>JAODLM010000411.1:0-531462 GCA_036937905.1 Salvia rosmarinus
GATTAATTTTATAAAACTTACTCTGCCGAAATTTTGTTAGAATTGGTATATGAATAAGATGTTTTATATGTAAGATTTGCTCACTTCATGCTTAGGTTAAAATTAAGTATATGAAACTTGAATTATGGTTTATGTTGCCTTGTAGATAAGAAACCAATAATTATAAGTAAGATTTGATCATTCCACTCAATAAACTTATGAGTGTATAATTAGTCTATATTGTATAACTTATGTTGAATATGTTTAATTAATTATTTATAATCAGGAGCTTGAAGAATGAATGACAATCGTGAGTGGATGTATAAGAGGTTTAGTTCGGTTGGTGGATTAAATATCAATTTCGAGAAGGACTTGAAAGTTTTATTGAATTCGCTAGTGCTCGCTTTTTATTTGCGGATGGAGAGAAAATCAAGTGTTTGTGTAAGAAGTGTAAGAATATACCTTATCGTAAGAAAGATATCAGACGATATCACTTATCACAATTTGGATTTGTTCCAAATTATCACACATGGATATTTCGAGGAGAGACAACCACAAGTAGGGACAATGTTGTGGATTCGGATGTTAGCCTCAACCAAATACGATCATACGATGGTAGTGGATGCTGCTGGTCCACAGCTCAACTTTGACGAGATCAAGAGGAGCCAAATTCGATGCACAAAATTTTACAACATGTTGAATGCTTGCCGATAAACCTCTATGGTCGGGTTGCTCGAATCACACAAAAGCCCTATGTTGCTCAAACATAGGGCTTGATGATCCGTGCAGCTCCAAGAAAATATTCCGTGATTTTATGCAAGCTTGAGCGCATCTTTCCCTAGTTTCTTCGACTCCATGGAACATCTTCCGCTCATCTAGTCGATGAAGCCCGTATTGCGTGGCCTGCTCATTACCGATGGATGTATCCATTTGAAAGTACCGCTCAGACATTATCACACATATATATACATATATATATATATATATAAAATTGAAGAAAACGTTCTAAATTATGTAGATACTTACGTAAGTTGAAGAACAACGTCACGAAATAAAGCCGTGGTTGAGGTTCTATCGCAATGCTTATTTAGTAGAAGAAACATCGACATTTTGCTCGTATTATTTTGATGATCACGTAAGAACGAAGTTCGAGATTTGCATCATGGTCAAGCGGAGATTAGGCACGAAGACTATCCAGATATGCTTCAAATCTTCAAGCAAGATGGCAGACCTTTTGGAAATATGTCAACGAGATATTTAGATAGTAGAGAATATGATGTTGCTCGTTTATACGTGTTGCTCAACTGTGTTGAAGTTGCAGACATTTACATGGCGTAAGTGTCGTGTTTTTCGAAGAATTAATTATTATTATTATTGTTATTATTAACTAGGATCGTAAACATATGTTGATGTAGTTTATTCATCGAAGATGTGAAAAGATCAAATCCATTGATCTCTAGCTCTGATATTCAAAGATCGATTGAAAGAGGCTTCCCGTTTTGGTTTGAGGCATATGTGAGTGTTCTGATGATTATTAGTAGGAAATATTTAATATGTACGTTTAGTCATTCTAATCGTTTTTTTACTAATAATAGGTCAAAGATCATACTAACAACATTGTGAATCCGTTCATATTGTCTCTTGCCAAAGGGCCTTCAGCTCTAATTAAGACGTAACTAGGGTATTATATAAATGGGTACAAATTTCACACATTAGAACATGGGTCACAAAGATCAACTATGAATAGTGGAGTGTGCATTAAAGGTGAAACTTATGGTACAGACACGCAAGAACTCGATTTTTATGGTCGATTATTGGAGGTTTGTGAGTTGGAATATCCTGGGATACCAACGAAGACCACAACATTGTTTAGATGCGAGTGGTTTGATCCTTCACGATTGGGGTTATCAATTCATTCCGAGTACAAGTTGGTTTCGGTAAATCATACACGAAGATATAACAAGTTCGAACCGTTTATTCTCACCAATCAAGCCATTCAAGTATACTATTGTGCATATCCAAGTTTAAAACAATCTATGAAAGAGTGGTGGGAAGTATGCAAAATTAAAGCTCAATCTAATGTGGAAGTCTCAGATGAGAGTTCTGCAACGATAGTACCTCCCCCTTTTCAAGAGGATGCATTTGGTTCGATTACAATGTCGTTGTGGATGAGGACACGACACTAGTTCATCCTGACGGTACACTCATAGACATTGAAGAGACATCTGATGATGAGGATGATGAAGTTGAATTTTCCGAGTCAGAAGACAATCATACATTGGATGATGATGATGACGACGACGATGAATAGGGTTTGAATTTATTATATAGTATGCACAAGAAACGTTTTATTTTCTAGTATGCACACAAAACGTTATGATATGTATTATTTGTGAATTTATAATATAACATTTTTTACCCTTGTTTGCAGATGTCTCACAGTGGACGAGGTGCCTCGTCATCACGTAGGAGGCACCCAGGATCATACACGCCGTCGCCCTCACCTGCCAGCCTAGAAGAAGGCATGGAGGCACTGTCTCACAGCCCCGCCCCCTCGAGCAGTAGTGCAGTGCCATCTAGAGAGGGGATGAAGAAGATAGCCATTGTGAATGGGTATGTTATCTCTTGATGTCTCGCTTTAAATAAATTATAACATTCGATGTCTTTATTTCCGTAAATTGTAGCATTCGATGTCTTTATTTCACGTAAATTGTAGCATTTTGTGTCCGAGCAATGATATAGCCAGCGTGATTACGGAGTCATTCAGAATTATGAATCACAACGGCTTCAATTGGAAATTGGTGCCTCAAGAGTTCAAGCAGATTTATTTCGATGAATTCAAGGTTCGTGTTGTTTATACGAAGTCATTTATGATTTGACCTTTGCATATTGTAATCATATATTTTTTGCAGAAATATTTTTATTGGGATGATACGATGGATGAGGCCATGGTCTACTCCTACTGGTGCGCAAAGGCCGTCGAACGCTATAAAGATCTTGTTCACAAGATCAAGCGGCATAAGGACTCGCCCAACCCACCTCCATTTATCCCTGAGCGAGATTGGGATAATTGGAAGGCATATTGGGCTCGGACAGACGTCCAAGAGAAGGCGGCAAAGGCCCGCAGCAACAGGATGTCCGAGCCAGATGGCGAGGGTACTGGGATAGTCAAGCATCGGGGTGGCTCACGCTCTGCATTCGAGTATGCGAGAGAGATTGTAAGTACTTTGAAGTTTTAGATATAGTAAATTTATTTAAGAATCGTGATACTTGTTAATTATTTAATTTGTTTGACTTATTTATAGGCAAGAGAGCGTGGAGTAGCCATAGAAGATGTCCAGTGGGATGTATTCCAGAAGTATCATGCCACCGACGATGGGAGCTATATAGACGGGAAATCTCGGAGTATCGCGGTAAGTATATTCGTTAGCGCAACAACGAGCATTTAATTAAATAATAATTGTATGAAATTATATTACAGAGGCAGGTTGAGGAACAGGTGACCCAGTTGAGCCAATCTGGGGGGAGTGATGAGGCGACACCAGAAATTGATAGGACTCAAATTCTCAAAAATGTCCTTGGGAGCTCCTCAAAGAAAAAGAATAGGATGTTTGGAGCTGGTTCTCTATCACGGACATACATGTAGAGCGAAGTGTCGTCTCATTCGGTGGAGAGTGCTCATCCCGCTGATTCCATAGCTTATCAACAACAACTATTGGAGATGGAGGCCAGATGGCAATCTGAGCACGAGGCATACGAGGCCAGATTGATAGTGACGGCGGCAGCAGCAGCGAGGCATACGAGGCCGTAATGATAGGTGAGCAAAGCAGCAGCAGCATGAGGCATACGAGACCGTAATGCAAGCCGAGCGCCAAAAATACGAGGCCGTTGCAAGATGAGCCGAGAGCACGAGATAGCGTCAAGCACGATTCGAGCTCGATTCTGCGCTCACAGAGGAGCCTTAGAGCGCTTCATGGCCGCCCCGCTTCCCCACCGTGATATCGACCCGCTTCCTCACCTCGTCATATTTAGGTTGTATTATGAATTGTTTGGATATTACGGCTTTTGGATTGTTTGATATTACGGCTTTTGGATTGAATTGCTTTGTTTGGATTGAATTGGTTTGTTTGTTTGATAATTGTTTGTTTTGATAGTTTGAATGGATGGTTTGTTTGTTTGGATAGTTTGGATTGTATGGATTGAATTTGATGGAATTGGTTTGTTTGTGTTGTTTGAAAACAGGTTTGTTGTTTGTTGTAAATGGACGTCCAAAATACAAATTGAAACTGTTCCAGATTTTGCATATCTAGCGACGGATTAGCGACGGACTAGCGATGGATTAACAACGTGAAATAACTAAACCAACTGTAACTAGCGACGGAATAGAGACGGTTTCACGATGGATTTACGACGGCCTTTTTACGTGAAATAAAAAAAAATTATAATTTTAACGACGGACACAGTCCGTCGTTAATTCGCGACGGATCAAAGACGGATTGGCGTCAGATTAACGACGGAGTTGCGACGGTATTTTTTAGCTACGGCGATACTCGTTAATCGTCGTTAACTACGACGGATTAGCATCGTATTAACGACGGATTTTATATCAGACGACCGTTCTCGAGGTCGTCGATTAGCGACTGATTTTTTCGTCGCGGTTCCGTCGCTAATATTTAGCGACGAACGTAAATCCGTCGCTAAAAATTTACCAACCAGGTTTCCAGCGACCCCCTCATTCCGTCGCTAATCCGTCGCTAATCCATTTTAGCGACGGATCGGACATGGTTGACGACGAAATTTTCCGTCGCTGATCGACTGTATTTTTGTAGTGTTTTAGATACAACATCAAATTTATAACGAAACCAATTTACTGTCGTTAAAATAATTAAAGATAATAGAATATTAACTATATTATATATATACATATATATAGTTAGGTTCAAATGATAATCATTTTTATCCTAAAAACTAAGAACCAAATGAATTGGGTATGAAAGTTGATGAATCCGTTGAAAAAGTTACTGAATTCAAAAATCCGGAATTTTTAACCCAGGTTCGAATCCTATGAGGGGCGAAAATTTTATTTTTTTGGATTTAGAAACTTTTCCAGCGGATTCATCAACGTTCACTATGAATTCATCATTTTTTGATTCTCACGTTCTTATGATAAAAATGGTTCTCACGTTAACCTTCCCTACACACACACACACACACACACACACACACACATATATATATTAATTGTATTGTATATACCATAAAACTAATTGCATTCAACTTAATTTTTGTGATTAATTACTTGAATGACACTTACATGCAGTACTAATTTAATTGTACGATATACTATATAGTTACCTAATATATATATATATATATATATATATATATATATATATAGAGAGAGAGAGAGAGAGAGAGAGAGAGAGAGAGAGAGTTTGGTTCAAATGAGAACCATTCTTATCCTAAAAACTAAGAACCAAATGAATTTGTTATGAAAGTTGATGAATCCGTTGATAAACTTAATTAATTCAACAATTCAGAAATTTTCACCCGGGTTCGAATCTCATGTGGGACGAAAATTTTATTTTTTTGGATTCAGTAACTTTCCCAACGGATTCATCAACTTTCACTATAATTCATCATGTTTTGGTTCTCACGTTCTCACAATAAAAATAGTTCTCACGTTAACCCTCCCATATATATATATATATATAGGAGATGGATCAGGTAGGAAATGATAATTTGGTAGGAAATGAGAATGAATCTGGACCTTTGATTCGCTGGATCAATGGATGAGATTTAATTTCGGTTGTGCTACAGTTTTGTTTGCTACGGATTACTGTGTAGCACTAGAACCCTTCTTGTGCTACGCTACAATGAAAGATGTGTTAAACTAATATATTTAGCATATGTGCTATGAAGAGATGAAATATGTATTAAACTAACATGTGCAACATAATAATTCTGATTGTGCTACATAAATATGAAAGATATGATAGACTTATTCGTTCATAAACTTACATATCTATTCCTATTTCCTACACTTATTTCTATTTTCACAGGAACCACATATATATATATATATATATATATATATATATATATATAGGGATGGATCAAATGAGAACTCTTATTTTTTTTAGAAATGAGAACTAATCTTGTACATTGATTTAAGTGTATCCTACGGTTTGGATTCTATTTTATTTTTGGAGGTCGTTTTATAGATTTTAGTATTAAGGATATTAATGTAATTTTGTTGATTAATGTAACCGATTTCATCCCTTAAAATATGGGATTTATGTAGTTATTCTCAATATGACTTTATTTGCAAAGATTATCACCTTAATTTACGTGATTGTTTTTCACAAAAATGCCGAAACATGTTACAGAGTTATGTGGATAACATTTCAGAACTTATCATTAATATTTCATTATTGATAATCGTTTATCCTATTATGCATAGCTTCTGAATACATTGTGCACACGAATATACATAATTGTGCATCCGTATACTATTAATAGACGAAGTATGATTATGATTGATATGCACTCAAGCATGATGGATTGTTCATGTGGTTATTATTTCTTGTGCATACACTTGTCATCGATAAAAATCTAATTTTTGAGAACGATGTTGCATCGGATCCACGCACATCTCGCGGTAGTAATCAGATGCTCCACACATTACATCTTCTTCTGCAACGTTCAGGTGATAATTTAGTTAAAGAAGCTGGTTATTTTCCTGATTTGCCAGACTCCATTTCAGTCTGCATCAAAATAATTTGTTATAAAACCATATGCATAACTATTCCAATCTTGTGCATATACAAACCAGTCGAAGAAAGATTACGATTTGAATGCAAATGTTTTCTCAGTATTTATGCATAAATGATGAAATCTTTTAGATACATATGAATTATAATGAATATTTCTTCACACTTACCGATATGAGAGAAGATTACGAAAAGAAGGAAACCAAATCGTCACTTGCGTTAATTCGGGGAATACTTGGTAGGTGGGTGGGACCGAGTACATTTAATTACTTGTACTACCCTCATTAGCATAATCAATTCAATTCTACCGAATTGTTTTAATTTCAACCAATATGCATAATTCAATTTTTCACCGTTAGATTAGATATTATCAATGGATATAGTTAGTTCTCATTTCTTAACTTAGGATGTGTTCTCCCATTAACCACCCCTATATATATATTATTATATATATATATATATATATATATATATATATATATATATATATATTGTATAGGTATAGGTATAGAGTATGTAAATAGATAGTATGTACATAGATATCTGAAAAGGAAATCAAAATGAATCGTTTAACATATTATCATTTATTCAATTACTGCAATTTATTCACATCATTCTAGATGTAAATTATGATGTCCAATTGTCAAAATTTAATTAATTAAATATTTCATTGCAGAAAATGTCAACTTGAACAAAATTTTCAAACAGAACTCAATCGAAAAAAAAAAATTAAAATCTAAAATTGTAACATTAATCAACATGAGTTCTATATAGAAGAATGAATTTTTTGATCATAATATGGAACATATTATATTGGAATTATTTGTCTTATTTGGTAATCCATTTGTAATGATCAATTTTTGAGTTAACATAATTAGTTAATAAAAGATATAACTAATTGAGGAAGAAATAGACAACTCGTAAAAATGAAACTGAATAACAACAATTTAAACTTTGATATAACTATGATGATAAATATTTATACATTCTCAAATATGTATATTTATAATCCAAAATTTCTTGAGAGAACACCTAACATGAAGATGCACATTCATCGTGAAATATTCATCTTCGTTAGAGCTTTTTAGTAGTCATCGTGACCAACAACCATCATTTCATAAATTAGATACAAACAAAATTATTATTATTTTTTAACAAATAAATACATGGTTATAATTTACATTAAATTGCTATAGAGAAATGTAACATACAATATCTAAAATGTTAACAAAAATCACAATCAATCAAAAACTATAATATAACTATAAAAATGTCACAATTGAGATAAAAAATTCTAATTTTCATACTATGCTAGGACTTTGTAAGCAAACACAAAAAATCAATTGTAGCATCCAAGCTTATTTGAAACGACCAATATTTTTGATAGAAGATGATGTTGGAGACATACTAAAAATTTCTTTCGATTTGATATTCAAGACAAAAAATAAATAATTGTGAGGGATTTTTTTTTCAGATTACTAAAAGAAAACAATAGAACGAAGTAAAATTCATTCTAACATAATTTCTACTAGAGTATTTGGTGTGAATAAGTGAGGTTGGAAATATAGTACCCCTCTATTTATAATTACTAACAATTTATAATTGGCAACATAATTTAAATTTACTATTTTATTTTATATTAATTTAATCTAAATTATCTACTTCTATATTTACATGCATTTCATATAAATGAATATGGACTAATAGACGTGTTCCTTTGTTGATTTGCTTCCATATGACATGCGTTTTATATAAATACTAATTAATTATTTGATTGATTTAGCGGCTACACAAAGGAATATGCATTATTTGTGTATTGCTTATTTTGAAACATAAATTTAATAAACATAAATTTGTGGATTTGACTTTTGGAATTTATTAACAACCCTATCAGAGGATATATGTATCAATGCATATTTTGTGGAATTTAGAAAATAAGAACAAAAAATTCTCAAAATTCCACACAAATTGTGGATGAATGAGGGGCTAGGAATATGTAAATGTATTATAAATTGATTAGTCAAACCTAACGTGTATTGATTAAAAATGATAGATGTGGAATTTGCATTGTCTTTAAAGACGACCATTGATCGTCGACACTGACAGCAAGTATCTTCAATTCACCACAAGGTATGAGAGAAAGACCTAAGTAGTCTTCAATTCACCACAAGGTATTTTGGTAACCGAGATCGAAAGACCTAGTCAATTATTAGTTTATAAACTTATTAAAATAGATAAAATATTTAACAATAATTAATAAAGTAATAATTAAAAATTGATTTTCATAGAAATAATAATTAAAAATAAAAACGGTTTTCGTTTTTCGGTTCGAACTCAAACTCGTCTAATTAATTAATATTTCTTAGACACCCCTTTTAGAACGTGCAAGACTCAAACTCGTCTAATTAATTAATATTTCTTTTATTTTTTATAAATGTTATGGATCATCAATTATATGCATAATAATTATTTTTATAATCATATTATATAATAGTTATATACATATAATTAATATCAAATTATATGAAGAATTAAATATGAATAAAATCGAAAAGATAACGTACAAATATCATTTGATAGTTAAAACTAGCGCTTATAACGTGTTTAGATAACTGACATAGCTTCTGTGATATTTGCATGTTATCTTTCCGGATCTTAATATTATTTTTAACAAAAAATTTAAGATGTTGAAATTTATTATAAATCTAAAAGTATGATTATTATTAAAATATTTTAAACGAGACTTGAAGATTAAAAATTAGTTGAAAGTCTTCTAGATTCAATCAATTATTATTATTATTATTATTATTATTATTATTATTATTATTACGATCCGCTAGCTTTACACACCTCGGATTGTGACATGCTTTTGCAAATCTCTCTCCTCCCTGTCGTCTTCCTTCTCCTTCCACCACCGGCGTTTTCCAATCCAATCGCCCGACCCGGATGTCTCAACCGGTATGGGAATTTATCGATACCATTTTTGTTCGGAGTCGGGATGATCTGGATGCAGGCTTACTGTTACTTACAACGTGGGTAGTCAATACACGTTCTCGAATGGGAATTGGGTAATCTCCATCGGCTGCGACGACGCCGTGTCGGTGTCCGAAGATAACTATTTAGTAGGGATGTGCATGGACCGAACCGAATCGAACCGAACCGAAAAAACCGACCGAACCGATTGGTTTCGGTCGGTTCGGTTTGGTTTTTGAGAAAGTCGGTTTTCGGTTCGGTTCAAAATTTTAACTAAAATCGGTTTTCGGTTCGGTTTTACGTTTTATATTCGGTTGGTAACCGAACCGAACCGAAACTATTATTTTTATATATTTATATATTTTATATAATAATTAATTAATATTTTAATTAAATAATTAGGATAAAAATATGTTTATTTAGAAAAATATATATATAATTTATATTTCGGTCGGTTTTTCGGTCCGATCGAAACCGATCGGTTTTTTCGGTTCGGTTTTCGATCGGTCCGAAATTATAAATCGGTTCGGTTCGATTCAAAATTATTCGTTCGGTTCGGTTTTCGGTTTTGAAAATTTCGGTCGGTCGGTCGAACCGACCGACTGATGCACACCCATACTATTTAGAACCCTTATTACATCCTCAGGGGTGGATCCATAAGTTGATGATAGGGTGGGCTGAAAAATAAGTACTTCGGCGTATTAAATATCATAAATGCTAAAATATTTTTAGGTTTTTATAAGTCATCTTGCGAGATATCAATATACAAAATTCATCAATAATTAAGTTTATATCTATATTTTTAATAAAATTTCTTTCAATATAAACTCTTCTTTAGCGTAAACTTTAGGGAATCCATCAGCCAAACTACTGGCAAAACTTGGCTACGATTGAACTTGAACTTTGATAGATTCGAATGGGCAGAGAGCAACATCAACAAACACTTGAGCTGATGCAGCGCTGAGGAAGAATATGACACATTTGTTTGGCTCATTTTCACGACTCGTATGAACCTTTGAGGATATAGATAAATATGATATTCTAAAAGCATCAATATACGTCTCTCAAAACAGTAGGCACGCAATAATAAGGAGATAAAAAAATTTTAACATGGAAAACCTCTCAAAACAAAAGAGATGAAAAAACCACGGGACTACTAAAGCTGTTTAAATCAATTATAATCAACACTAGAGCAGTACACAATCTTCTCTAGATTATATTAGAGGCATACAAAACATCATACACTCGAAAATAAGCACATCAAGATATATGGAATTAAAATCGAGCAAAGATCAAGAAAAATATTATCAGAAATTATCCTCTGTTCAGATCGATAACCCGACCTATGAATCTCAAAATCAAATCTCCACCGTCCACAACGTTCGCCCAGATGCTGTGAAGCTTCTGTCCAAAAATCAAGATAATCTAACGGTTCAATCTCTGGGAAACATAATTTTTCTGAAGCTGCGCGCTGAAAATCCGAGAGGGGAAAAAATGCTACGAATTTTTCTATTTTGACTACTCCAATTTCTCCCTTCAAAAATGGTGACTGATCTTTTTCATTTTTATAACCTTCTCATGGGCTCATGGGTTTTTCTTATGGATCAAAAATATAAAAAAACCCAACAATAACAACTTTGTTTTAATTTTTAAATTATTTTGGACTGGACTAATTTTAAATTGAGTTTAATATAATAAATAGACGTAAGAAAAAATTTGGGGCTTGCACTGGGCTGGAGCCCGGTGTAGCTAGTACCTAGATCCGCCCATGTACATCCCTTTTTTTATACTTCGTCTGTCCCAAAATTTCTTCCTGGAATCTTGAGTGTGGGTTTTAATAAAAGTTGTTTAGTGTATTATGAGTGAAATAATGGTCCCGCATTAATATAATATTAAATTAATTAGTGGTGGATCATATGTGGTAAAATGTGTAAATAAATAGGTTGTTGAGAGTAAAAAAGGGAAATAGTGATGGACCATGGATGATAAAAAATGTAAATAAAGAATATTATTGATGGTAAAATTGAAAAGATAGTTTCCATAAATAGATAGGAAGAAAATTGGGAGATGTCCCGAAAAGAAAAACTAGGAAGAAAATTGAGGGACGGAGGGAGTATATTTTATGAATTTGACATTTATATTTATAAGTAACTCAAATAAAATTTAATTTTACTATCAATCAATTAATATTTTTTTATAAATTGAAATATGTTGTAGTTAAAAGAATACACTTAGAAATTTGGTTGCTAACCATTAACTGTTTTTTCTTTTTAATTACAAACGAAAAAGGAAAAGAATTGAAGCAAGCATATACTGAGGTAGGGGTGTGCATCGGTCGACGGTTCGACCGACCGACCGAAATTTTCAAAACCGAAAACCGAACCGAAAGATTTTTTGAACCGAACCGAACCGATTTATAATTTTGGACCGATCGAAAACGAACGAAAAAACCGATCGGTTTCGTTGACCAAAAACCGATCGAAATATAAATTATACATATATTTTCTAAATAAACATATTTTATCCTAATTATTTAATTAAAATATTAATTAATTATTATATAAAATATATAAATATATAAAAATAATAGTTTGGTTCGGTTCGGTTCTGACCGAACCTAAAGCGTAAAACCGAAACCGAAAACCGAACCAAAACCGATTTTAGTTAAAATTTTGAACCGAACCAAGACATTTTAAAAACGAATCAACCGACCGAAACCGATCGATTCGATCGGTTTTTTTTGTTCGATTCGGTCCATGCACACCCCTATACGACAGCGGTGATGAACCCGAAAAAAAGGAAAAAGAAATAAATATTGAAGGGTGGGAGTGGGATAGGCGCGGTAACCAACTTTAAATATTAAATTAGGATTTACAATTTTTGATACGTTTAGGAAAATACAATCCGAAATTAATGGATTAGTATTTAGTTTTACGTGTCTATGTCCTTATCATGTCGATATAAAAATGATATAATAATTTCGTATTAGATCCGTGTCGAATTCTTATAACACGATAGTTTCACCACTACAACAAAATGTTTCAATAGTGACATGATTTTTGAAGAATTGTGACATCTATGGACGTCACTAAATAAATTTATGACATCTTGTGGATGAGTAACTATTATGCATGTCACAAAAAAAAGTATGTCACAAAATTTAGTGAACTTTATAAGTGTAGCTATTTTTGTTACATATGAACGTGTAACTATTTTTTGTGATATGTGAAAGTGTAACTATTTTTTGTAGTTCTAAGTTTCTCATATTTGAACTTTTTCTCTCTCTTTTATCTTTACCTTTCAACATTTTTTGTTTGGCTTTGATGTCTGTTATTTTAACAAACTAATTATCTATTATATTGGAATAAATTATTTCTGTTATTTTGAAAATATTAAGTCTAAAAAAGATCTCAATTTGGAACACCAAAATCAGACAACTAATTGAATATATATATAGTAAAATTTGAAACTCTTGAGTTATAGTAAAATTTAATTATATTCCTATATGTAACAAAAAAAATTATTGTGACATGTTTAAATGTAGTAATGTTTAATTACATGGATAGATGTGACAAATTTTACTACATTTTCATGTGTAACAAAATTTACATACATTTTTATTTGTAACAAAAATATATTGATGCATGTATTGGTGTAATTAAATTTTGCCACATCTAAAGATATCATAAATTTTGTAACACTCTCTTGATGTCACTAAAAATATGTAACTACTAGATATTTTTTATAGTGCATGTTGTATTCATATCCATTTGTTTTCGTGTATTCCGATAATATTTATATATATTTATTATTAATTTTATTATTATTTTGTATATATTTTTATCCTAATTTAGATTTGAATTTGTTATTTCGTATCGTATCGTATCGTATCGTATCGTATCAACATGAAAAAAATCCTGTCATATTCATGTCCGTGTCATGTCCATATTTTATATTGTATCGAACAAATCCTTAACGGATCGTGTTTGTGTTTGATCATATCGTATCATGTCGATACGTTTACGACCCGATATGTAGGAATTGTCAGCACTACACAAAATACATTTTACTTAATCTACATATTCAAAAGTAATGAGCCATATTTTGAGACGAAAAGTGTAGAAGATTTTATAAAAATCTTATCACTTGCCTAAGCCTCAATCTTTCTAACAACAAGTGGGTTATGAAATCTCTTTCAACTATAAATAAAAGGTCTAAATAAAATTACTGGTCCCAAAAAATAATGCGTCTCAATCCACCATAAAGTTGACCAAACTTTTAGTCATTATGGTCCTGCTCGTTTAAGATAGAAAGGGAGCTTGGGATTGTTACTTTGTAATACCCCGTTTTTCTCGATAGAATTTTTCGAGGAATTTTGATCTTAGAATTCATTAAGTCGATTCTTGCCCTGGAGAAAGAAAATTTTTAAATTTCAACAAAAAGAATTTACTTCGATAAATATTATGAAGTTATCACGAGAATTATTATATATAATATAATAATCGAATATGATTTATATATATATATATATATATATATATAAATCATTATATCAATAATGATATGCTAATGTTTAATTAATTTATAATCTTTAAGATCGGACTTTGAACCCATAAGAATAAATTGGTTAATGGGTTTTAGTTGAAAAAGCCCAACAAGAGAAGCCCATTGAAAATCTACTACATAAGCTTCTTCTTCCCATTTTAAAACCCAAGCCTCCCAAAAAATTTCAGTCACTCCTTCTTGCAAAAGGAATCCATAAAGGTAGACTTTTTTCCTATTCAATTTATTAATGTAAATGCGTATATGTATATTTTATGTGCTGTGTGAATGAGATGAGAAGAGGAGGGGAGTGATAAGGAAGAAGAAAAGGAGGGGGATTCTGTTTTGGATCCTCTGAGAAGAGTACAAGAGAGAAAGAGTGAGTAAGAGTTGAGGAAAAGAAGAAAGAGGGGAGGAGGCGAAGAGGCCGGCCGTCTGCGCCAGGCAGCGGCGATGGCGGCGAGAATGAGTGAGAGGGGGAGGGGCAGAGACGGACGAGATGGCTGGTCGGCGACACTGAAGGTGTGTGTGTGCGACCGCGTGTCGTCGTCGCGTGCGTGTGCGTGTGCGTGCATCGTGGGTGTGTGTGCGCGTGCGTGTGTGTGTCGCGCGTGTGTGTGTGTGCCGTGTGTGCGTGGATTTGCGGAGAGAGGCCGTGATCGGCGACGTGGCCGGCCAAACGCGGCGGCGCCGGCGGTCTCCGAGCGTGAGTGCGTGTTGAGTGAGTGCCGAGAGGGAGACGTGAGGAAGGGAACGAGAGAGAGACGTGAGAGAGATGTAGAGAAAATAAAAAAAAAATGTGTCGCCGGAATTTTTAGCGGTGGCGACGGCGGCTCGCCGGAAAGCGGGGCCGGAATTTATGGGAGGAGAGAAATAGGTTTAGGGTTGAAAGAGTTGGGCTGAGTTGGGCTCATCTATTTTTTAATTATGGGCTTATTTCATTTAAAAAAAAATGTTGGGCAGTTTTTATAAAATGTTGTGGGCCATTTTCATTTTAAATAAATTGGATTGGGCTGATTTTCGTTGGTTGGGCTTCTGTTTATTTATTTATTTGAATGCAAATGGACTATTATTAATTTTAGGCCCAAGTCTTAATAAGGAACATGAGTTATATATTGTTTTAATAGTTGGACCTTAATTAATTAAATAATAATTGGGCTTAGATTTAATTAATGATTGAGCTTTAATTTAATTAGTGGCTTGACTTGCTTTAATTAAGTAAATCTTTGGACTTTAATTAATTAAATAAATAAGGTTTAACTTTGAGACTTAATTAACTAAATTATATTAAGTCTAATTAATTAAATAATTAACTTAAACTTAAACATAAGTTTAAATTATTTAACTATGGTAAGTTAATTAATTAATTAATTACTATTAAGTTTAATTAATTAATTGATTAAGTCAAGGCTAAGTCCAAGTTTAAGTTACCTTAATTTATGATTATGACCTACTTAATTAATGTAATTAATTTCTTTTAATGAAATTAATTAAGTTAGATTGTTTAATAAATTAAATTATGTTAGACAAGTTCATAATTTGAGAAGTTTATTATGAGTTATATTAAGCGAGAGTCCTTAATAAATATGATTTTAGTATGCAATTCAATCGCATTATACTTTTGTAAAAAAAAAGTATTTATCATAAGAAGATTATGAAAGTGAATGAGTTTTTAAACGAAAAGTCGAGCAAGGGTATTGTTGGTGCCTTAGCCGATATATTTTAGTTTTCAAATTTAATTATATTTTGAAAACCCGGGCTTAACGAATCATAAGTTAGTATCCTCCTTTACTTGAACTTAAGGCTAGTTTTTCAGACCTATTAAGATTAGTGCTTCTTGTAGGTTTTGTCGATCAAGGGGATTAGCGTTGCTTTCCCGAGATCGCTATAGTGATTCTTCCGCTTTCCAGACGCGTATAGTGATTCTTGAGCTTTGTCCTAACGAGGTGGGCTTACTTTACAAAAGTATATTTGAGTTATATGCTCGATATTTCATGAAATCAAACTGTTTATCCAATAAAATGTTTTTGTGCGCTCTATTCAGTTTAAGGCTCGTAAATGTATCGATCGAGATTCTCTTTAATCTTATCGTTAATTGAGAATTGTGTACACTAGTTAGTTGTTTCGATGGGTTGATCTCCATCGGATACTAACATAATCATGAGGCGTTATAAGGGTGCTTGTCTGGACGCGTTCCGGAGTACGTCATGTTATTATGGTGCTTGTCTGGATGCGTTCCGAAGTACGTCATGGAATTATGAAAATTGTCCGGGTTACGTCCCCGATGACAATAATGGGAGCATGTGATCCGACGGTGGCTAGAGGCCCGGGATCAAAGCAAGTAACAGAAGAGTCGTGACAATGGGCCCAATAAATGAAATGTTTTCGCATGCTTAGAAGTGATTTCTCTTTTTAAAACCTTCTAAGTTATGTTATCATGATTGGATAAACTGCTTTTACGGATTTATGAAATGTTTATGAAAAATGCATGTCCACTGAGTACATTAGTACTCAGCCCAAATATTTTCAAATGTTTTCAGGTTGATCAATGGGCGTTGACGGGGCAGAGCTGAGATTAGAGTTCACTCCGTATTTTGACGGATTATTTCTGTATTTAGACTTCCGCTGATGAGCTAGCTCTAAATTTTATTTTCCCTTCTTGTCTATGACTTGAATTGTACCTTTTTATGAGCTTAGACTCTGAATCCTTGATGTTTAGCATTTTGACGTATATTGGCTATTAGAAGCACGAAACTAAACTTGTGATCCTGAGGATAATTATTGTTTTGATTGGATTACATCATTCGATGTCTTCCATTTTCATTTAGGAAGCTATACCCAAATTCTAAGGGTTTATTGTCTTGACCATTTGAGTCAACTTTTTATCTTATATTCTTCCGCATTTTATTAGTCGCGTCTCGATTTACGAGTTTCCATTATTTTTAGAAATCGGGCTGTGACAGAGTGGTATCAGAGCATAAGTTTTCTTTCGTGTCTCTGACCGCCAAAATCTTTTCATGTCGAGTCTAGAATAGTATCTCTAGATTTCTTGTAATCCCAGTGACTCTCAGCTTACCGTCACGCCAACCGATCAACAGAGGTATGATTTAAAAGTTTCAAAGTTGGACTATGAAATAAGGCACTTTTAAAGTTTCCAAATGATTCTGAAAAATGTGTACGCAAAAGGCTTGGTATTTTACATATGCCAAATGTTTATTGTTTATGCTTATAACAAAGGATATCATTTTGGGCCAGCAAACCCTTATGTCAAGCAAAGTATTTTGTCATGATGAGTCTCTTTGAGCTACATGACCATGTTTCATAGAAGAAAATTATGATGAGTCTCTCTGAGCTCACATAACTTAGTTGTAGAAAGAAGAAATGAAAGAGAAAAGATCTATCATATTTATGACTCATGAGCCTATGTGATAGCATTTCAATTATTTGTCATTTTGAGTTTTGACTCTATGACCTGTTTTATTGTTAAAAGATACCTTTTGAGTTTTAACTACGTGGTAAGAAAGATGTTACCTGACATAAAGGATAATTGTCATATTAGGTTTCTCACGACCTTCATGACACACAATTATCGATTCGAGAATAGTCTTGATCTCATGGTTAGCGAGATGACTAGTTTATGCTATGATAGGATTGCGATCCTTATGATATAGACCTTTTGTCTACATTAGAAGGCTTGAACAACAAAAGAAATATAGAAGGATGGAACATAGAAGAGCGTAAGAATGATCTTGAAGAACAAGAACTTAGAATGCTTATGGAAGTTGGGACTTTAGTCGATTTAACCTAGCTTTTTACATTAAAATGGAACCGATTAAGATGCTTCTTTTAGATGGATAGAAAAGGCGAGACACTCGAGAAGTTTTTTTTGAACAAGAACTTTATGTCGAGAGGTTCTTATGAGAATTTATGACTCGTTGGAAGAGCATGCAATGGGAGAGTGAATGATATCGAAGCATCGATAAGGCTCATACAACATCTTACGAATGAGTGAAAAGCATGGACATTCGACCAAATGACCGAGATAGTAGGTGCGGGTTCAATAACTAACGTCTTTTCGTAAGCGGACCAATCATATTTGGAATCATTGAGCACGTTTGGGACACCGCCACTGGTAACCTCAAATCTTGAACGACTCTAATTCAACCCACTCAAGTAAAAGTTGCACCCTGAGGGAAATACAAAAGCGCAAGTGGAAAGACTTAAATTAAGAACGACAATGACAACGACAAAGTAAAGAAGCCATTGCAGAGAGCTGCCGATGAGATAACATGGAGAGTGGGGACGTATGAGAATGCACCGTAACCCGCCCGAACCAATGTCACGTGATGAAGACCATGATGATGATCTCGAGGAAGCTATCATAGGAAAAGGCGACTATATGACTTTTATTTAATTATTTATTTATTTTCATAACGAATCAAGATGGATGTGTCAGAATTTTATGATCTTGAATGATTAGAAAGAGCTCGTCTTTTGTCGGTCTATCCAACTCTTTTAGTTGTAGTCGGGCTCTTTGTGTATAGCTGAGACTATTTTTGTGCACCCCAATCCTTCATCAACTATTGTATTATTCTTATGTATTCAAGAGTCATATTGGAAAGAAACTATGTCATTTGAAATAATGAAAGTCCTATTTTAAAGCATATTATATATAAATATTATGCTCATACCTTAATGTGTGTTATTCTTGTTCTCTTCCTAGTAACACGTCTAGCTATTTCCATTAATGCACATACAATGTCAAAAGCTTTATTAACCAATAAAACCTTTGACCACATAATGGGAGGCGAATATGCGGGGCGTGATGGAGGACAAGGAAGAGGGCAAGTCGAGGACACGAGCGTGGTGGGAAGAGATTTATTCTCGAAGAGTCAATACAGCAAGTAACACCAGAATTATCATCACAT
Source organism: Salvia rosmarinus (assembly GCA_036937905.1). NCBI lineage: Eukaryota > Viridiplantae > Streptophyta > Magnoliopsida > Lamiales > Lamiaceae > Salvia > Salvia rosmarinus. The sequence continues at coordinate 19,196 of JAODLM010000411.1, forward strand.
CAAATTTTCTCACGAAGAAACCACCAACGTTTGATGGACTGGGCGATTCTACGGATACAGAAAAATGGATACGAGCAGTGGAGCAGATCTTTAATTATATACGTTGCAAAGATTGAGAGATGTGACATGCGCCACGTTTGGTGAACACTGAGGAGAAACGCAGAGAATTCAGAAACAAACTATGCCAGAAGCTATCGATTTTACCTAGTAAGTCAAAGAAATCTCACCTATGCACAAACGTTGAGTAGAACACTCACCATCGAGTTGTTACTATCGAAGGAGAAAGGAAAGCTACTACGCAATTTTGAACAAGCATAATGATGTAGCCTTAAGTTAAGACTTGGCTATGAGAAGAGATTGATAAGGATATTCAATCATAAGATCATGATATTTATTAGAACAAAGTAGATTGTTCTATATTAAAAGTACGTAGAATCGTTAAATACGAACAAGAAAAAGTGGAACCATCATAGGATGGAGGAGGCCACATAGAAGCTGAATAATAGGGCAAAAATCTGGTACCCCATGTTAGGGATCAAAGAACCGAAATTTCGAGGATGAAATTTTTATTAGGATGGAGGGATGTAATACCCTGTTTTTCTCGATAGAATTTTTTGAGGAATTTTGATCTTAGAATTCATTAAGTCGATTCTTGCCCAGGAGAAAGAAAATTTTTAAATTCCAACAAAAAGAATTTACTTCGATAAATATTATGAAGTTATCACGAGAATTATTATATAGATTATAATAATCGAATATGATTTATATATATATATATATATATTATAAATCATTATATCAATAATGATATGCTAATGTTTAATTAATTTATAATCTTTAAGATCGGACTTTGAGCCCGTAAGAATAAATTGGTTAATGGGTTTTAGTTGAAAAAGCCCAACAAGAAAGCCCGTTAAAATCTACTACATAAGCTTCTTCTTCCCATTTTAAAACCCTAGCCTCCAAAAAATTGATCACTCATTCTTGCAAAAGGAATCCATAAAGGTGACTTTTTCCAATTCAATTTATTAATGTATATGCGTATATGTATATTTTATGTCTTGTGTGTGAGTGAGATGAGAGGAGGAGGGAGTGATAAGGAAGAAGAAAGGGGGGTTCTTTTGGATCCTCTGAGAAGAGTACAAGAGAAAAAGTGAGTAAGAGTTGAGGAAAAGGAGAAAGAGGGAGGGCGAAGAGGCCGCCGTCTGCATGAGCAGTGCGACAATGAGTGAGAGGGGGCGAGATGGACGAGATGGCTGGTCGGCGGCGCTGAAGGTGTGTGTGTGCGACCACGTGTCGCCGTCGCGTGCGTGTGCGTGCGTCGTGGGTGTGTGTGTCTCGTGCGTGTGTGTGTGCGTCGCATGTATGCCGTGTGTGTGCGTAGATTTGCAGAGAGAGAGGAGCCGTGACCGGCGACGTGGCCGGCCAAACGCGGCGGTGCCGACGGTCTCCGAGCGTGAGTGCGTGTTGAGTGAGTGCCGAGAGGGAGACGTGAGGAAGGGAACGAGAGAGAGACGTGAGAGAGATGTAGAGAAAATAAAAAATGTATCGCGAATTTTGGCCAGGAGGCGGCGGCTGCTCGCCGAAAGCGTCGGAATTTATGGGAGGAGAAATAGGTTTAGGGTTGAAAGAGTTTGGTGAGTTGGGCTCGTCTATTTTTAATTATGGGCTGATTTCATTTAAAATAAAAATGTTGAAATTGTTTTATAAAATGTTGTGGGCCATTTCATTTTAAATAAATTGGATTGGGCTGATTTTAGTTGGTTGGGCTTCATTTATTTATTTATTTAAATGCAAATGGACTATTATTAATTTTAGGCCCAGTCTTAATAAGGAACATGAGTTATATATTGTTTTAACAGTTGGACCTTAATTAATTAAATAATAATTGAGCTTAGATTTAATTAATGATTGTGCTTTAATTTAATTAGTGGCTTGACCTTCTTTAATTAATTAAATCTTTTGACTTTAATTAATTAAATAAATAAGGTTTAACTTTGAGACTTAATTAATTAAATTATATTAAGTCTAATTAATTAAATAATTAACAAACTTAAACATAAGTTTAAATTATTTAATTATGGTAAGTTAATTAATTAATTAATTACTATTAAGTTTAATTAATTAATTGATTAAGTCAAGTCAAGTCCAAGTTTAAGTTACCTTAATTTATGATTATGACCTACTTAATTAATGTAATTAATTTCTTTTAATGAAATTAATTAAGTTAGAATGTTTAATAAATTAAATTATGTTGAACAAGTGCATAATTTGAGAAGTTTATTATGAGTTATATTAGCGAGTCTTTAATAAATATGATTTTAGTATGCAATTCAATCGCATTATACTTTTGTAAAAAAAAAAGTATTTATCATAAGAAGATTATGAAAGTGAATGAGTTTTTAAACGAAAAGTCGAGCAAGGGTATTGTTGGTGCCTTAGCCGATATATGTTAGTTTTCAAATTTAATTATATTTTGAAAACCCGGGCTTAACGAATCATAAGTTAGTATCCTCCTTTACTTGAACTTAAGGCTAGCTTTTCAAGACCTATTAAGATTAGTGCTTCTTGTAGGTTTTGTCGATCAAGGGGATTAGCGTTGCTTTCCCGAGACGCGTACTATAGTGATTCTTCAGGCTTTGTCCTATCGAGGTGGGCTTACTTTACAAAAGTATATTTGAGTTATATGCTCGATATTTCATGAAATCTGTTGATTATCGATAAAATGTTTTTGTGCGCTCTACTCTGTTTAAGGCTCGTAAATATATCGATCGAGATTCTTTTTAATCTTATCGGATGGTGAGAATTGTGTACACTAGTTAGTTGTTTGATGGGTTGATCTCCATGGACACTAACATAATCATGAGGCGTTATAAGGGTGCTTGTGCGGGCGTTTGAGATCGTCATGTTATTATGGTGCTTGTGCGGATGCGTTCAATGCGTCATGGAATTATGAAAATTGTCCCGGGTTCGTCCCGGTGACAATAATGGGAGCATGTGATACAACGGTGGCTAGAGGCCGGGATCAAAGAGTAACGTAAGAGTCGTGACAATGGGCCCAATAAATGAAATGTTTTCGCATGCTTAGAAGTGATTTCTCTTTTTAAAACCTTCTAAGTTATGTTATCATGATTGGATAAACTGCTTTTACGAATTTATGAAATGTTTAAGAAAATGCATATCCACCGAGTACATTAGTACTCATTGAAATATTTTCAAATTTTTCGGGTTGATCAATGGGCGATGTTGGCGGTGAGATTAGAGTTCACTCAGTATTTTGACGGATTATTTACGTATTTAGACTTCCGCTGATGAGCTAGCTCTAAATTTTATTTTCCCTTCTTGTCTATGACTTGAATTGTACCTTTTTATGAGCTTAGACTACAATCCTCGATGTTTAGCATTTTGACGTATATTGGCTATTAGAAGCACGAAACTAAACTTGTGATCCTGAGGATAATTATTGTTTTGATTGGATTACATCATTCGATGTCTTCCATTTTCATTTAGGAAGCTATACCCAAATTCTAAGGGTTTATTGCCTTGACCATTCGAGTCAACTTTTTATCTTATATTCTTCCGCATTTTATTAGTCGCGTCTCGATTCTGAGTTTCCATTATTTTTAGAAATCGGTGTGACAGTGGTATCGAGCATAAGTTTTCTTTCGTGTCTCGACCGCCAAAATCTTTTCATGTCGAGTCTAGAATAGTATCTCTAGATTTCTTGTAATCCCAGTGACTCTCGACTTCTATCACGCCATCGATCAACAGAGGTATGATTTAAAAGTTTCAAAGTTGGACTATGAAATAAGGCACTTTTAAAGTTTCAAATGATTACGAAAATGTGTGCATAAAAGGCTTGGTATTTTACATATGCGAAATGTTTATTGTTTATGCTTATAACAAAGGATATCATTTTGGGCCAGCAAACCCTTATGTCAAGCAAAGTATTTTGTCATGATGAGTCTCTTTGAGCTACATGACCATGTTTCATAGAAGAAAATTATGATGAGTCTCTCTGAGCTCACATAACTTAGTTGTAGAAAGAAGAAATGAAAGAGAAAAGATCTATCATATTTATGACTCATGAGCCTATGTGATAGCATTTCAATTATTTGTCATTTTGAGTTTTGACTCTATGACCTGTTTTATTGTTAAAAGATACCTTTTGAGTTTTAACTCTGTGGTAAGAAAGATGTTACACAGCATAAAGGATAATTGTCATATTAGGTTTCTCACGACCTTCATGACACACAATTATCAGTTCAGAATAGTGCAGTCTCATGGTTAGCGAGATGACTAGTTTATGCTATGATAGGATTGCGATCCTTATGATATAGACCTTTTGTCTACATTAGAAGGCTTGAACAACAAAAGAAATATAGAAGGATGGAACATAGAAGAACGTAAGAATGATCTTGAAGAACAAGAACTTAGAATGCTTATGGAAGTTGGGACTTTAGTCAGATTTAACCCTGCGTTTTTCTGTTAAAATGGAACTGATTAAGATGCTTCTTTTAGATGGATAGAAAAGACGAGACACTCAGTAAGTTTTTTTTTTGAACAAGAACTTTATGTCGAGAGGTTCTTATGAGAATTTATGACTCGTTGGAAGAACGCATGCAATGGGAGAGTGAATGATATCGAAGCATCGATAAGGCTCATACAACATCTTCTGAATGAGTGAAAAGCATGGACATTCGACCAAATGACCGAGATAGTAGGTGCGGGTTCAATAACTAACGTCTTTTAAGTAAGCGGACCAATCATATTTGGAATCGTGAACACGTTTGGGACACCGCCACCGGTAACCTCAAATCTTGAGCGACTCTAATTGACCGGTCAAGTAAAGTTGCGGCGAGGGAAATACAAAAGCGCAAGTGGAAAGACTTAAATTAAGAACGACAATGACAACGACAAAGTAAAGAAGCCATTGCGAGAGCCTGCCCGATGAGATAACATGGAGAGTCGGGGCGTGTGAGAATGCACCGTAACCCGCCCAACCAATGTCACGTGATGAAGACCATGATGATGATCTCGAGGAAGCTATCATAGGAAAAGCGACTATATGACTTTTATTTAATTATTTATTTATTTTCATAACGAATCAAGATGGATGTGTCGAATTTTATGATCTTGAATGATTAGAAAGAGCTCGTCTTTTGTCGGTCTATCCAACTCTTTTAGTTGTAGTCGGGCTCTTTTGTGTATAGCTGAGACTATTTTGTGCACCCCAATCATACATCGACTATTGTATTATTCTTATGTATTCAAGAGTCATATTGGAAAGAAACTATGTCATTTGAAATAATGAAAGTCCTATTTTAAAGCATATTATATATAAATATTATGCTCATACCTTAATGTGTGTTATTCTTGTTCTCTTCCTAGTAACACGTCTAGCTATTTCCATTAATGCACATACAATGTCAAAAGCTTTATTAACCAATAAAACCTTTGACCACATAATGGGAGGCGAATATGCGGGACGTGATGGAGGACAAGGAAGAGGGCAGTCGAGGACACGAGCGTGGTGGGGAAGAGATTTATTCTCGAAGAGTCGATCTGACAAGTAACACGAATTATCATCACATCAAATTTTCTCACGAAGAAACCACCAACGTTTGATGGATGGCGATTCTACGGATACGAGAAAAATGGATCTGACGATGGGCGGATCTTTAATTATATCGTTGCAAAGATTGAGAGATGTGACATGCGCCACGTTTGGTGAACACTGAGGAGAAACGCAGAGAATTCAGAAACAAACTATGCCAGAAGCTATCGATTTTACCTAGTAAGTCAAAGAAATCTCACCTATGCACAAACGTTGAGTAGAACACTCACCATCGAGTTGTTACTATCGAAGGAGAAAGGAAAGCTACTACGCAATTTTGAACAAGCATAATGATGTAGCCTTAAGTTAAGACTTGGCTATGAGAAGAGATTGATAAGGATATTCAATCATAAGATCATGATATTTATTAGAACAAAGTAGATTGTTCTATATTAAAAGTACGTAGAATCGTTAAATACGAACAAGAAAAAGTGGAACCATCATAGGATGGAGGAGGCCACATAGAAGCTGAATAATAGGGCAAAAATCTGGTACCCCATGTTAGGGATCAAAGAACCAAAATTTCGAGGATGAAATTTTTATTAGGATGGAGGATGTAATACCTGCTTTTCTCGATAGAATTTTTGAGGAATTTTGATCTTAGAATTCATTAAGTCGATTCTTGCCGGGAGAAAGAAAATTTTAAATTCCAACAAAAGAATTTACTTGATAAATATTATGAAGTTATCACGAGAATTATTATATAGATTATAATAATCGAATATGATTTATATATATATATATATATATATATATATATATATAAATCATTATATCAATAATGATATGCTAATGTTTAATTAATTTATAATCTTTAAGATCGGACTTTGAGCCTGTAAGAATAAATTGGTTAATGGGTTTTAGTTGAAAAAGCCAACAAGAGAAGCCCATTGAAAATCTACTACATAAGCTTCTTCCCATTTTAAAACCCTAGCCTCCAAAAAATTCACCACTCATTCTTGCAAAAGGAATCCATAAAGGTGACTTTTTCCAATTCAATTTATTAATGTATATGCGTATATGTATATTTTATGTCTTTGTGTGAGTGAGATGAGAGGAGGAGGAGTGATAAGGAAGAAGAAGAGTGGGGTTGATTTGGATCCTCCGAGAAGAGTACAAGAGAGAAAGAGTGAGTAGAGTTGAGGAAAAGGAGAAAGAGGGAGGGCGAAGAGGCGGCCGTCTGCGCCAGCAGTGCGACAATGAGTGAGAGGGGAGGGCGAGATGGGCGAGATGGCTGGTCGGCGGCCGAGGTGTGTGTGTGCGACCACGTGTCGCCGTCGCGTGCGTGTCGTCGTGTCGTGGGTGTGTGTGTCTCGTGCGTGTGTGTGTGCGTCGCATGTATGCCGTGTGTGTGCGTGAGATTTGCGAGAGAGAGAGCCGTGGACCGCGGCGGCGTGGCGGCAACGGCGGTGCCGGCGGTCTCCGAGCGTGAGTGCGTGTTGAGTGAGTGCGAGAGGAGGCGTGAGAAGGAGCGAGAGAGGCGTGAGAGAGATGTAGAAAATAAAAAATGTATCGCGAATTTTGGCATGGAGACGGCAGCGGCTCGCCGGAAAGCGGCGTCGGAATTTATGGGAGGAGAGAAATAGGTTTAGGGTTGAAAGAGTTTGGCTGAGTTGGGCTCATCTATTTTTTAATTATGGGCTGATTTCATTTAAAATAAAAATGTTGGGCTGTTTTTATAAAATGTTGTGGGCCATTTTCATTTTAAATAAATTGGATTGGGCTGATTTTCGTTGGTTGGGCTTCTGTTTATTTATTTATTTAAATGCAAATGGACTATTATTAATTTTAGGCCCAAGTCTTAATAAGGAACATGAGTTATATATTGTTTTAACAGTTGGACCTTAATTAATTAAATAATAATTGGGCTTAGATTTAATTAATGATTGTGCTTTAATTTAATTAGTGGCTTGACCTTCTTTAATTAATTAAATCTTTTGACTTTAATTAATTAAATAAATAAGGTTTAACTTTGAGACTTAATTAATTAAATTATATTAAGTCTAATTAATTAAATAATTAACTTAAACTTAAACATAAGTTTAAATTATTTAATTATGGTAAGTTAATTAATTAATTAATTACTATTAAGTTTAATTAATTAATTGATTAAGTCAAGGTCAAGTCCAAGTTTAAGTTACCTTAATTTATGATTATGACCTACTTAATTAATGTAATTAATTTCTCTTAATGAAATTAATTAAGTTAGAATGTTTAATAAATTAAATTATGTTAGACAAGTGCATAATTTGAGAAGTTTATTATGAGTTATATTAAGCGAGAGTCTTTAATAAATATGATTTTAGTATGCAATTCAATCGCATTATACTTTTGTAAAAAAAAAAGTATTTATCATAAGAAGATTATGAAAGTGAATGAGTTTTTAAACGAAAAGTCGAGCAAGGGTATTGTTGGTGCCTTAGCCGATATATGTTAGTTTTCAAATTTAATTATATTTTGAAAACCCGGCTTAACGAATCATAAGTTAGTATCATCCTTACTTGAACTTAAGGCTAGCTTTTGAAGACCTATTAAGATTAGTCTTCTTGTAGGTTTTGTCGATCAAGGATTAGCGTTGCTTTCCGAGGCAGCGTGCTATAGTGATTCTTCGAGCTTTGTCCTATCGAGGTGGGCTTACTTTACAAAGTATATTTGAGTTATATGTCGATATTTCATGAAATGCAAATTGTTTATCGATAAAATGTTTTGTGCGCTCTACTGCTTTAAGGCTCGTAAATGTATCGATCGAGATTCTCTTTAATCTTATCGTTAATTGAGAATTGTGTACACTAGTTAGTTGTTTGGTGGGTTGATCTCCATCGGACACTAACATAATCATGAGGCGTTTAAGGGTGCTTGTGCGGATGCGTTAGAGTGCGTCATGTTATTATGGTGCTTGTGCGGATGCGTTCAAGACGTCATGGAATTATAAAATTGTCCCAAGTTCGTCCCGATGACAATAATGGGAGCATGTGATCCGACGGTGGCTAGAGGCCCGAGATCAAAGCGAGTAACAGAAGAGTCGTGACAATGGGCCCAATAAATGAAATGTTTTCGCATGCTTAGAAGTGATTTCTCTTTTTAAAACCTTCTAAGTTATGTTATCATGATTGGATAAACTGCTTTTACGAATTTATGAAATGTTTATGAAAAATGCATGTCCACTGAGTACATTAGTACTCAGCCCAAATATTTTCAAATGTTTTCAGGTTGATCAATGGGCGTTGACGGGGCAGAGCTGAGATTAGAGTTCACTCCGTATTTTGACGGATTATTTCTGTATTTAGACTTCCGCTGATGAGCTAGCTCTAAATTTTATTTTCCCTCTTGTCTATGGCTTGAATTGCACCTTTTTATGAGCTTAGACTCTGAATCCTTGATGTTTAGCATTTTGACGTATATTGGCTATTAGAAACACGAAACTAAACTTGTGATCCTGAGGATAATTATTGTTTTGATTGGATTACATCATTCGATGTCTTCCATTTTCATTTAGGAAGCTATACCCAAATTCTAAGGGTTTATTGCCTTGACCATTCGAGTCAACTTTTTACCTTATATTCTTCCGCATTTTATTAGTCGCGTCTCGATTTACGAGTTTCCATTATTTTTAGAAATCGGGTTGTGACATACTTAATCTTTACAAATATTATTATTATTTCGATTATATATTTTTGAAATAAGATTCATTTGTGTAACTGCCCAACTACTTTTCAGTATTATGATAAACTTTTTTCCCACAATTTACACTTCTTCTATAAATATAAGTAATAAGTGACCGACCAATCCCAAGTACACTATCTGTTTTACATTTGACTACCATATTAGTGCTACTCTTGCGCTATGAATTCAAATACAACCATTATTATACATCTTATCTTCTACTTAATCTTCCTGCTTCTTATACCAGGAAGTCTATTTAAACTTAAGCTTGTCAATAGACGGGTTTTACACGGTCTAAAACCAATAAATAAGTATTGGTTTTGGTTCCAGAATCAGATCCGGAACGGACCAGACCATCAAACTATGGATCTAAACGGTCCGGGTCTAAAGCAGGTCTGGAACCAGAACCAGAACCGCTTTAAAATTTAATGGGTTTTGAGCTGTTTTGGATCGGTCCGGGTAAAACCCACCCATTGACATCCCTAGTCATATAAGGATAGCATGACGGTGAACTTGTCGGGGACTCCCTATACGTTGTCGTATGGAAGCAAGCTCACTTTGCCATGAGTCTGCGATGATGCCGTCTTTGCAATCCAACGGAAGTTCCACCACCGGTGGCTACTCGACCTTTGAAACGACAACATTGAAACTAACGGCTTCAGGTATTGCCCATATAATGAAACTTCGCTCGGTAATGGTCGTTGTCAGTAGGGGCGGATCCAGGATTTGTTATTGGGGTGGGCTGAAAAATAAAAATTTCAAAGCACTATATTGTATACATGTAATTTTTTTTTGGTATTTACATAAGTTGTGCCCTACGAGACCTTAATACATAAAATTCATCAATAATAGAATCTATAGATATATCCTTAACAAAATCTCTCTCAATATAGAGCATTAACGAGTCTTCAAGTAAATCATCTCCCATCTTGTTACGAAGTACTGTCTTCACATGCTTCGTTGCAGAAAATGCTCGTTCAGTTGTAGCAGTAGAAACAGGCAACGTCAAAACTAGATGAATAAGTCTAGTCAACATAACATAGACTTTTGATGTGACGACCCGACTTCTAAAGGAAGTACGGATCATATGGATCGTCACTGGTATGATAAATGCAGCGGATATATATATAATTTAAACCAATACGATTAACCAATCAATTGCGAATAAATGCATAGACTGAAAGGAATACGTTGTATCGGTACAAACTCAAGTCACAGAAAGACTTGCCAAAAAGGTTCCATGTTCAAGTCTAACCCAATCAGGGCGCACTTCAAGGAACGAGGTACAACCTCCAGTTCAATACGATATGAAAGAAGTCATAATCAACAGATACCAACAAAACATCAGAGTTTGGCAGCAAATAAACGTGTGAACATACATATGATGATGCATGCTCAAGGTTTTAGAAATCCTTTCAATTAAAGCAACAAAACCACTACCACTTTGCACCACCTCGCACCCATCATCAATCCTTGCTCAACCTGCACATCAAAAACGAATATGCAGGGCTAAGTACAAAAGTACTCGATGGACTCATTCACGAAAACATTTTCTTTATAAAAGTTATTGAATCGCCCACAATAGCACATGAGGATTTTTGTTGAAAAGGCTCATGCCTATCAAATATTTTATCATTTTCCAAAATGTCCGGCGGACTATTTCATCCACGTTGTTCCATATCCGTAATTCATTCATCAATCATACGCTCATTCATTCGCAAGACTATGGAGTGGCCACCTACACATAGTCGCCGTGACCGGCCGAGGTAGCTAACCTTAACACACAACACATGTACACAATCCGAGTTAGTCCTCAACTAAGTCGGATCCGATCGTTATTCTTTTTAACGTTGGTGGACCAACTCATTCACATACCACATTGGATATACCAATCAATTCTCGTCCCACATTTGGACAAAGCAACCTCAGATATGGACACAACAAAACATAAATATTTGGCAGTCAATAACAGTTCATGCGATAATATTTCATAAAGCTTTTGTAAATCATGCTTTGAGTTATGCATAATCATTTTGTTTCAAGAAAAGCCCACCTCAAGAATTGTCCTTCTTGAAGTACCTGCTAGCGATCCTTTGTCGTTTTCGTCTATGTCCACGCTGGACCTTGTCAACGTAAGAAATATAATTTAATACGTCATTCGTTTCTTTTGGTAAGTATCATTAAGATTCGACAAACTCGATATCTTTTAAGTATTAGAGTTTACGGTTTTAGGATTTTCGTTATTGATACGACTCGCTTAACAATCTATATGTCGCCTATTAGGTTCGCCTCGCCATGACGATAAATGACACTTCGACGTTGCATTCTTCCTTCCATTAATGTTTCTTCACGTCTTCGTATAATTTATGAATCCTAAGTTCATAACTAATCTTTGTCGCTTATTAACGCCAGTCAACGATTTCGAGCTCCAATACCTCATTCATCACTATCATCTCCTCGCCGTGTTTCTCGCCTCACACGTCCCACATATTCTACCAGAGAAACTCATATCTATAGTACACAATCAATAAAGGTTTCTTATAAATCAATCATCTTCTAATAATCGTTCTATAAATTAAAGTTGCTTAAATAATATTTTCTCAAGCATCTACTTGACATAATCGACTCATTAATATTTAATTAAATCTCTAATTTAATTAAATAGATCCATAATTAAAGCTTAATTAAATGGATCAATTAAAAAGTCTAATAATATTTGATTAATCAATCAAATTAATTTAATTCATCTTAGATATCCACTAATTAGGATTTATTTTCAATCACACCTTTGTAACAAATTACATAAGGTCCATCTCATTATATAAGTAAATCACTTAAAAAGAATAATTCTCAAATTATCCTTTAACATAATTAATTAATTATGTTATTCAATTTCTAAAAATTAGACTTTATCCAATCTAATGAATTTAATTAACTCACTTTAAATAATTTATATTTAGATTATTATTTAATTAATTAAGAATTAATCTTAAAATTTAATTACTAAAATTAAATCTCATATCTAATTAATATAGAATTTATTCATCCTTAATTTAATTTTAATGGATCATAGATGAATAGTTCAAGTCCATTCCCAAATTAAATTCTTAGCCCAATATTTAAAATAATCTAAGTACATCTTCAATTTAACTAAAGCCCATATCAATTTAATTCAAGAGTCCATCTTTCATTTAATTAAATGCCCACTCGATTAATTCAAGAGCCCATATCAATACTATTTTGGGTCCAAACTCGGCCCATTATCTCAAGCCCAAGGATATAAATTTTTCTTAAAATTTAACTTAAAACCAAGCCCAACCTAATAAATTCTCGCCCATATATCAATTAAATTAAGAGCTCATCTATTTGGCCCATATCAAGGCCCAATATTATTTATTTTCGCCCAATTAAAATTGGCCCAACAAATTAAATTAAAAATAAAATAAAACTAACCTAGCAACTAACCCAAAGAACCGCCTCCACAATTTCGGATCTCTCTCTCTGCTCACACAACACTCGACACACACGCGCCGCCGCCACCGCCTTCGCCCCCCGGCCGGCGTCGTCGTCACCGATCGGCGAATCGTCTTCTGCACCCTCCACTCTTCTTCCTTCTCTCATCTCATCACTCGCCGCACACAACGCACACACCGCGACGAACACACACAAGCTCATCGTGGTTGCCTCCTCGTCCGGCCACCACATCGCCGGTCGGCGACAGCGCCGCCCGCCGGGACCTCAGCTCCATCTTCTCTCTCTCGTTTCCCCCGTGAACCGACGCACACATACTCACACGAACTCGCGGTCACCGTCTTCCTCTCCTCCTCTCGGTTAACTCGTCACTGTCGCGCCAGATCTGGCACCGTCGCCGGGCTCCATGGAGGTCCTGTCGGAGAAGCTCGGTGTCGTCGCCGTGTGTAAGGCCGCCGTGCTCCGACTGCTGTCGCCGTTGGTTAATGGCCGAGTCTCAAGTGGCTCGGTCCAAAGCCTCAGATTTCTAAGTTTTGTTTTAACTAAACTTCTATGTACTTGGGCAGAGAGTGTCTGTTGTTCATGTGTTCAATGTTTAGTTTGTATCGATGAACAAGTTTATTAATTATAAACATACGAAATTTGTAAAATGGAGAGATTTGAAGCTGCTAACCTCTTGCAGATCTTACTTGAATGTTGCAATTCCTTGTGGTATTAATGAATGAGTGATGGTTGTTGTTTAAGCTCAAGGACGAATGTAGTTTCCTCCCTTGTTGTGAAGTGGTGGAGTGAAATGGATGTAGTTTCCTCCCTTGTTGTGAAGTGGTGGAGTGAAATGGACGAAGATGAGTGAAGATGAGTGAGTGAAGTGTGATGTTAAATCTTGTACTGATGTTGTGTAGAAAATTTTCCATAGGATTCTTAGAGGTGAAATGATGAGGTTTGAAAGAATGATTATATAGGGAAAAATGGGGAATATTGGGGAATATAAAATGATGGGTATGTAAGGACAAAGTAGAGGATTTTTGGAGATATGGAATGATGTAGTTTGACTAGACAATTTATCCAGTATAAAATATCTAGCATGGTTTATAACTGTATTCGTTCTCCGATATTCGTTTAAATTTTCTCGTTCGAAAATATAGTTGAAACATCGATTTTATAAATTTTTAATAATCTCTCTAAACTCAAATATCGATTTAACTAAATAAATTAATTAATCAAGTTTTAAATTTTTCTGCTATTACATACCATCCCTTAAAATAAATTTCAGTCCGAAATTTGCTAACCTATAAAAGATCTGGGTATTTCTTATTCATAACATATTCTAATTCTCAACTTGCTTCTTCTTGTCTACACCTTTCATAGAACTTTCACCAATGAGATTTCCTTGTTCTTTTGTTTTTGATATATCGGTCCAAAATTTACGTAGACATTTCTACATAACTTATATTGTCATCTAGACACATATATATCGGTGGTATCACATGGTCGTGGTCATGTATATACTTTTGAGTTGTGAAACGTGAAACACATTGTTCACGCTTCCAAAACTTAATGACAACGCCAATTTGTACGTTGTTGGTCATATCCTTTCCAATATTTCATAGGGTCCTACAAAACGTGGTCCCAACTTCCTTTTTATTTCAAATTTCACGATTCATTTTTAAAAGGGAAATCTTCAAGAAAACTTTATTTCCCACATCAAAATATAGTTCTATGCGACGTTTGTCGGCATACGACTTCTGTCGATCTTAGGCTTCTTTGATCCGTTGGCGGATCTGTCGCACAATCTCATTTATTTCTCCTATAGAGTCAGGTCCTAATATTCTTCTTTCTCCCACTTCATCACAGTAAAGTGGTGATCGACATTTCTTTCCATAAAGCGCTTCGTACGGGGTCATTCCAATAGTTGCTTGATAACTGTAGTTGTACGCGAATTCCACAGGTGTTAACACTTGTTCCAAACTTTCTCCTCTATCGAGGACAACGGTTCTCAACATGTCTTCAAGCGTTTGAATGGTCCTCTCGGATTGTCTAACCGTTTTTGGGTGAAACACGGTACTGAAATGCAATTGAGTTCTCAATTCCCTTTGTAAGCTCATCCGGAATCTGGATGTAAATTTTGAATCTCTATCAGACGCGATAGTCTTTAGAACTCCTTGCAAACTTATGATTCCTCGAACGTACAATTGTGCTAATATACCTGATCCATATGTTATTAGGATCGGTAAGAAATGTGCGCTCTTGGTCAAACGATCGATGATGACCCAAATAGCGGTATTTCCTCTTTGTGATTTGGGTAGCCCGGTAACAAAGTCCATGGCTATATCATCCCATTTCCATTTTGGTATGTCTAGCGGTTGTAAGGTTCTATACGATCGTTGGTGGAGTGCTTTCACTTGTTGGAACGTCAAACACCGTTCTACGAATGAAGCTACGTCTCGCTTCATTCCATCCCACCAAAATTTCTCTTTGAGATCTTGGTACATTTTGGTGCTTCCAGGGGTACGGTATAAGAAGTCTCATGGGCTTCCTTCAAGATCTCGCCTTAGCTCTTCGCCTCGGAACATACACACTCTCACGTCATATAGCAAAACATCATATGTTGCTATTCTAAAATTCTTGTGGTCATTATTCTTGATTTTGGCTCGTTCTTCCTCCAGCTTATTGCTCTTCTTTCGAGCTTCCAAGATTCGAGCTCTTAAATCTAGGATTGCAATCAACGTTGCAATACAGTCTTGTATCGTCTCCGACGGCTCTATAACTTCGATATTAATCCTCTGAAATTCATTTATAAGCATCTCCTCGTGATTGAGGAGGCATCTCAAACTGGGGTGATATTTGCGACTCAAGGCATCTTCTACATCATTAGCCTTGCCTGAGTGGTAATTGATACCACAGTCGTAATCTTTCACTAGTTCTAACCATCTTCATTGCCTCATGTTAAGATCTTTATGCTTGAAGAAATACTTCAGGCTTTTATGGTCAGTATAGATCTCACATCTAACTCCATAGAGATGGTGTCTCCAAATCTTTAAGGCATGTACGACCATTGCTAATTTCGTGTCGTGCGTGGGATAGTTCAACTCGTGTAGGCGTAATCGCTTGCAAGCATGGGCAATAACTATGACTCTTGCATCGAACACATCCTAATCCATTCTTCAAGTGTCCGTATAGATCGTGTACTTTATCCGCTTGGTCTTCATGATGCAGTCTTGTTGTCAAGAACTCCTTTAATCTCTGGAAACTAGTCTCACACTCGGCGGTCCAAGTGTACTTGATTCCTTTTCTCAACAATTGGGTCATGAGTTGGGCTATCGTTGAAAATCCTTCGATAAATTTTCGATAGTAGCCGACAAATCCTAAGAAGCTCCGAATTTCATTCGGTTTCTTTGGAAATTCTCATTCTCGAACTGTATCGATTTTTGAGGGGTCTACTTTGATTCCCTCGGCGGACACGATGTGACCCAAGAATGTCACTACGCCTAACCAAAACTCACACTTGCTAAACTTGGCGAAGAGTTGCTCTTGCCTCAACTTTTGCACAACAGTCCTCAAGTGCTCTTCGTGGTCTTGGTTATTCTTGGAATATATTAGGATATCGTCTATGAATACTAAGATAAATTTATCTAGTACGGGTAAAATACCCTATTCGTGATATCCATAAATATTGTCGGGGCATTTGTAAATCCAATTGGAATAACGAAGAATTTTGAAATGACCATACCTTGTACGGAAAGCCGCTTTAGGTACATCTTCTGGATCAAATCCTTAGTCGATGGTATCCCGACTTTAAGTCTATCTTCAAAGACTCTTGCTCCCTTGTCGATCAAACAGATCGTCAATTCGGGCAAGGGATACTTATTCTTAAGAGTTATCTTGTTTAACTCTCGATAGTCTATGCACATCCTCAATGTACCATCCTTCTTTTCACGAAAATGACGTGTGCTCCCATGGAGACACACTGGGTCTAATGAATCCTAACTCAAGAGTTCTTGCGGTTGATCTTCAATTCCTCAAGCTCCTTTGGTGCCATCCGGTATGGAGCTTTTGACACGGGGCGTAACACGGTTCGAGGTCGATCGTGAACTCGATCCGTCGGTTTAGCGGTAATCCCGGTAGTTCGTCTGGAAACACATCGAGATACTCCTTCACGATCGGGACGTCTTCTATCCTCCTCTAATTCTGATCTTCCTCCTGGAGGTAGACGAGGTAGGCATGGTTCTCGGTCTTATTCAGCATCGTCCTCGATTGTAGTGCGGATATGATTGGAACTCTCCTCCCCATGTTGATCCCGTGAAAGTCTGTAGATTCCTCTCCGGGGTGTTGGAAATAAATTTTCCTTTCATTACACAGGATGGTCGCACTATGTTCGGTTAACCAATCCATTCCTAGGATTATGTCCACATCCGTCATAGGTATGACGTGAAGGTTATTTGCCATGACCTGAAGTAAACCTAGTCCAAGTTCTAGGTTCGAGCATGTGTGGGTTACCGTTCTTATGCTTCCTACTGGAGAAGGAATTCTCATGATTTGTTCAGCGCGTTTAGGATTAAATCCTAAGTTCTCTACGCATGCTTCAGCAATAAAAGAATGCGAGGCCAAGATCAAACAAGAGGCTAACAGACAATTGGAGGAGTATTCCATACCGCCAAGTTTCCTTAGCTCCTTGGCGGCTCATCGGGAATTTTCTTTCCGGTTGAGGCGTAGGCCCTAGCTTCTTTGAGGCGGTTCTTGTTGATGATGATATTGTTGTCGTTGTTGTTCCGCAGCTTCTTCGCCTTGTTGTTGTTGTTGAGTTGGTGGTCTTATTCTCGCGGTTGTCGCCATTGTTGTTGTCGTTCTTTGTGGTTGATATGGTCGATTTGGTGGAAGTATCGGACCGGTTTTGTTGTTTGAACGGTTGAGCTTGGATAGCGGATTTTCGGACTCGATTCGGTTCATTGGGATGGTCATTCTCTCATTGGCGATCCCCGACGGTCCACAGTAGTGACCCTTTGTCATGGCCTCGTGTCGGCCCGGCCAACATTTGATCTTTGACCTTGGTGGGGTCCTTCCCACTTTCTCTTTCCACGATCTCCTTGGTGATTCGGTGGATGTCAATGACAATCCTATCCTTAGGCGTGGCATCCTCAATGTCCAATGCTCTATTAAGGGCCTCACGATAGATCGATTTCCATGACCGATTAGTGACACTCGATCTCATGATAGAGTGATGCAACCTAAAGTTCGTTGATTCCGACTTGGTTCGGGTTCCCATGAACCAATCACAAGAGCTCGAGCAAAGCGGTTAAATTTTCAGCCTATATAGAGGCTTGTAAAATCACGAAATATTAAGCTTTGATTTCAATTATATTAATGAGTTTTATTATCTTCAAGAGCTCTTCGCTTTCAAATTTGATTCTAGGTTACGCATTCGCCAATTTCCAACCGATTGACGAGGATCGATCACGAGTCTCTTTCGAACTTCTCGCTCTTCTCGTCGATGTCGAACAACCGAGGCGTATACCGTGACTTCTCGCGGGATGCACGGTCGTAACTCGTGACCGTGGTCTTTCCTTATCGTAAATTGTAGAACTCGTGTTCTTTCATCTTACGGTAGCTCTTAGGAATGTACTTCTCGTACACTTCCTCCTGAACTCTTCCTGTGTAAGCTTCTAGTTCTTATTCATATAAGGTCTTTCTTCGCTTCCGCGTAAATCAGCCGCACCAATCATTTGCAAAGCAACGCATGACAAGCACTCTTAAGAGGTGCAATAAAGGAATTCAGGATTCGTTCTAGCACGTGAATCCATAGTTCCGTATCCACGAGATTCCCAGTCCGTTGAAAATTGGCGGATTCTAACTAAGGATTAGCTCTTCATCCTCTTATATATACGCAATCAAACAACTTCTTATACCATCCATCGGGATCTTAAATATCTCAATGCGATATGTATTTATAATCATACGTAAGTCTAGTACATCGTCGACATCATGTAATACGACATCAAAACTAATTGCTCTCGATGAGCTATCATCATATCAAGTCAAATGCCTACAAGGATTTTCATCGGCGTTCTTGAGATTTACCAAAAGAGGCCGTGCGGAGTATGATGCTCCAAGACTAATGTCGGCATCATCCACATACCTAATCACGATGCGTACAAATATTTAAATACTACCGAGGTCATCAAAATAAGGGTTCGTGACGTAACGACTCATCGCTCTCGTATGCATCACCAAATATGCAATCGTATATAAACAAAACACTTTCTAGTCTTAAATAACTAGATCCATAATCGCCCAGGGTATAAATAGAGCTCATCGTGTTGGAGTCAGAACCGAGAGTATGGGTACTATCAATTTCCTCCATCTCATTGTCAGCAGCATGTCCTCCTCGTGATCTTCCTCCGGGTCCTACTTCTCTTTGACCTCATCATTGAATGTGGGACTCACGGTTTCACAATTCAAATAATTCTAGCTTCTTCCATAGCAATTAGGTCTCGGTGGACCTCGGCCCATGATCTCCTTATAGCATCGCTGGAATTTGAGAAACGGCAAGATGGCACAAGTTTCTCTCACAACGCATACGGTTAGGCCACGTGATTCGTCAATCTCTACAGTATCGTGGGACATGTGTCCGTACGGGGTGGTCATTGAACTGGGAAAACGCCGGTAGGTAGAGGTGATTGCTGACATGGACTGATTGACAGCGATAGTCTGGGCGAGCAATGACGGGGATGGAATCCTACTGGTGGTAGGACCGGAAAAGTGAGTTGTCGAGGACGTGAAGATCCAGCCTCGAATATGTTCCTGCCACAGCCAGGTAAGAATGCAGGTCCATTAGATGCTAAACGAGGCATCTCCAGGTGGAGCCACTCGGAATTTTCATCATGCCATGTGTATTCTCGCTCAAGGAGATACGGTCCACAAGATACAGCTCCTTATATCATGAATACATAGTTCAGGTGGCTGACGGAACGGAGCAAGTCCACTTCAAGATCGAAACTCTCTCGACGACGATATATGTATTCAGATGATATCTCGCGTGTATACCCCTGCCTTGGGTGGTAGTATTGCAATCAGTCGGAGTACACCGTCGTAGTTTGATGTACCACGAGCATGTGTAGCAGCCCAGTGACGCATGAAGTGCGTTAAGAACTCGCCGAGGTCGTCTTTTCGGTACATCTGGTAGGAACGGTAGGAATGTACCACCTTCTCGATGTGGCTCTTATACAATAAAAGACTTCTAATCGTAAGAATCGTCCGAACCACAATCTTATATCCTATATTTCTAAGTTCTTATGAAACTACTTTCACAGTTTGGTCTTTGGAAAGAGACTGTATGGTCTCTTAGGATAGAACAGACTTTCAATGTCTAGCCTTCGGGTAAGGGCTAAGTGGTCACCATTTCTCATTAGGTTATGAATTCCTTATTTCCATTCGAATCATAACATTCGATCATATGCGTTCCCGCAATACTCAAAATTCTTTTTTTTTTTTTTTACACATACTTTCTTAACGTTATGCTTTGATTCTTCGTTATCGCCACGATAGAAATAGCACGTATAGTGTTCGAAATTCCTTCACATAGAGAGGTTGTGATTCATAGCAGTGCGAACCTCCAGTTAAGCAATCGCTTCGTCATCATAGACTCGTCGCGTTGTCATCCTCAGATCCGTCCTTATCGGGATTCTTATAATTCCTATATTCTCGTTCTTCCTTAGTATTCCGTTCAATCGGGGATACCTTATGTTCTCATACTAAGTTCGGCGTAATAGGGATCATGCATCTTAAGAGTCTATGTTCTCATGGGGAAACAGACTCCTTTACATTATGCCTCTAGCATGCTTTGCATATAGGAGTAAACACAACTCATAACATATATGGCGATAAACAGGTATTCTCATATCATTCCTTTATCAATCTCCCAGAGTTTTCAACTCTTTTCAACCTTACAACCAGTTATTTTGAAAATAACTTTTCAATTTAAATCTTTTTCTTTTTTTTTTCTAAAATAAAATCTTAGAAACAATAACTCTATTTGGAATTTTGAGATTTTTCTCCTTTCAAACATATTTCAACCTTCAAAACAATGCGACTTTTGTAAGTCTATTTCATATTTTATAAACTTCCATCATTTCAAAATAACTTTCAGTTGAAATAGTTACCTTCTTCCTCGTTGAGCAGGATGACGAAGGAGTGCAGTGCAGTGGCAGTCAAATACCAACAGTTTCAAGACTCAACTTTCAACTTAAGATTCAAGGAAAGGGTTTCTAGGGTTCAGAGCGAACAAATGCTCTGATACCACTTTAGGACGACCGACTTCTAAAGGAAGTACGGATCATATGGATCGTCACCGTATGATAAATGCAGCCGATATATATATAATTTAAACCAATACGATTAACCAATCAATTGCGAATAAATGCATAGATCGAAAGGAATACGTCAGATCGGTGACAAACTCAAGTCACGTAAAGACTTGCCAAAAGGTTCCATGTTCAAGTCTAACCCAATCGTATGCGACTTCGAGGAACGAGGTACAACCTCCGCTCAATACGATATGAAAGAAGTCATAATCAATGAGATACCAACAAAACATCGTAGTTTGGCGGCAAATAAACGTGTGAACATACATATGATGATGCATGCTCAAGGTTTTAGAAATCCTTTCAATTAAAGCAACAAAACCACTACCACTTTGCACCACCTCGCACCCATCATCAATCCTTGCTCAACCCGCACATCAAAACGAATATGCGGCTAAGTACAAAAGTACTCGGTGGACTCATTGTCGAAAACATTTTCTTTATAAAAGTTATTGAACGCCCACAATAGCACATGAGGATTTTTGTTGAAAAGGCTCATGCCTATCAAATATTTTATCATTTTCCAAAAATGTCCGCCGGACTATTTCATCCACGTTGTTCCATATCTCGTAATTCATTCATCAATCATACGTTCATTCATTCACAGACTATGGAGGCCACCACTACACATAGTCGCCGTGACCGATCGAGGTAGCTAACCTAACACACGATCGCGTGTACACAATCCGAGTTAGTCCTCAACTAAGTCGGATCCGATCGTTACCCTTTTTTAACGTTGGTGGACCAACTCATTCACATACCACATTGGATATACCAATCAATTCTCGTCCCACATTTGGACAAAGCAACCTCAGATATGGACACAACAAAACATAAATATTTGGCGATCGATAACGGTTCATGCGATAATATTTCATAAAGCTTTTGTAAATCATGCTTTGAGTTATGCATAATCATTTTGTTTCAAGAAAAGCCCACCTCAAGAATTGTCCTTCTTGAAGTACCTGCTAGCGATCCTTTGTCGTTTTCGTCTATGTCCACGCTGGACCTTGTCAACGTAAGAAATATAATTTAATACGTCATTCGTTTCTTTTGGTAAGTATCATTAAGATTCGACAAACTCGATATCTTTTAAGTATTAGAGTTTCTGGGTTTTAGGATTTTCGTTATTGATACGACTCAGTTAACAATCTATATGTCGTCTATTAGGTTCGTCTCGCCATGACGATAAATGACACTTCGACGTTGCATTCTTCCCTTCCATTAATGTTTCTTCACGTCGTTTCGTATAATTTATGAATCCTAAGTTCATAACTAATCTTTGTCGTTTATTAACGCGTATCAACGATTTCGAGCTCCAATACCTCATTCATCACTATCATCTCCTCGCCGTGTTTCTCGCCTCACACGTCCCACATATTCTACCAGAGAAACTCATATCTATAGTACACAATCAATAAAGGTTTCTTATAAATCAATCATCTTCTAATAATCGTTCTATAAATTAAAGTTGCTTAAATAATATTTTCTCAAGCATCTACTTGACATAATCGACTCATTAATATTTAATTAAATCTTAATTTAATTAAATAGATCCATAATTAAAGCTTAATTAAATGGATCAATTAAAAGTCTAATAATATTTGATTAATCAATCAAATTAATTTAATTCATCTTAGATATCCACTAATTAGATTTATTTTCAATCACACCTTTGTAACAAATTACATAAGGTCCATCTCATTATATAAGTAAATCACTTAAAAGAATAATTCTCAATTATCCTTTAACATAATTAATTAATTATGTTATTCAATTTCTAAAATTAGACTTTATCCAATCTAATGAATTTAATTAACTCACTTTAAATAATTTATATTTAGATT
Organism: Salvia rosmarinus; assembly: GCA_036937905.1. NCBI lineage: Eukaryota > Viridiplantae > Streptophyta > Magnoliopsida > Lamiales > Lamiaceae > Salvia > Salvia rosmarinus. The sequence continues at coordinate 42,151 of JAODLM010000411.1, forward strand.
ATTATTTAATTAATTAAGAATTAATCTTAAAATTTAATTACTAAAATTAAATCTCATATCTAATTAATATAGAATTTATTCAGTCCTTAATTTAATTTTAATGGATCATAGATGAATAGTTCAAGTCCATTCCCAAATTAAATTTTTAGCCCAATATTTAAAATAATCTAAGTACATCTTCAATTTAACTAAAGCCCATATCAATTTAATTCAAGAGTCCATCTTTCATTTAATTAAATGCCCACTCGATTAATTCAAGAGCCCATATCAATACTATTTTGGGTCCAAACTCGGCCCATTATCTCAAGCCCAAGGATATAAATTTTTCTGCCCAAAATTTAACTTAAAACCAAGCCCAACCTAATAAATTCTCGGCCCATATATCAATTAAATTAAGAGCTCATCTATTTGGCCCATATCAAGGCCCAATATTATTTATTTTCGGCCCAATTAAAATTGGCCCAACAAATTAAATTAAAAAATAAAATAAAAACTAACCTAGCAACTAACCCAGCAGCCGCCCTCCACAATTTCAGATCTCTCTCTCTCTCTCTGTTCTCACACAACACTCAGACACACACGCGGCCGCCGCCGCCGCCGTCTTCGTCCCCGGCCGGCCGCGTCGTCGTCACCGGTCGGCGAATCGTGCTGTGCACCCTCCACTCTTCTTCCTTCTCTCATCTCATCACTCTCGTTTCTCGCACACAACGCACACACTCGCGGACGAACACACACAAGCTCATCGTCGTTGCCTCCTCGTCCGGCCAGCCACATCGCCGGTCGGCGAGCCGCGCCGTCGCCGCTGGGACCTCAGCTCCATCTTCTCTCTCTCGTTTCCCCCGTGAACCGACGCACACATACTCACACGAACTCGCGGTCACCGTCTTCCTCTCCTCCTCTCGGTTAACTCGTCCACCGCCGCGCCCGGATCAGCACCGCACGCCGGGCTCCATGGAGGTCCCGTCGGGCTTCGGTGTCGCCGCCGTGTGTAAGGCCGCCGTGCTCGATCGCTCGCCGCCGTTGGTTAATGGCCGAGTCTCAAGTGGCTCGGTCCAAAGCCTCAGATTTCTAAGTTTTGTTTTAACTAAACTTCTATGTACTTGGGCAGAGAGTGTCTGTTGTTCATGTGTTCAATGTTTAGTTTGTATCGATGAACAAGTTTATTAATTATAAACATACGAAATTTGTAAAATGGAGAGATTTGAAGCTGCTAACCTCTTGCAGATCTTACTTGAATGTTGCAATTCCTTGTGGTATTAATGAATGAGTGATGGTTGTTGTTTAAGCTCAAGGACGAATGTAGTTTCCTCCCTTGTTGTGAAGTGGTGGAGTGAAATGGATGTAGTTTCCTCCTTGTTGTGAAGTGGTGGAGTGAAATGGACGAAGATGAGTGAAGATGAGTGAGTGAAGTGTGATGTTAAATCTTGTCTTGATGTTGTGTAGAAAATTTTCCATAGGATTCTTAGAGGTGAAATGATGAGGTTTGAAAGAATGATTATATAGGAAAAATGGGAATATTGGGAATATAAAATGATGGGTATGTAAGGACAAAGTAGAGGATTTTTGGAGATATGGAATGATGTAGTTCGACTGACAATTTATCCAAGATAAAATATCTAGCTTGGTTTATAATCGTATTCGCTCTCCGATATTCGTTTAAATTTTCTCGCTCAAAATATAGTTGAAACATCGATGTTATAAATTTTAATAATCTCTAAACTCAAATATCGATTTAACTAAATAAATTAATTAATCGAAGTTTTAAATTTTTCGGGCTATTACATTTGACCTTTCACTCTTTGCAAGTATTTGACTCTACTCCACAAGTGTAGATACTTGAAATTCTTGTATCACCGTCACATCATGTTTATAGTGTCTCAACTCATACTCCAAAGAAACAATATCTTGATCAGTGAAATCTCCTGGATAGAATTTCCTCGCAAGCTTGCAAATATCATCACTGTTGAATGATTTGAAAGAATCCTTATGATCTAAGGCCACACTAAGAGAAAGCAATTCAACAGACACATCATTAAATCTTGTATTTAACTCCATCTAGGCATGTCAATATGGGTCGAAACCCACGGACTGGCCCGAATAGTCCGATAAAATTAATGGGTTGGGCTATAAAATCATAACCCGAATATAAAATCGGACTATTCGGGCCAGCCCATTCGGGTTGACGGGTTAATCGGGCTGGCCCGGTCGGGTCGCGGGTCAGCCCAACGGGCCGAAAAAAAAAAAAAACGCAACTCTTTTTTTCCCTTTTAATAGTTAGAAATTCAAAATTCTTGATTTCAAAAATTTACTTTTCATGTTTAATTATCTTAAGTCCTAACTTTTGTAGCTATTATAGATTGTTTATTTAGTTATTTATAGTGAATTAATTTTTTTCAAGTTATAAATTTTAATTGGTATTATAGTGAATTAACTTATAAAATATATATTAAATAGTGAATTAGCTATTATGGAATATGAATATTCAGATATATTAAAAAAATAATTTTGTTGTGAGCATTATTTTCTATTTTTAATATTGTAATATATTTTAAATAGTATTATATTGAATTAACTTATTAAAAATTTTCTAGATATAAGTTTTAATTCCGCTATAATTGTATTATATTATTAGAGATCATTTTTTTGTCAATTTAATACAGAAATTTTTAAAGGCTACATCACGGTGGACTCGAACCCGAGACATTTGGCTTCGGGCATTAACCACTCTACCACTAGGCCAACACACACACACTATTAGAGATCATTTCGTTACATGGAATGCGGACATTAAAACATATTAGAAAAAAAGAATTTAATTATGAGCACTATTTTTAATTTTTATTGTTTGCTCTTCAAAGTCAGTATAATAAGATTAAAAAAAAAAAACTTGTGGAATGTATTATATTTATTTTTCAATTATTTGTTTTTTACTCCAACGCTTAATATAAAATATTTGATATATATATATATATATATATATATTGTTTATTTTATTTTTTCTTAAGCTTTCTGGCCCGATTGACCCGATGGGTTAGCCCGAAACCCGAGAGTTTAGGGTTAGGGTTGAATATTTCTAACCTTAAAAAAAATGTCAACCCGAATAGCCCGAACCGAATAGTCCGATAGCCCGAGTGGGTTAGCCCGAACCCGAGCGGGCTGGCCCGATTGACATCCCTAACTCCATCAATATATGATCTATTGCTCCATTAAAAACATCAAAATGATAATGATGTTCAATTGTAGTTTGCCTACGAGAACGACCAACCTTATATGGAGAATCTAAGTTGGGGACATCAATATCATTCTTCAAGCAACAAATCTTGACTTCTTTGAGAAACTCTTCCCAACCACTTTCTCTCAATTCTTGAAGAATGGTCTTAGTAGTAGAGACGAATGCAATAGCAGTCAAAATATCTTGAACTTTTCTTTGAAGAATTTGACAAAGAGAATCAGTAATTCTCATGATCCTATGCATCAAGTGTAGAGTGAATACGAATTCAAAGCTTGCCATATTTTTGTAAACCCCTTGAACTTCGGCCTTAGATCTTCCATCTTGAGAATGTTCAATGAGAGACTCGAAAACTTTACAAGTTGCTGCATACATATCTATCAAACTCCTCACGGAATTATAGTGTGAACTCCAACGTGTAGCTCCAGCTCGCTGCAAATTACCAATTTGATTGGCACTACTTCCAGTTGCAATCTGCTCAACAACCAATAAATTCTGAATTTCATGTCTTTGAGCAGCATGCAATTGCGAGACACACTTTTGGTGAAGAAGTTATAATATTAACAACATTATCTAAGTGAGAAATGAACTCCCAAACAACACTGATATCCTTCGTTGCAGAAACTAATGCCAACTATAGACGATGTGCAAAGCAATTAATATAATAAGCATATGGAGGTAATTATTTATATTAATTTTTTTTTTCATTATGTTCTAATATCTTGCAAAAATAAAATAATAAGATTAACTTATAAATAACTAAACAACCAATGAATAATATCTACAAAAATTAAAATAATTAGAAAATTATAAATATTAATATTGTAAATTGTATTATCTTACAAAACTCAAATCTTGATTTTCTTGTACCCATTACAAATATACAATGAAATATAGAATTAACTCAAATATATAACTTATTAAATAAATTTAAATAAATATTACCTATAACTATTATAATAAATTCATCATAATATTTTTAGAAATTGAATTGATTTTATTAATTTATACATAAAACTTTATTATTTGTATATATATTTTATTTTATCAACATAAAAAATTATAGAAAAAAGAAAAAGAAAAGAAAGTGAACAAAGTGGAGAAAAAAGAAAAGAAAACAAAGAATACAAAGTAGGAAAAAAATGAGAAAAAGGAGAAAAATAATGAAAAGATAAGGCCTAAGAAGTAGGAATGGCAATGGGCCGGATCTGGACCGGATCTGGCTAGGTCCAGATCCAGATCCGATATTTTTTACTTTGGTCCGGATCCGATCCAGATCCATTGGGTCCAAAAAAATTAGATCCAGATCCAGATTCATAAGATCCACAGGGTCCAAGGTCTAAATCTGGATCCATATATTTTCGCTTCTAAAATAAATTCTAAATCAACTATAATTCACAGTAACACTATAATAATCTAAATACACAATAATATTATAATAATTATTTAAAATTTCTACAATTATCACTATATTGGAAGATGTTAGTTACAAACTTACTATAAGGTAGGAAACAACAAACGACTCGATCGTCGGTGGTGTAAGTGGCGCGACCCGCCGTGAATACAGACTGATACATAATTTGGAGAATTTGAAAAGAAATTGAGAGCATATTTGTTTTGGGAGAATTTACAAATGAAATTGAAGAGTTTTAAATTGGGATTAGGTATTTAATTATAATAAAAATAATATATTTATATATATATATATATATTAAATGGATCTGCGGGCTGGATCTGGACCGGATCCGGGTCTCAAAAATTAAATCCCAGATCCAGATCCAAAATATGGGAATAGGATCCAGATCCATCGGATCCAATTTTTTGAGGATCCAGATCCTGAAAAATGGATTTGGATCCACGGATCTGGATCGGATCCGGGATCCATTGCCATCTCTACTAAGAAGGGATTCGAACCCTGGGCAAACAAAATGAGAGACAAAGCCTAAACCAACTGCGCTAGCAGCGTTACTATGAATTACATGGCTCCGTCACTGATTCTATACAATTTTTTTTTTGGTGGGCTAATAATGATTTGGGCCTTAAAAATATATATAGATATAAGTAGGGCTGTAAATGAGTCAAGCTATTCGTGAGCTATTCGGAGCTCGGCTCGATAAAAGTTCGTTCGAGTTCATTTAGTGAAGCTCGTTAGCTAAACAAACCAAGCTTGAGCATGATAGTATTCGGCTCGTTAGCTCGTGAACAAGTTCGTTAACTGATTTACTTTAAAAATATAAAATTATTAACTAGATATAATTATTTTCTTTCTATAATTAGTAATTATTGTGTTAAATCTCTAACTATTTTTATTTGTTCTAAGAAATCAATAAATATATTGTGTTATTATGGATAAAATAATTTATTTTTAAAATAAAATAATCAATATTATAAACATATATCTAAATTTAGAAGCTGGTTTGGGTTCAATTAAAGCTCGAATAAGCTCTTGAGCTCGAAATATTCGATAAATAAAACTCGAGACTCGGCTCGATACTAAACAAACCAAGCTTGAGCACGATGGTGTTCGGCTCGGCTCGGTTCGATTACACCCCTAGATATAAGTAAAAATTTTGGGCTTGCACTGGGTTGAAACCCAGTGCAACCCCACTGTAGATCCGCCCATGGTTGTAGACTGAAATCACCAGAGGTATTTTCGAATTAGATAAATTAAGATTTTTTGGAAAAAATTAAAAAAAATATATTATAGAATGTATCCACAGGTATAAGTAAATATTTGAATACCATACATAAAGAGTAATAGTCTTTATTGTTGACTCACGATTATTTTTTAATGTTCACTGAACTCATGATTTTTATTTCTTATGAAAATAAATTAGCCGAATAAAAATATCTAGTGGTATATCATATTTAGATTAATTAAATATGAGGTTAATAGGAGTTGAATCTACTAGAAACTTTTATAGTGATAGAAATTAAACTAGAAACCAACATAATCGTATATTAATTAAAACATACTCACTCTGTCCATTAAATTCCTACATTTAATTCTGTTTTGGTCCGTCCACGAAACATGTTCGTTTTCTTTTTTTGAAAACATCAACTTTACATTTTTACCCTAATCCTATCTACCTATTTACAAAAAAAACACATATGGCCCACCTTTTTACACTGAATATCCATTAATATATTCATTTATTATCTTCATGGCACACATTTTTATACTCTCTTACTTTACACTCATTACAATTTATTAAAATCCATGCCACCAAAATCAATGACCGATTTTGATAGACGGAGGGAGTATTATTTTATACTTAAAAAAGCATAAGAATAAAAAAATATAATTTTATACGTGAAAAAATATAGTATCAAGGAAACATTATCTTATATTTAAGAAAACACATCTCATTTGGAGAAAATCAATATGAACCATTCATCAATTAAGATCTATGGATCAGATTAGTTTCTAGTTACTAACAATAGGAGAATATCTATTTGATCCCCTTCCAGGTTTCCAGGTTCACGTAATAATGCAAATATTGATAAAAAATAAGAATACAACATTGAACGTATAAAGTTGTTGCATTAAATATATAAATTTGTTTCACCAAATTCGGTGCAACTACTTTATATTCAGTCCTACACTTTATATGATGAATTTGATGCAACAAATTTATACATTTAGTATAACAACTTTTTATGTCTAATTTTGCGTATGTGTGTGTGGAAGGATCACATAAAATTATCCTTACTGTGTTAATTAGAAATGAAACCAGTCTTTTGATATTGATTGATAAATGATTAATATTGATTTTAGAAAAAGATTGTGCTTTTTTACGCTTGAAACAATGTTTTGTCCATTATCATAACATAATATTTTGAGACGATAAACTGTAGAAGATTTTATGAAAATCTTATCACTTCTCACCGATTGTTGCCTAAGCCTTAATCTTTCTAACAACAGGTGGGTCATGAAATCTCTTTCAACTATAAATAAAAGTTCTTAAGTAAAATTACTGGTCCCAATAGATAATGTGTCTCAATCCACCATAAAGTTGACCAAACTTGTAGTCATTATGGTCTTGGTCGTTTAAAATAGAAAGGGAGCTTGGGATTGTTACTTAATCTTTACAATTATGATTATTATTATTATTATTTCGATTATATATTTTTGAAATAAGATTCATCTATGTAACTACCCAACTACTTTTCAGTATTATGATAAGCGTTTTTCCCACAATTTCTACTTCTTCTATAAATATAAGTAATAAGTGACCAACCAAGTACACTATCTGTTTTACATTTGACTACCATATCAGTGCTACTCTTGAGCTATGAATTCAAATACAACCATTATTATACATCTTATCTTCTACTTAATCTTCCTGCTTCTTATACCAGCAAATTCTGGTGGTCTAGTTGCCAAACATGGATGTAAGGATATGTGTGGAATGTATCGATTCCATATCCATTTGGAATCGGCTCAAATTGCTCCCCCAACTCATCGTTTACCATTAGTTGCAATACTTCCACTATCCCTCCAAAACCCTTTCTCACCCTTATTGATAAAGAAGTGATTGAGATAAATGAAACCTATATTCGGGTAAAGTACCCCAACCTAGTTTCAGTATGCTACAATTTGTCAGACTATGAACTTGGAGATGCAGCGACTGTGTCATATAAGGATAGCATGACGGTGAACTTGTCGGGGACTCCCTATACGTTGTCGTATGAAGCAAGCTCACCGCCATAGGCTGCGATGATGCCGTGCTGCAATCCAACGGAAGTTCCACCACCGGTGGCTGCTCAGCCTTTTGTAACGACAACATTGAAACTAACGGCTTCGGGGATTGCCCATATAATGAAACTTCGCATTATAATGAAACAGCAAAGCACTGATTCTTAGGGTTCACTTCCGTATTACTCGGAAATTGGCCCGTCTTTGGCTGTGCATTCTGATGTGCAGCTATCTGACCAATCTGATTCTCCAGCATCTTCAAGTGTTTGCCCATGGCTGTCATGGTGGATTCCAGATGTGCAACTTTCTGAGTAGTGCTATTGATGAACGAGTTCTGCTGTGCGGCCATCGAATTCTGATTCGTGGTCATTTGTTGGTTGCTCACAACCAACTGCTGCATCATATCTTCTAGACTTGACTTCTTCGCCTCTTGAATTACTCCATTCTGAACGGCGAAGCCTGCTGGAGGTTGTTGGAAGTTATTGGGGTTGGCATACGACAGATTTGGATGATTCCTGTTGTTCGAATTGTATGCCGGATTTCCCCCATGATTTCTCTGATTGATGTGGCTGACGTTCTCTGTCTCAATTTGGCTCTTCAAAAGAGTGAACTTCTTCATAAGATCATCGTATTTTGAATCTACCTCATCGCAATGCTTTTACCACCGGCGCCTTCCATCGGCCATTGATAACTATTTGCCGCCATCTCTTCTATGATGCGGCCGGCCTCTCTACTCGGTGATTCGATGCAGCCTCCCGCCGATGCATCTACTATGCTCCTCGTATGCGGTCACCCGCTATAGAACTGCTGTAATCTCTCGCTTTTGGAGAATCCATGTTGTGGGCATCTTCTCAATAAGCCCCGAATCTCCCATGCCTCAAATAATGACTCGCCTCCTTGTTGGCAAAAGTGGGAGATCTCGATATGATCTTCGTGCTTTGGCTGGCGGAAAGTATTTTGAAAGGAACTTCTCGCAAAATTTCCCCCAGCTATCTATCCCGGTTCGGTCCAGGCTCTTGAACCATTCTTTGGCCTGGCTGCGCAGAGAGAATCCGAACATGCGCATCCGGATCGTATCTTGTGGCACCCCATTCTGTTTGATGGTGTCACAAATGTCGAGGAATGTCTCCAGATGAGCATTCGGGTCCTCGGTCATTCCTCTCCCAAACTGCTCTCCTTGCACCATACTGATCAGGGTCGGCTTCAACTCGAAGTTATTAGCGTCCACTTGCGGGCCCCATCCTCCTCCTTGGAATTGCTCAGTAGGAGGTCGGTACATATAATTCAGAGGCCTTGCCTCTGGAGTAGAGACAAGGAGTCCCATGTTCGCCATCTGGCGCTGCATCTCTACAAAATCAGCCAGCATGCGTGCAGCTTGCTCGGGAGGAATGCCCCCATTGGGAGGAACACCTCCGTTGTGCGGATTAGCTGCCATTGCAGCCCTTCTTCTCTCTCGTCTCCTTTTCCTTTGGAAATTTTCGAGCTCGGGGTCTAATGATTGTTCAGGCTGTCCCCGAGATCTTGTGATCATAAACTACCTGGAGAAAAAGAGAGAGCTTAACTCTGACAAGAATAAATAAATAATATAATATATAACTTGAATTAATAAATTCAAATCGTCAAATTATTCCTATGTGATCTTAACAATCCCCGGCAACGACGCCAAAATTTGATCGCTCACTTTTCTCACACGAAAAACGCACAAGTATAAGGTAAGTCGAGTATCGTATTGACAGGGATTGCAATCCGAAAACACAGATGCTAATTCAACGAAACTTCATCATTATCCAAGAACAGATTTGGTTTGAACAGGTTTAGGGCTTCAGATAATTAAATCCAAGCAAAGATGATAACAAGAAAATAAACTAAAGCAATAAAAATATCAAAGAGACAAATATCAATAAAGACTAACCCTAGGGATGCATTAATCCTATCCACAACGTATGTTTATCCTGCTTATTATTAACCGTTTTAATCCAGACAAGATGGAAGATCACATATATAGCCAACAACTTCGCCATTCGACAATTGTGACAGTTAATTACTAATTTTCCCTATTATCATACGCTCTAGAGGAAAATATGCAACTCAAAAGGATCACAAAGAATATGCTTCCTACGAATGTTCCTATCTCATACGACTCAGCGCTTATCTCGTATCATGCATTCAAGATCGATTGACAATTAAAACATTACGTAATTAATTGACAACTATGATATTCATAAAGATTGATCGAAATCAACACATATAAATAAGCACCAAGAATCATGAATCAATGCCAGGAAGGTAAATAACGATAGCAGGAATCACAACATATAGGATAGAATCATGCAAACCCTAGGATTAGAACAGAAATTTAGCTAGACATAAATAACGAAATAAAACATGAAATAATCATAAAAACAGAAATTAAATAGATAAAACCCGTAGGGTGACGTCTGAAGAACAATCGTTGGTTCGAATCCCAACTTCAATGGAAAACGGGAAAAGAATGCAATTTGTTCGGACGAAACCGTTCCAAAACGTTAACAATGCGAAGAACTAACGCTAGAACGATGGAAAACTAATGCTAGAATTAATCTAAACCAAAACTAATGTAAAAATAATTGAAAAACTATGAAAAACTGAGGAAAATATGTAAAATCACGCTGGGGAAGGTTGGGGGCGCGAGGGGGTAATGCCCTATTTATAGATTTAGGGCTGAAACCCTAAATTTTGTGTCAGCCGCCATGCCTCACGTTCGGACTCGCGGTCGCGAGCTCGGTCGCGAGGGATCCTCCAATTCTCGGCCATCCTTCGTTTCTCGACACGCGCGTGTCAGATTGCCTCGCGGCCACACCTCGCGGTCTCTAGGTGTGGTCGCGTCGCACATGAAATCATCACGGGCAAATATCGCGCCCGCTGGGAGTGCTCGCGTGCATGGCCTTCGTCTCGCGTGTGCTGGTGTTTCTTCGCGGCCGACCTAACGGTCGCTAGGCCGGTCGCGAGACATCTCTTTCGGCGCATGCGCCGCGCGATGGTAGCTCCTCGCGCCGGCGGCGGTCACCGGGTCGGTCGCTAGGCCCGTGTTTTACCCTCGCTCACTCGCTCTTCGCTCCATGCTCGGTTTTCAACTTATAAGCCTACAAAACACCAAACGGAACCCAAGAGCAAGATCTTCCAAAAATATGTAAAAACATTGAGATCCAAGACATAAACGCACTTTATTGATCTAAAATCATCTTTAGAAATCAACAATAAACGTGTAAAATGCGCGTTTATCAGCTTACAAAGGAGTTAGGAACTCGACTACATTTCAGTACCACATTCCACCCACAAACGAACGGACAATCCGAGAGGACCATTCAGACGCTTGAAGACATGTTGAGGACCGTTGTCCTGGATAGAGGAGAAAGTTGGGAAGTGTTACCACTTGTGTAATTCGCCTACAACAACAGCTATCAAGCAACTATTGGAATGGCCTCGTACGAAGCGCTTTATGGGAAGAAATGTCGATCACCACTTTACTGGGATGAGGTGGGAGAAAAGAGAGTATTAGGACCTGACTCTGTGAGAGAAATGATCGAGATTGTGAGACAGATCCGCCAACGGATCAAGAAGGCCCAAGATCGACAAAAGTTGTACGCCGACAAACGTCGCACAGAACTGCATTTTGAAGTGGGAGACAAAGTCATCTTGAAGATTTCTCCATCAAAAGGAATCGTGAGATTCGAAATCAAGGGGAAGCTACGACCACGTTTCATAGGACCCTATGAAATTTTGGAAAGGATAGGGTGAGCGGCTTACAGACTTGCATTGCCGCCAAGTTTTGGAAACGTGCACAATGTGTTCCATGTTTCACAACTAAAAAAGTACATACATGACCCCAGTCATGTGATACCACCGAAGGATATTGTCCTCGATGACAATATGAGCTATGTGGAACTACCTACGAAAATCTTGGACCGACGTATCAAAAAGCTAAGGAACAAAGAGATACTGTTAGTAAAAGTTCTATGGCGACATCATGGACAAGAAGAAGCAACCTGGGAATTAGAATCAACTATGAAAGAGAAATACCCAGATCTTTTCCAAGGTTAGCAAATTTCGGGACGAAATTTATTTTAAGGGGGATGGTATGTAATAACCCGAAAATTTTAAAACTTTTATTAGTGATGTTTAAACCAATTAATTGTGGTGCTTAGACCTTAATTATGTTTAAGGTAACCAACGAAATGAATTAGAATCGATTCGGAGATCGAAAACAAGAGAAATCAAAAACTAGTGACTAGTCTTACCGGATTAGGGTTTTCTGAATAGCCTGAACATAGAATGAAAGATCGAGAATGAATCTCAACAAAAGGATTTTATTTCTAGAATCCTCTCATGAAAACATGGGAGAAGCCAAAGAATGAGAATTTTCGGGCATGCTTGTCCGGTTAGCTTTAAAAGCACTATTCACGAGCCGGATCAACTTCCAGTCCATGCTATTCATGAAAATTAATGATAATAATCAAATTCATGAAGGAATATATTATTATAAATTTAGTATTCATAAGAATCAATTTCTGAATCAAATTCCTGAAGAACTTAACCAAACGCTGGGTATAAATACCGAAAAAACACTAAACCGATCCGAACGACCCAAAACTCGAACCAATGGTCTAAATCAATAAGAAATGATTTATAAGACTCAAATTAATTATGAAAGCTCAAGAATTCAATAGAATTTTCGAATGAGCATAATTTAATCGTTGGACTTTTTTTCGTGATAACTCTAATTGACTTATCGGATGCCATTCGAACTTCATAAAATTATTATGAACCATGAAATAAGTCATTTTAAGGCTATTTAAGAAAATAAATCCTTAAGGTTCTGAGAAATCAATCGAAAGTGCGATAAAACTTAAAGAGTCGGTATTAACATGCCAAATCGGGTAATTTGACTAGTCTTCTCCCAACCACCACAAAGGGCTCTCCATATAGGCTGAAAAGGGGCCCATTTGGGCAGAATGCTTCAGCCAAACCGTGCCCTCTCTTTCTCTCTCTAATTTGAAAATTCTCTCATTTGTTCTTCAAGCTTTTCAAGCTTTAATCTTCCTTTCCAACCCATTCCAACCCCCAAATTAAATTTCTAAGATCATAATAAGGTAGTATTCATCATTCTCTTTATTTATAATGGAGTATAATTTTTGTTTGATTTTTTTGAATTTATTTCATGAAGAACCCTAGTTTTGTTCTTCATTTTCTTCATTACTTTTGAGCTACCAAATGCTCTCAAGTCATGAATGAAATATTCTTAAAAATGTGTTCTAACGTTGTGTTTAAAGTTTGAGAATTTTTGGAGTATGTTTAATATTTTTCGATTTATGTTATAATTCTTTTTATAGAAGATAAAGCATGCTTTTGTGAATATTATTTGATATTGTTACTTGTTGATGTGTTAAGAGCATGTAGAATAAATATGGGAATTTTTGGAATTTTCAGAATTTATTTTTATTTTATTTGTTGGAAAATAGTTGAGGTATAGTGTTTAATATATGATATGCACATCATATATTAATTTTGAAATTATTGAAACACTACTCCTTTTTTTCAAAAATGGGTAGAATTTATTTAAGTATTTTTAAGCCATTGTTTTATTTTATTTGTTGAGAAATAGTTGAGATATAGTGTTTAATATATGATATGAACATCATATATTAATCTTGAAATTTTTGAGACACTACTCCTATTTTTATGAAAATACCGAAACTATGTATAAATATTCTAAGATTTATTTGATTTTTATTTGTTGAAAATAATATGATATGTGATGTTTAGAAATAATATGAACCTAATATGCATTGTTGGGAATTTATTGAACTCATATACAATGTATGTGTGAGGACAAAAAGAATTTCAAGCATTTAGTTCATATTATAAATATTTAGTTGAGGTTTAAAGTTAATATTACATGTTTATTGCATATTATAAACATATGGTGAAGTGACTGGAATTTATTGAATATATACGTATATATATTATAATTGTCGAAAATATACATGTAGTAAAAAGCATGTGTTTTAATTTTAATGTATGATATGAGATGATATTTCATTATTTAATGTATGATATGGGCATGATATGATTTTTGTGGAATTTATTGAACACCAAAGTTCAATAAATTGAAATTGCCGAAAATATAATGCTTATTTACGCATGGTTTAAAATTTTATTTGATGATATGGAGTTGGTAATTAAATTCTATAGTATGATAGGAGTATAACATGATTTTATTGAAATTTATTGGATACTTATGCTAATTATTGCTAATTATCAAAAACCATAGAAAATTGGTTAAGTATGAGTTGATTTTAATTGTGAATGATGTCATAGTAGTTAATCTATAAGTTTAGAATAAATGGTTGTGATTATGATGAATGAATGGAACACTCATGCACACATACACAATGGTTGTGTATTATGTTAGAAATTAGGGTTTTCTAATGCTTTAGTATAATATATGTTGTGTATGGTGTTGAATGGTTATATTTATGTTGTGCCGACAAACAAAACCCCAAACGTAAACAACATAGTACTTTATGTACGAGAATCCAAAAGAAATCGACAAATTTTGATAACTTAAGAAGGAATTAATGAGAATCGAAGATAGACATAAATTTAGGTTTTTCTATTAATAATATGATACTAAACGTGAGTTCCTAAGTTAAAGGAACCGAAAGCCGACTTACAACGTTAATGCTCAACAACGATAACCTAATACGATATTAGATTGAGCGTTAAGACAACTCGATACGAATAGCGATTTTATAACGTACACAATCTCCGACGAGTTAAGAGAAACAAACAATGTCGAAAAGTGTAAGCTAAGATTCAAGCATAAGATGTCAATCCTTATGTCTCAAGGGTCGAGTTAGTATTCACAAAGAACTCCATTAATTCCTAAGTATTTACTTACACGATGGTATGAGATATCTCGAATCATAAGTCAAGATTCCCTTTCATTCGTTGTGTTAATACGACAAGTCGTCAAGCATAACCTACTAGGACGTAACTATAATTGTTAAGTCTAGTTAGTGGCTTGAGAATATCCTAATATACCAATTATAACTTGAATACTAACAATCTATAATGTAATAACGCTTAGAAGAACACTAAGGCTAGAGTCGAGGATAGACTCGGAACATATGACTCATAAGTTGAGGTTCATCTATAAATGATGAAGTAATATAGTTTGGAAATTGAGAATGTAAGATAATAGGAATTATCTTAAGACCATCACATGAAATCATAAAGAAACCCTAATCGGGGAACTTTAAGTCGTAATTTATAAACGACCTTCGATCAATAGAAAGAATCTAAGAAATGCTATTTTCTTATGAAGGGCTTGATCGTAAGTAGTTGCCGAGGAAGGACACTCACACCCTGCCCCGTTTAGAACTATTAACTTCAGACTAGCAGGTGGGCTCTCTTGAAACAAAAATGACATGCATGTCTATCTCAAAGCATGATTTACAAAAGCTTTATGAAATATTATTCCATGAACTGTTATTGACTGCCAAATGTTTATGTTTTGTTGTGATCCTATCTGAGGTTGGTTTGTCCAACGTGGAATGAGAATGGGTTGGTATATCCAACGTGGTATGTGAATGAGTTGGCCCACCAACGTAAAAAAAGGGTAAAGATCGGATCCGACTTAGTTAAGGACTAACTCGGATTGTGTACACGTGTGACTGTGTGTTAAGGTTAGCTACCTCGACCGGTCACGGCGATTATGTGTAGGTGGCCACCTCCATAGTGCGCGAATGAATCAATGAATGATCAGATATGGAACAACGTGGATAAAATAGTTCGGCCGAACGCTTTTGAGAAATGATAAAATGTTTGATAGGCATGAGTCTTTCAACTAAAATCCTCATGTGCTATTGTGGGCAGTTCAATAACTTTAACAAAGAAAATATTTTCGGCAATGAGTCCACTGAGTACTTTTGTACTTAGCCCTGCATCTCGTTTTTGATGTGCAGGTTGAGCAGGGATTGATGATGGGTGTGAGGTGGTGCAGAGTGGCAGTTGTTTTGTTGCTCTATTAGAAAGGATTTCTAGAACCTTGGGCATGTATCGTCATATGCATGTCCACACGTTATTGCTACCTAACTCTGCTATTATTTAGATGTCTTGACTATAACTGTTTTTCATTATCGTATTGAACTTGAGGTCGCACTGCTCCTTAAATTGCATACGATTGAGTTATCTTTGAACATTGAACCTTTTGGCAAGTCCTTCTGTTACTTGAGTTGTATTGAAACAGCTTATTCCATTTAGTCTATGTATTATTGAGTAGTTAAATGGTTAATTGTATTGATTAGTATGAATATATCCGCTGCCTTATCATACCAGTGACGATCCATATGATCTGTACTTCTTTGAGAAGTCTGGTCATCACATCATGTGTGGCTTGTCTTTTATTTTTATGTAGCGAACATCATGTCCTTCAATAAAAGTGTATATGGAGAAAACAATCAAACATATTAACATATAATATTAGTTCAAGTTTTTCTAACACTAGCATTCACTTCAATGTCATATATATGCATATAACAATACGCTACGATCTGCCAATCAAAACTCATAAATAAGTAAGTTGTTATATTATAATTTTATAATTTAAAATGATACTTTTACTATTTGCGTACCTTGCCCATCAATTTTTACTGAATTGTTCTCATTTGTTCTTTTTTCATTGCTCTGAATTGGACGTATCTGTTTGTACATTAGCATTTATATTTTCATTATCCTTCATTCCTACTTTATGTGTCCTATGTTTACATGAACAAAAAATGATATTATTTCAATTTTTTGGTGTGGTTTGAACAAAGTAGGGGGATTAAAATATTATCTTTAACCATGTTCACCTGTATCATATGTTGTCGTTTAAGTAGGTTGAACAGATGCATCTTTGTTTATTATGGCATCAGATGGAACCTGATGGCTCTGTCCTACTGCATAAATACACATAAGTTATGCATTAGAATCAGTGTCTTTGTTCACAAATAGCAATGTTTTGTAGTTTAAAAATTTGGTATAATATGCACAGTTTTACGTAATTTATAATGCAATTGATGTTATAAGTACCTATTATTCTGACTTTTTTGGTGTTTGAACGTAGGTTTCTTGTACATGCATATTAAGAATCAATTTTTTAACAAAATATTATTTGAACAGTTCAACGTATTTTATCAGAATGCATATTAAACACAATACCTTTATTCCATTTCTCTACTTCGGATTGATCCTTCAAGACGTCCTTATTCAGTTTAACTAATGCCAAATATCTGCAATAATTGAGTGAAAACTGAAATGATATCTTAATTGTATTATATTTTGTTAAATACATGTCAGATGAGTATGTATATTTTTATTAACTTGCTGAGTTTCCTCCATTAGTACCGCACCCTCTTCATTGTGCACAAGACCTTTACCTGCACGATAGATATAAAATTGACATAATAATATTCCACTACAAGCCTAAAAAATTGTCCAAAGCTAAATATATATATACCTTGCCATCCAACTTTTTTCCTTAATTTCAACTTGTTTACATTGTTTATCAGGCCGCTTAGGTTGTCTCTTGTATCCCTGGAAGCCATCTTCTTGACATCAAAATTATCAGTAATAGACATTTTATGTAGTGATGCATTCATGCATGTGCATAAAACTCAACAAATTATGCATTACCAAACTTTAAGGAATCGACCCATTTATATACTTTCATTATGTTATCCCCTTTTTTTTTGGTAATTTAATACATAAATTTTTAAAGGCTGCGTCACGGTGGACTCGAACCCGAGACCTTTGGCCTCGGGCATTAACCACTCTACCACTAGGCCAACACACACACACAATGTTATCCCTTTTTGTGTGCAACAATGTACATGAATCTGAAAAAATCGAAGATTGGTTTATGGTTTATGTGCATTAGGGTTTAGTTTTTTTTTTAGTGAGGCGATAGACCACGCGGTTAATGACCCGTGGTATTTAATCAACACGAGAGGAAGACGACGTGGGCTAAAGCCCGTTGTCTATGGAATTTTTTCACTAATAGACCACGCGAAATGAACCCCGTCGTGTATAATATGCAAAACCATGCTAATAGACCACGGATTTTGGCAGCCCGTCGTCTATAACCGATTGAAAAAACGGTTATAGACCACGCGTTTCACCCTGCACGTTGTATATATCATAATAGACAATTTTAGTATTAATGTATGGGGTCTATTACATGTGGTCTATAAGCTAAATTCTTGTAGTGAATCAACCAAAAACAACAAATGAAATCTTCCAATCAATAACATATACGGCACATGCCTTCTATAAAACAAACGTTGGCAAATTAGGACAGACAAAAAGACGATAGTGATGTAAGTTACTTATTACTGACAACCATAAAAAAGCTACATGCACGATGAATAGATTAACAAGGTTTTTTTTCTCATAAATTACAGAAATCTTTGATAATAGTTGCAGCGACCAAAGACATATATGGTGAATTTTTTAGTGTGCATAAACATTCAGATCTCGCCAACACTTACCCTGATTACAAGCCCTAGTTTTTTTACTTTCGTCGGAATGCCTTGTTGTTCATGCCGAAGTAGCGAGGCCCCTCTGCGTTGCGAGAAACTCCAGAGAAATAGATAAGGGTTTGTTTTGAGGAAGAGATATACAACTTCCCTTTGAACATACGTGTATGAATAAACAAATCTTCGCAAATCTTCTTCAATATTGTGTAGATTTTCTGAGTGACATCTATGGGGGAGAGAGAACGAAATAAATCATGAAATCTTTCGTCTGCAACGTAATTTCATGCTAGCGTGTATATTGAGTGGGGCCAGAAACCATTTTTACGTTATTACCCTTATTTCTTATGAGTGAGACTGTTTGCCGAGCACTACAGCGGTGATGAACCCAAAAAAAAGAAAAGGAAAAAAAGAAATAAATATTGAAGGGTGGGATAGGCGTCTCGCTGGCCTGTGAGGCGCGTTCTGACCTCGCGTATGATGCATGTGCGTGCCAAATTTCCACTTCTCATATGACATATCCCACTTGGTGCTTCGGATTCCTCACCCTCTCTCCTTTAACCTTATCTTTATTTCCCCATCTTTTTGGGTGTCTTTTGTAGGATTTTACGTGGAAAAGAAGCAGGTGACCCACAAAACGAGTTGCATGCATCCCACTTTCCTTATTTGCTTTTTATACAAAGCTGTATTTGGATTTGACTCCTCTTCTTTTTTACTCTGTTTTTCGGTTCTCTACTTCGTACCTCATCATCTATCAGTCCCCTCTCCGTTTTATTATTTGGCTTCCTTTGTTCTGCCAGAAAAAGAAAGAACTGAAAAGAAAGGGAAAAAATGCAAACATGCACCTTAGACCAGATACTGAACCAGAAATCAAGTCCGTTTGTTCTTAGTTAGCTGTATGGCTTTTCTTTACTAAACTTTTTTTGACGCAATTTCAGTATTTTTCACATTTCAGATTTTTGGAAGATTTTAATAATGGCGCAAAGTTCAAAATTTTCAAGTTTGGGGTGTAAGAATTAAGTAATGTGAATTTGGGTGTAGTAGATTAATTAGTGTTAAAATATAAATATAATAATACTCAAATTTAATGGGCCACACCAATTTAAATATGAAATTAGAGCCGACAATTATTGACATGATAGGAAAACACGATACAAAATTAATGGGTTATTGTTTAGTCTTATACGCTCGTGTCCTTATCGTGTCAACATGAAAATGATATAATAATTTCGTGTCAGATCCGTGTCGTATTCGTGTAATATGATAATTTCATGTTGTATTCGTGTCCATGTCATTTTCATGTATTCCGATAATATTTTATTATTTTGTATATATTTTTATCCTAATTTAGATTTAAATTTGTTGTATCGTGTTGTGTCAATATGAAAAAAATCGCATCATATTCGTGTCGTGCTCTTATCATGTCCGTATTTTGTGTTCGTGTGGGTAGATCCTTAACGAATCATGTTCGTGTTTGATCATATCGTATCATGTCGATACGATAACGACCTGATATACACGAATTCTCAGCACTATACAAAACACATTTTTCTTAATCTACAAATCTAAAAATAACGAGCCATATTTTGAGATGAAAACTGTAGAAGATTTTATGAAAATCTTATCACTTCTCACCGATTGTTGCCTAAGCCTTAATCTTTCTAACAACAGGTGGGTCATGAAATCTCTTTCAACTATAAATAAAAGGTCTTAAGTAAAATTACTTGTCCCAATAGATAATGTGTCTCAATCTACCATAAAGTTGACCAAACTTGTAGTCATTATGGTCTTGGTCGTTTAAAATAGAAAGGGAGCTTGGGATCGTTAATTAATCTTTACAATTATGATTATTATTTCGATTATATATTTTTGAAATAAGATTCATCTATGTAACTACCCAACTACTTTTCAGTATTATGATAAACGTTTTTCCCACAATTTCCACTTCTTCTATAAATATAAGTAATAAGTGACCAACCAATCCCAAGTACACTATCTGTTTTACATTTGACTACCATATTAGTGCTACTCTTGAGCTATGAATTCAAATACAACCATTATTATACATCTTATCTTCTACTTAATCTTCCTGCTTCTTATACCAGCAATTTCTGGTGGTCTAGTTGCCAAACATGGATGTAAGGATATGTGCGGGAGTGTATCGATTCCATATCCATTTGGAATCGGCTCAAATTGCTCCCTCGACTCATCGTTTACCATTAGTTGCAATACTTCCACTACCCCTCCAAATACCTATCTCACCCTTATTGATAAAGAAGTGATTGAGATAAATGAAACCTATATTCGGGTAAAGTACCCCAACCTAGTTTCAGTATGCTACAATTTGTCAGACTATGAACTTGGAGATGCAGCGACTGTGTCATATAAGGATAGCATGACGGTGAACTTGTCGGGGACTCCCTATACGTTGTCGTATGGAAGCAAGCTCACCGCCATAGGCTGCGATGATGCCGTGCTGCAATCCAACGGAAGTTCCACCACCGGTGGCTGCTCAGCCTTTTGTAACGACAACATTGAAACTAACGGCTTCGGGGATTGCCCATATAATGAAACTTCGCTCGGTAATGGTTGTTGTCAGACTGAAAAAATATAATATCGAGGAAGCATTATCTTATATTTAAGAAAATACATCTCATTTGGAGAAAATCAATATGAACCATTCATCAATCAAAATTTGTGGACCAGATTAGTTTCTAGTACTAACACTAGGAGAATTTCTATTTGATCCCTTCCAGGTTTCCAGATTAATATATATATATATATATATATATATATATATATATATATATATGAGGTGGTTCACGTAATAATGCAAATATTAATAAGAAATAAGAATCTGAATATTGAACGTATAAAGTTGTTGTACTAAATATATAAATTTGTTTCATCAAATTCGATGCAACAACTTTATATTCAGTCCTACACTTTATATGATGAATTTGGTGCAACAAATTTATACATTTAATATAACAACTTTTTATGTCTAATGTTGCGTATGTACGTGTGTGGAAGGATCACATAAAATTATCCTTACGGTGTTAATTAGAAATCAAACCAGTCATAAATGATTAATATTGATTTTAGAAAAAGATTGTGCTTTTTTACGCTTAAAACAATGTTTTGTCCAATTATCATAACATAATTTTATATATTAGAATTATGTTTGTTCACAATGAATAGAATAAAGTCCATTTTTGCCAGATTCCAATCCTATAAGCATGTGTAAACATTTTCAATAAAAAAGTATTTTCACCTGAAAAAAATGTCAAAAAAAATATGAAAATGAAGGTAGAGCTCTAACTTATGATGTTGGTTCACAGAGACGGGTTTAGTGGGAGCAAAGTTAATTGAGTTGAGTAGAAAAGTGCAACGTAGAAAGCTTTTCCCCTGTAGCTATGCCTTTATCCAGGAATCGGAGTTTGTTAACGAAACTGCATTTTCTTATCCATTGTACTACCTTCATAACTCAACGGCATTCCTAAGTGATAACTGGGCATCAACAACAAGGCCTCCAGTGGTGCGGCTGGACTGGGTACTCGGGGCTGAAAACTGCAGCCGAGCAAAGCTGAATTCGACTACTTACGCATGTCGAGATGAAAAGAGTTTATGTGTTGATGTTATAACTGACAATTATCTGTTAGATACTGTGAGAGGATACAGGTGCAGCTGCGTGCAAGGATACGAGGGCAATCCTTACCTGCTTGGAGGGTGCAAACGTTAGTATTCGGTTATTCATATCAAATCACATAGCTAATTCAAACGGTTTAACTTTTCAGGCGTTGATTTGTTTTAGAAACCATAAACTCGGACAACTTCATTTTTCCTTAAACAGTGAGTCTACGATGCATGGCATGCTGCTATAACTAACTTTGTCTCCATTTCGTGTCCCAGCACTTGAATTTGTCAGTTCAATAGCAAAATTTGGATGTCAAGATCAATGTGGGAAAATATCGATTCCATATCCATTTGGAGTGGGGCCAAATTGCTATTTGGCGCCAGCTTTTGAAATAAATTGCAATAGCTCTACAAACCCTCCAAAAGCATACCTTACTGTTGTGAAGGCAGAGATTACTGAGTTGAGTTCATCACAGGTTTGGGTCAACTATCCAAACCTAGGTTTCGCTTGCTACAATTTGTCAGACTCTAGGCGCAGAATCACCAAGACCAAGGACCGGAGCTTGATTATTGACTTGTCGAAAACTCAATTCACTTTATCGAATGATAACTGGATCACCACCATCGGGTGCGATGATATGGTGGTCGGGATTACTCGACATGCCAGCCTAACTTCTGTTGGCAGCTTCTGCGCAGCCGTTTGCCAAAATACTCAAATTTCAGATGACTCTTATGTAAACTGTCCTTTTGGAAGCACTTGGTATTGGCCCGGTGATGGCTGTTGCAGGGCACCCATTCCCCAAGGTAATAATCAACTAAATATTTTATTTATTTATTTTGCAACATATATAAATTAGAAAGCTTTTTGTTACCTTGGAATATACATGTCCGATCACTTGCAGGCACCAGTTACCTAGAAGCGAATTTGAGTGACTTCAGTGGACGATGGCCACGTACCAATTTCTCTTGCAGCTACGCTTTAGTTGAAAATAAGGATCACAGATATCGATCATCATATCGCATTTTGAATAACTCAACAGATCTTTCACTTGATGGCCTACTGCCATACTCGGAGCTGATAATACTAGCGTTGGATTGGAGGATCGGGGCTGTGAATTGCGACGAAGCACGGCAGAATCAGACTACTTTCGCATGTCAGAGTAACAGTTACTGCATTGATTATGATTCTAAGGTTGGAGGGTACCTCTGCAACTGCTCCGAAGGATACCAAGGCAATCCTTACCTTAGCTCAGGATGCCAAGGTTGGTATACTCTAATTTTGTCTTATCTTGAAAACCTTATCTTTGATTATTTTGAATGACTAAAGAAAGAAGAAAAATTGGACCCGAGCATTAACAGCTATAACTTATTTCGTGCTTTGGCCGTTTTCTTTAAATCTTTTTTTGTTTTAATTTAATTTGCAGAAAAGCCTTTGTATACAAAATCAATTTTCTTTATACTAAATTATGTGGGAGTTATATAAGTGGAGTAAGTCAACTTGCTTCCAACACTAATGGACTAAGGAAGCCTTCTTTTTTGTTTCATTTTGAGTAGATATTGATGAATGTGCTGAGGATACAACTAATCCATGTGGTTCAAATTCCGATTGCATCAATACTGGTGGTTCTGTTTACTGTTCTTGTCCAAAAGGGTATGTTGGCGAAGGAAGGAAAGATGACACAGGTTGCATTCAGTTGCCGCCATCCAAGTCTAAGACGATCATCTTGATAGGTAACAATATCAGTAGGTTCAAACTACTCAATTTTTAAATATGGAAGTTTCATGTTTCAATACGAGTTGTTCATATAATTTTGTTTTCTCAATTGAGTAAATTTACATGCAGGTATGGGGTCAGGATTGGGATTTCTTCTACTCCTCTTAATGTGCTTTTGGTTGTACAAGGTATTACAACAGAGAAGGGTAAAACTACTTAAAGAGAGATTCTTTAAACGAAATGGTGGACTTCTCTTGCGACAGCAGACAAAGAAGGCACACTCGGAAAAACAAAAGTTTTCACTGCAAAAGAGTTGGAGGTAGCCACTGATCATTTCAATGAAAACCGAATCATTGGACATGGAGGTCAAGGCACGGTCTACAAAGGAATGTTGTCCGATGGTAAAATTGTGGCCATAAAAAAATCAAAGTTGGTTGAAGAGAATCAACTAGAACAATTCATAAATGAGGTTGCTATATTGTCGCAGATAAATCATAGGAACAATTCATAAATGAGGTTGCTATATTGTCGCAGATAAATCATAGGAACGTGGTCAGATTGCTGGGGTGTTGCTTGGAGACAGAGGTTCCTCTGCTTGTTTATGAATTCATGCCAAACGGTACCCTTTTTGATCTCATACATGATCCAAGTAATGAGTTTCCATTTCCATGGAACATGCGTCTAAAAGTTGCAGCAGATATAGCTGGAGCATTAGCCTACTTACACTCGGCAACTTCCATGCCTATCTATCACAGAGACATCAAGTCAAGTAATCTCCTTCTTGACGAGAAATATGTTGTCAAAGTGTCAGATTTTGGAACTTCGAGGTCCATAGCTGCGGATCAAACTCACTTAACTACTATGGTTAAAGGGACGTTTGGATATTTAGATCCAGAGTATTTTCAGTCGAGTCAATTCACTGAAAAGAGCGATGTTTATAGTTTTGGAGTAGTTCTTCTGGAGCTTCTTACTGGGAAAAAGCCGATATCTTTTGATAAAACAGAAGAGGAAAGAGGCCTAGCGACACGGTTTCTTACATGCATGGAAGGAAACTGTCTTGACACAATTTTGGATCCTCAAGTATTGGAGCAAGGTAGAAAGGAAGAGGTGATTTTAGTTGCAAGGCTTGCACAAAGATGTTTGAATTTGAAAGGGAGAATGAGACCAACTATGAAAGAAGTGGCTACTGAGTTGGAAGGTTATAGGATATCCCAAATGTGCAGCGGTGTTAAAGATGAATCTGAAGATGTGAGAGGTTTTGAAGACATGCCTACGATGATTTCAGACATTGAATACACGTGGACAAGTAGTTATAAGAGTGCTGCTGCATCCTCATCGGACACACATCCCTTAGTATCTTCAATCGAGTAAGTATACGAAGAACAAGTGTTTCTTCTTTCTTAATTTGTTTCTCTGTCTCCATTTTGAATGAACGTTTGCAACTTGCAAGCACTCCTTTCCTTTTCCATCCGTTTCCTCGAAACAGGAAAAAACTGCTTCAGTCTTGTAAAACTATATATGCTTCTTAAATTTCCAAGTATCGTCATATAGGTTACCGTTAATTGTCCTTCAAGCTAACTTCTCCATGTAATCTTTTTTTTAACGACTTTATTTCTATTGAATCAATATTAGTAAAAGTTTTAGAATTGTACTTACAACCACGACGGTTGAGTAGTGGGTGTTTATCTCTCTTTTTAAATTTAATTTTAATGTTAGTTTTAAAGATATAATTGTCCCTTCACTCATAAAATGAGGGAATTTACAGACTTTAATAAAGGCGGGTGCCCGTACAATCTATATCTATATAATTCTATATACCGATACGCATTGAAGAGTCCAAAACAATTCTACGTGGCATCACCATGTTTTTTTATTCTCTTTTTTCTAAATTATTCATTTTATGACCTTTTCAACTTCAAATTAAATTTTTAATATTTATCAATTAATTAATGCAAACATTACAAAACATAACTTATGGAAACAATTAATTACAATAATATAATCACATGTGAATATATATATATATATATATATATATATATATATACTTATTCATAGTACTCATTAATATTTCTATTATATATACAAATCATCAATTGCAATTGATATGAACGGTGATGACAATTTTCAATTAATACACCATAATAGATCATCGATTAGATTGTACTCATTAACGTTTCTATTATATATACAAATCATCAATTAATTACAAAACATAACTTATGGAAACAATTAATTACAATAATATAATCACATGTGAATATATGTATATATATATATATATATATATTACTTATTCATAGTACTCATTAACATTTCTATTATATATACAAATTATCAATTACAATTAATACGAACGGTGATGACAATTTTCAATTAATACACCTTAATAGATCATCGATTAGAAACTTAATTAGTGGGATAGAATCTCACATAATATATAGGAACTCAAACCAATCAAAATAAGGGTCATATATTAATTTTATTGCCTATGAAGAAGCTATACTCTCTGCATATAATTTTAAAATTCGGTTCAAATTCTCAAGTCAAATTTTAATTGAGTGTGTGATAGTTTGGTCCATTTCAATTCTTCACCGAGACGTTTTATGTATGTCGTGAGATTTTCTTATACATTATATCTCTTGATTTCACTGTTAATACAATTGTAAATTTATCGACATTGAATTATACGACAAGATGATGAATAAAGTGATGAAATAAAAAAATATAAGTTGGAGGCATCTTATTTTGACGCATTAAGTGGGACGGGAAGAGAGAACTCTTTGAAGAGAACAAAGAATTGCAAGACATGTGAAACAAATTTTTGGAGCGGTGAAAATGAGGTCTGGAGACTTAGGCAGTGGATGGGCTTATGTTCACCCACAAGCCCATATTTTGTCCCATATGTAGATGGATAGGTGAAATTATATTATTGTTGTGTTAATTAATTATTATTATCATAATAAATATATTTATTTTTTATTCTCTCTCTAAAAAGTGGACATGTTGAATGGATAATTAATAGACATAAAATTAATGGTATGGTACACAAATTAAATCACATCACAATACTTAGCTCAATCCGTTTATTGTGTGCTAAACAATGGTACAATATACAAAATATTTCACAATATTTAGCTCTATTAGTAACCTGTGAGCTAAACAATTAGAATCAATGAATATTAGCATATGTTTTTTTTAATGGATATATTTTCATATATTATTTATTTTTATAAATATTGTTTGTAAATTGAATAATAGTAATGAATTTTATATTATTTTGGTTATCTTTCGATAATATAACGTGTGCATAACTGTTGGTACACAAATTAATGGTATGGTACATAAATTAAATCAAAATACTTAGCTCAATCCGTTTATTGTGTGCTAAACAATGGTACAATCTACAAAATATTTCACAATTGTTTAGCTCTATTAGTAATCCGTGAGCTAAATAATTAGAATCAATGAATATTATCATATGTTTTTTTTAATGAGTATATTCTCATATATTATTTATTTTTACAAATATTGTTTGTAAATTGAAAATGGTAATGAATTTTATATTATTTTGGTTATCTTTCGGTATAATATAACGTGTGCATAGCTATTGCCTTTTCAAATATAGAATCACTTGCATTTATATCACACATTCTAAATTTATCGAAAACTATAAAATTTAAAATGATCTCCGAGTTAAATTAACGATAGTAACATGCTGAGAAGTAGACATCCAAGAAAATTAACCCATTGATATTCAATTATTTATAAATAATGCAAAATAAGGGTCTTATTTATTTATATTTAACTATCACTTAAGAAAATCGCTCAATAAGATTTTATAAACAAAATAGAATTTATAATTTTTTATCCTATATATGTTATTATAAATATAACTTTTAAATACTATGTTACGGGAATATCACATTTTAACTATAACAATATTAAATAAATTTAGCTCTTATAATAATAATATTATTTAAACAATAATATGGTTATGTTAGTCTCTAAATGAGTGTACTTTAGGTGTATTGCAAATTCTCTTTGATGCGACAAGTCAATGTTCATTGAGAGCTAGCCTGACACTTAATGTCGGGTTCAAATATGCTCTGCCACAATCAACGAATCTTAAGTGGTTGAACCCTAGCCTCATTGTTTCGTTTCAACGTCGTGCTCTATCGTGGTCAACAACTCATGGTAGTTGAACTCTAGCAAAGTATTAAATTATTCTTAAAATTTATACTTATAATTTATAATTTAAAGTGATTCTTCATCGAAACTTGATGAAATGGAGCTTATATATCATATCTAGAAACATCACTCTCATATAAAGACATTTGTCATTTGCTTTGTTATGACCATAAAAAATTAGACATTATCAGTCTCTTTCAAAAGTAGGACAATACATATGGAAACTTATGTGCAACTAGGTCATTTATGCGTCGCAATCTCATGAGTCATTAGCAAAATTTGTAAAAAATTTAATCTGTGATAAAGATGGTCAGACGCAATACAACAACTAATGTCGTGCACGATAGAAAATTTGTTGGATATATAAGATTTAATTGCAAAGTTATTTTTTCCTATTTTACAAAAATCTTTTATATAAATTGGTCTTCACTTTCTATATCTAGAATAATACTTTATTATTAACTTTTTAAAAACATATTTACCTTAATTTATATTAGCTCTTGCGGATAAAAATAGTGGAAGTTCATACATTATAAATTGTTTAAGTTTATACTCATAAATTACAACATTAAAGATATTCCCGTTGAATTTCGACGGGCTACAAACTAGTTTATCTTTCAAACGAGAATGAGTAATTTTAATTTTTGACACTCAATAATGAAAACTCTAATTTTCAATAAGGACGAGTAGAAAAATTATCCTAAATAAAAATGTATTAAAATAAATAAATAAATTTATAAAAATTGAAAAATATAAATAAAAGAAAAAAAGACTCCCGTGACCCAATTTTTCATCATCTCCCGAGTACCTAACCCAATTTCTGAAAAACTGATTTTTCATGTTATTTCTTTTTATGATGTCCAATCAATTTTGAACAATACACGTGTGACCGAAAATTTTGATTTAAATCATTAAATCAATAATAAAAAGTATATATTTGTAATATTTATAACTTTGGATTAAAAATCACCACATGATCAAAATCTGAGTTATAATTTAAGAATTGCTCCTATAAAAATATACCCTGATTTTACACCCAACCCCCGCTGGATTAGCAACCCGCACACCCCCGCAGGGATCTGCTGTTCACCCCACCCCGTCCCCACCCAACCCGTGATCAATAGCAGTCGATATCTACCGGTACATAATAATGAGTAAATTCTGGAAACAACAAAGACTGTCAATGAAGAATAGTTGTATGGATTGGTGAATAAATATTTACAATTTGTAAGTAGAGAAACATGCAGAATATTGATGTCTTGCAATTCTAAGTGGAAACTAATTAAACTTCAGGAGCCAAGGGTGATGGAGAGCGTCTCTGGCTGATATCCTCTTGCTTGGGTGGTACGCCAATAGCCTCTCGAGCAAATCCAATCCCAAAGGAGTGAGCTCCATCGCGCCTGAAAGTTGACATCAGGAGCCACAGTAGGTTGTTCGGCCCGCAGACGATCTGGCGTATGCAGGCAAGCTGATGAGCATCCGATTGCCCTGGAAAAAGGGGTTTATCCAACACGAACTCCGCCATTATGCACCCCACCGACCACATGTCGATCGCGCACGTGTAGCTGCGCCATCCGGCAAGAACTTCGGGGGCTTTGTACCACAGCATACCGCCACCGCCACCGCACGAGGATCCGACACGGGCCGACAGACCAAAGTCGCAGATTTTGACCTTATTGTCGCCGAAGAGAATGTTGGCCGGCTTGAGATCCCTATGCACCACGCCCTCGTCGTGAAGGAAGGCCACGCCCTTTAGTATTTCCAGCATTATGGCCTTGATTTGGATGAGCGAGAAGGGTCTTCTCGCTCTGTCGAGGTCGTTCTTCAAGTACTCCATCACCATGAAGATGCGGGCCCCCTTCGTCACCACTCTCTTGAATTCCAAGATGTTCGGGTGGCGCGGGAGGGATTTGAGGATGTTGATTTCCATTAAAACTATGAGCTCAGCCCGTGAACCTCCTCCTTCATCGCCACCGTCTCCTCGTTTTGCATGTCCCGCGCTCTGTACACGACCCCGAAGGACCCTCGATTGATCACGTCCAGAATCTCTTACTCGCCATCGAACAATAAACTACCCGCCTCGTTGCACCACCAATCTTCTTTCTCGAACAAGAACGGATTCTCGGAAGCCCCAACTCCGCCATGAAGATCAAGAATTCTCAAAATATTTTACTGATGAATAACATTGTAGGTAACTTCTCCAGTTTGATTGCTTTATATAAAATATAATCATCCCAATCCTACTAGAACTAAGTGAGTTCTAATTCGTGTAAAACTTGAACTAATTAAGGCTTTTGAATCAAGCAATTCCTGATTTCCTGGTGTCGGCGTGTTTTAGAACTCTTAATTTCCATATATAATCTTCTTCCAGAAAAGGAATTTCCATGTATAATCGTAATATCTAATTAGTTACCATATCTTACTAAAGTATAGTTAATTGTCTTTGTGAAATACAATTGTACATGCTTTCTACTTATTTTATTTCCTTGAGTCAACTAAATTAGGATTCGTGATCTAATATTTCACTTTTTTAAGATTTAATTATGTTTCTCTTTATTTGGATATCAATATGTTTAAATTGTCTAGTACTCTCATCACATGAATGTGACATTAACATACCTAATATTTAAAAATAATAATAATGTATATTTCTATACTAATATTTTATAAAATATAGATTACCTATTATCTCCTCATTATATACCTTACATTATTTTAAGAGTAATTGTGTAAAATAATATATTATATACTTAGAATAATATATTAACTCAATAGATATATAGTAGAATATATATATATATATATATATATTAAAATTTTATGTGATACACGTAAGAAGAAGATGGTTTGCAATGGAGATAAAGCACAATACTACGTTGTGCCTCCGATAACAATTAATGCAACTTTCAACAATTTTTAATTTCTTTTCCTTTTTGCCTTCTCATTTGGATTTTTTTATATTTTTCCTCTTTTTATTATTAATTTCATTTTTTCTTATTTTAACAATTTAGATTTTAGTTGATAATTATTAGATTTGATGCCTTTTTATTTCCGTCTCATATTTGATATTTTACATGCACCTCAAGTTTTGCGAGACTACAAATACTACTAGGGATCATTTGGTACAGAAAATAAAGTTATATGTGAATAAATTCAAAGGAATGAAATTTTGAAAAAAAAAAAAAGTAGCAAATATTTTCCAAATAAATCATGTGCTGATACTATCGCAGATTAATCATAGGAATGTAGTCAAAATGTTGGGGTGTTTTTTTTGCAGACAGAAGTTCCTCTGCTTGTTTACGAGTTCATGCCAAACGGTACTCTTTTTTTTATCTCATTCATAATCCAAATAATGAATTTCCATTTCCATGAAACATGCATCTGAAAATCACAGCAGATATAGTAGGGGCACTAGCCTACTTACACTGCATCTTCAGCACTTATCAATCACAGAGACATCAAATGTAGTAATGTCTTTCTAGATGAAAAATATGTTGTCAAAGTAGCAGATTTGGAACATGGAGATCAGTTGCTTCCGATTAGACTCACATAACCACAATGGTTAAAGGGAATTTTGGATATTTAGATTCAGCGTATTTTTAGTCGAGTCAATATAGTATACAATATGTAGAATATAAAATATAGTTATACACTTCAATATAGTAAAGTTCTATATATATATATATATATAGGGAGTGGATCAAATGAGAACTCCAACTTTTTTGAGAACTAAGAACTAATGTGGTCCATTCATTTTTATAATCTAATGGTCAAGATTAATTATAAATAGTTAATTATCCCCATAATTTAATGATAACCGTTTAGCCCTAAAATCAAGGGATTTGTATATTGATTTTCGTAATTATTCTCGTATGCATAATTACTACTATTATATGCATAACACCATGAATTACATGAACATAACAATGAATTGGAATGAATAGCATGCACAAGAACTATGATTATATGCATAACAACATGAATTATATGAACAACGAAAAATAGAATGTGGAATATCCAAATAAAGAAAATTTAGGATTTGACTATTTTATCATTAAATAATTATGTGTTGTCCGATCTTACTTAATCTAACGGTAGTTATTGGTTCTTAGTTCTTATCTAAGAGGTGGTTCTCTCTATAACCAACCCCTATATATATATATATATATATATATATATATATATAACAAATAACAATGTCTTTTGTATTACTATATTCTTATATCATCTAAGATTTCATAGTCTACTAAATATTATTTTATAGATTATATAATATAGTAATACAAAGACATTATTATTTGTTATATTACATATATATATATATAATTTTATTACATTGAAGTGTGTAACTATATTTTATATTCTACATATTGTATATTATATAATCTATACAACAATATTTATTACTATAGTAGTCTATGAAATCTTAGATGATATAAGAATATAGTAATACAAAGATATTATTATTTGTTATATTATATCTTTGTATTACTATATTCTTATATCATCTATATTCTTAGACTATAGTAATACAAAGATATATATATATATATAACAAATAATAATGTCTTTTGTATTACTATATTCTTATATCATCTAAGATTTCATAGACTACAATAGTAAATAAATATTATTGTATGGATTATATAATATACAATATGTAGAATATAAAATATAGTTACACACTTAAATATAATAAAATTGTATATATATATATATATATATATAACAAATAATAATGTCTTTTGTATTACTATATTCTTATATCATCTAAGATTTCATAGACTACTATAGTAATAAATATTGTTGTATAGATTATATAATATACAATATGTAGAATATAAAATATAGTTACATACATCAATATAATAAAATTATATATCTATATATATATATATAATATAAAAATAATAATGTCTTTTGTATTACTATATTCTTATATCATCTAAGATTTTATAGACTACTATAGTAATAAATAATATTGCATAGATTATATAGTATGAAATATGTAGAGTATAAAATATAGTTATACACTTCAATATAGCAAAGTCATATTATATATAAAATACATATTATTGTATATACTCTAAGATGATACCATATAATAACTAGTATACAATATGTAGAATATAAAATATAGTAATATGCTATGATAAAGTAAAGTTATATATATAATATAACAATTAGCAATGTCTTTTCACTTTTGTTCTTATATCATCTAAGATTTTATAGTTTACTATAATATATGATATATTATATATACAATACATATTATTATATATACTCTAAAATGTGATATATGTAATATGTATGAGGTAATGTTGGAAATCCAATTAACTTGTTTATGCAAGAAATGGTGCAAAAGATGAAAAAGAAGTTTGATAAATATTGAGGTTCTTGCAACTTGATGATTTCAATAGCAGCTGCTTTAGATCCTAGAAATAAGATGAAATACATTGAACATTGTGCTACCCATTATTATTCTGAATCTAAAGGGACAAAATACAAAGTCACAATTCGTGCGACATTAAGAAACCTTTATGCTGAGTATGTTGAGGAGTATAAAGTGTTGGATTTGTATACTGAAAGCAGTTTGGTTGAGCTTGTATACAATGTTTCCTTTACCACTATTACAATCTCATATCTTAATTGTTTACTTGATTGCATATATCTAAGTCCCCTTATCTCATATATAAGTTAGATCATACGGTGTGTAGAAGATCACGAAGTCCGTATGATTGGTCGAGCTTAATGAGATATAAAAGTATCACATTGAGACAACTTGAGGACGAGTTGTCGGTATAAGTGCGTATAGGTAAGAAGTGACTTGACTTGGTTGCTTGTCTATCTTGATGCGTCTCGGCGTATTGATGGATTATAGTGAGATGAGTTCTTCTATCGTGTCGTGAAGAACCTAGATCTCGGTGACTTACGATGATCTAAATCTCGATAAGGTATTAGGTGAGTATGAGTTCTTGACCATCATTTTGACTTGTTATGGGTGAGGGTTACATGAGTTAACCCAAGATTCTCTGCATCTTGGGTGGTGGTAGTGCTTGTATGTCATGCTAGTTACCTGTGTCGAGTCACCGTATCCGTTTAGGATGATGACGTCCCCTTAAGGAGCTCAAAAGGTTTATTGTACTAAACCCTGCAGGTTGAGTTATCTCAAGTACAATAATAAGGTTGAGTGGTACTACTTAAGGAATTAAAGATATTAATTATTTTAAGCGATCGAGCGCTAAAATAATTAATGGACGTACGATATCTTAAATACGGGGATTCGTAAAGTCTAAGTGCAAGCCCGACTCAACTTGAAAATAAAGGGGTAAGTCAAGATTTATTCTCTAGTGGCATGAATAAATGTTTATGAATTAATTTATGTTCAGGTGAACATAAGATAATTAATTTATTTGAGGCCCATATTTATTCCTTGCATTTGATCCCTGGGCTGGGCCATCCAGACCTGTGGCTAAGGTGAAAATCGCCCACTCTCTCCCCTAGTCCTACTGGGACTATGATTTGATCCTCTCTATCCTAAAGAATATTATTATATTTATTAGATATGCATAGATCCTATCTAGATAGGATTTGGAAGTGCATTATAAATATAAGGTGAGAGAGAAAATCAAGGCTAATCCTAATCCATATTTTCGAGAATTCTATTGCCAAAATAGTGAGATTTTCAAAATCTTGTGAGAAGAAAGAGGGTGATTTTCTATAGCATTCTCCATAGATTGTCCTCACTCGACATTGGAGATTAGGCAACAGGATACGATCCGTAAGATCAAAGCACGAGTCTTGATCCGTTCTACCCGACAGATTCGCAGTAAACACGAGAAAACCCCTACGTGTTGCAATTAATTATATAGGTGCATGCTAGGCATATAATCAATGTATGGTGAATTAAACATCCAAGATAGATCATCGGAGAGGTTAAAATCGATTTCCTACAATTGGTATCGAGCCTAGGATCGATATCTTGGCTCTGTTGGATTAATTCACGTTTGATTATAACGTCGCAATTTATTAATTGTGAATCAGTCGTTCATCGTGGCTCGTTATATTTTGTCGGATTTTGTTTTTCACCACAAGAAAATCCGTGGTTAGATTAGATTTTTCCTATAAATCTTATACGTAAAAGAAGACGAAGACAAAGCACGAAGAACGAGGCGACGAGTTCACCGAAAACCGGGCGCGACGCGATGCGGCGCGGCGCTCGCGCCATGCACGCGTTCTCGGTGGCAATGGCGGCGGGGCGTGGCGAGGCGACAAGCCTCGGCGGGTCGCGGCGGCAGCCGGCGGTGCCGGACACGCCTCGGCGGTTAGCGCACCAACGTCGGGCGGCACGGCGCACAGGTTGCGAGCTCGGCGGTCGGGCGTGCGGAGTGCGCGAACCTGCGCAAGGCCTCGGCACGCCTCGGCGCCGAGTGCGCGAAACCTCGAGCAGCGCTCACGTGATCATGGCGCGCGGCGGCGGCGCGCGGAAGCGCGCCCGCCAGCGCGGCGGTGCGCCCGACAACGGCGTCTTGCAGCGCTCGGCCGCGGCCACACGTCGTGCGTCGCGGATTTCTCGGCGTGATTCACGCGGAAACCTCGAGCGTGCGGATTTCTCGGCAGTGCTCGGCCACCTCGGCGCGAGCGCGTGAGAAACCTCAACGCCGGTGCGTGCTCGGCGACGGCCAAGCGAGCGGCGGGGAAACCTCAACGAGGTTTCGGCCACGCACGGGTGACGGTAGCGAATCTCGCGAGGCCTCGGCGGCTCGGTGGCCTTAGCGATATTCGCGAAACCTCAAGCCCGCACGTTTCTCGGAAGGCCATGGCAGCGCGCAGGTGGCGGCGGCGGTGTGCTGGGCGCGCGCATGGGCTGTGCCCTAGCGCGCGGCCCAGCCATTTTATGCTGACCCGGCCCGTTTGTTTTGGGCTGACCCGACCTGGTTCGGCCCTGACCCCTTTTTTCGGCCCAGATCCGAAATTTTGACTCGGTTCCAGATTTTTGACCCGGTTCGGCCCGTTCCAATGATCCGGCCCGTTTTCGATTTTTCGGCCCAAATCCAGTTTTGACGAATCCGGTCCGTGCCCGTGCACGCGAGGCCCGTTTTTTTCGAGTTTCAAGAACTGTACTTTGCAAATTTATGTAATAAATTAGGCAGGGAAGTACAGGATCCAAGAGTGGGTCGCGATGAACGATTTTATTTTATTTTTATCGTTCAAAGCATGTCGTGGATGTTTAAATTATGCAGAAGCATGCTATGTATGTTTAATTACGTAGATAAACATGTTATATGTTTTCGTGATTGGATGAGCATAGTAAGCATGCTAGGTTTATCGCGTTTTTCAAGCATATTTTAGAATTCTGCGAGCATGTTTTACATGTTAAGTTCTATAGAAAAGCATGCTAGGATTACGTGATCTGCATGGACAAATCTTTTGAAACAAAAGACTAAGCAAGTAACCCGACATATTAATTTTTAAATTAAAATGTCAAGACCTCCACTTTTTGATCTCTAAACAAAGTGATACGCAATGTGAGTAAACGCCCACACAGCGTGGCTTGCTTGCCTTGTTTGTCATAAGTTTGTTAGATGAGATTTCTAAATAAAACATTTTAATCTATTGAGAAGTGGGAGTTTCATGTAAACGCCCACACGCTGGCTTGCATATGCGATTTTCATAAGTTCTCTAGAGATTGATTTAAAATGACATAACAAAAGAATTTGGATTGGGCGGTATGGTCCTAGTGAGTATGCCAATTCTAAGAATTCATTTTCTCGCTATTAAAATTGTGGTCATTGCTTAGACATCACCTCAAATACAACTTCCATGAAGTCACTTCTTGCGATAGTGATGTGGTCAGTAAGGTCCAATCATTAATTTCATTTGTCATAAGGATAAGTTGACATGGATTGAAATTAAGCGACTAAAGGTTTATTTTAGTGCGGTCGGGGGTTCATGTGTAAACGCCCACACGCGTGGCTTGCATGTGGGATTCCTTGGGCGATTGGAGGTTTCAATTAATATTGTTTTATCAAAAGGTTACAATATTATTGTTACGAATTATGTGCGATCGTATGCTTATGTGTTTACATTACTTTTCAGATATGTCTCTTACACCGATTATCAACATGCTCGCACAAAATCCTTTATCCGGTCCGAATTTTATCGAGTGGAAACGAAACATGGAATATGTTCTTATCGCTGAAGAACACATGTTTGTTCTCACTACTCCCAAACCCGATGCCCTTACTGACGCATCGACTAATGAGCAGCGAGAGTCAAGCAGACTTTGGCATAAGTCAAACAATATGGCCAAGTGCTATATGATGACTACGATGTCCAAAGGCTTGCAGCTGCAGCATCAGTCGATGGTAGACGCGACTGAAATATGGTCAAGTCTCGAGAGTAAGTTTGGGCAATCGGATCGAACAGTCCGCTTCCACACAATGAGAGAAATCTTGGCGTGTAAGATGGAAGAAAGAAGTTCGGTCCATGAACATGTCTCCCACATGACTCATCTCATGGATAGTCTTGATTAGTTGGGAGGAGGAATTGACGGCGAAGCCAAGGTCGATATCATCCTCAACACACTACCCAAGTCTTTTGAGAATTTTCGCGTGAACGCGATCATGAGCAAGACCGAGTATACACTTAGTCAGTTGCTTAATGATCTCGTAGCTGCGGAAGGAGTCATGGGTAAAGGAGCACATGCTCTTGCTAGCACATCTAGGGCCCAAATTTTCCGTTGAAAATGGAAAAGAAAAGGGCACCAAAGGTGGTAAAGCGAGGAACTAGTGGGAGTAATGGGAGCAAGAACATGTGCCACACCGGAGGCTTGAAGAAGCGAAGGAGGCGCAGGGCTTCAGTGCGGCAAGGCGGGCATTAGAAGGCCAGTGCCCTATGCTCAAGGCTCAGTGCGCCATTTGCTTTAATAACGGAAACATGTTTAGCGACTTGTTCTACCCATTCTTGGGTAGTGAACACGAAGTCTGATCGATCATATTTGTTACACCTGCGGGGTTCCTGCGGACAAGGAGGCTGTGTGATGGCGAGATAACGATCTCCATGGGCAACGCGCGAAAGTCGAGGCCGTTGCGGTCGGAGATGTTACTTTATGTTTTGATAGGACGGTTTAGTTTTGAAAGACGTTTTATATGTCTTTGGAGTTTCGTGAAACCTTGTTTCTGTTTGAAACTATTTATTCATGGATATTCGATTGTTTTTGATAGTGGTGTTTCTATCATAAGAAATGACGAAGTTATCGTGGTGGCACTTTATATAATTAAGCTTTATACTATTTCGCCAAACATAATACCTATAACTATGTTGCATTTTCTTCAAACCTTAAAAGAAAGTTTTCTTCAGAAGATGACACCACATTTCTCTGGCATCTTATATTAGGTCACATCAATCTAAATAGGATCCAAAGACGGCTAAGAATGGGCGTTGGGTGATCTCACGATTACTCGTTCGATCTGCGAATCAGTATAGAAGGAAAGATGTCGACCGGACCTTCAAAGCGAAGGGTTTTAGAGCCAAAGAAGTGTTGGAGCTAGTCCATTCCGACCGTGTGGACCTATGTCAACACAAGCTCGTGGAGAATGCAGTATTTTGTCACTTTCATTGACGATTACTCAAGTGCGGATACATATACCGCTTCACCGCAAGTCCGAATGCTTTGAGAAATTCAAAGAGTTTAAGGCGGAAGTGGAGCGAAGCTTGGTAAAAGTATCAAGTCATCATGATCCGATCGCGATGGCGAATACCTCGATGTGAGTTTATGGACTACTTGATGCGGTGTGAGATTACCTCCATTTCACTACACCGTGCACACCACAACAAAATGGTGTGTCGGGCGAAGAAATAGGACTCTTTTAGAAATGGTTTGATCGATGATGAGTTATGCAACATTGCTATTTCATTACGGGGTATGCTTTAGAAATGGCAGCATACTTGCTAAATCTAGTACCATCCAAGTCGATCGAAAAGACCCTTTCGAGTTGTGGTTTGGGCGAAGCTCAGTTTAAGCCACATAAGGATATGGGCGATCCGGCACATGTCTTTGAACAAGAAGGCGACAAGTTGGAGGCTAGATCCGATGCAAGGCTGTTTATTGGCTATCCTAGAGGAACGAAAGGTGGTTATTTCTATAGTCCTAAGGATCAGAAGGTCATTATTAGCACTAATGCCCGATTCTTAGAAGAGGATTATATGAAAAACCATAAATCCAAAGTTGAAATCATTCTTCAAGAATTAGAAGATGATCGTATTCCACCACCGATTAAGCCAAAGGTATGAGATGTCATGTCTAGTGGAAGGGATCGACACCAGATACTTCAAGAAATTGAAGTGGGTCGAGTTCCACTAGAGATACAGATCGTTCAAGTGGCTCCTATCCAGCAAGTTGTGCAAGATAGAGAACCACAAGTTACTGCACTCACCGTTGCCATTTTGCCAGTAACGCTTCGTCGTAGTGGGAGGGTTGTTCGTTAACCCGACCGATTTATGTTCGTGGGTAAATCTTCGGATTTAGTCACAGGATGTGCTGATTGAGAAGATTGGTACTGCGGATAACCTAGCTGATCCATTCACGAAGAGCTTGCCGCAAAAAGTCTACGAAGAGCATATTCGAGGACTTGGGTTGCGCAAGATGGCACCCACTTAGAAAGGAAACTTTTGTATAAGTGGGAGAAGCAAAGTGATGGTGTTGTTTGTAATAGCTAGTAGAGAGACACATTGTATACTAAAAGTTTTGCTTTAGTATAAGTGGGAGATTGTTGGATTTGTATACTGAAAGCAGTTTGGTTGAGCTTGTATACAATGTTTCCTGTTACCACTATTACAATCTCATATCTTAATTGTTTACTTGATTGCATATATCTAAGTCCCCTTATCTCATATATAAGTTAGATCATACGATGTGTAGAAGATCACGAATTACGTATGATTGGTCAAGCTTAATGAGATATAAAAAGTATCAGTGATGCGTCTCGATGTATTGATGGATCACGGTGAGATGAGTTCTTCTATCGACCGTTGTGAAGAACCTAGATCTCGGTGACTTACGATGATCTAAATCTCGATAAGGTATTAGGTGAGTATGAGTTCTTGACCATCACTTTGACTTGTTATGGGTGATGGTTACATGATTTAACCAAGATTCTCTGCATCTTGGGTGGTGGCGATACTTGTATATCATGCTAATTACACGTAATAGTCACCGTATCCGTTTAGGATGATGGCGTCCCTTTGTAGGGAAGACATATATCGAGCCCTCGCCAGAGGATCTATCTTGGATATTTAATTCACTATACATTGATTATAATCCTAGCATCGTCTATTTAATTAATTGCAACACGTAGGGGTTTTCGTGTTTACCTTTTGATCTGTCGGTGGATCGAGCGGGATGAGCGGATCGAGCAGTCGAGACTCGTGCTTTGACCTTACGGGTGTATCCGATTGCCCAATCTCCAACGTCGGTGAGGGCGATCTATGGAGAATGCTTGGAAAAATCACCCAATGCTCTTGGCACAATTTTGGGGCCTCTCTTGCACTAGGAGGGGCGAAAATTTCTTGTGTAATAATGAGCATTAACCTGACTTTATCTCTTACCATATATTTATAATGCATTACCATAATCCCATAAGGAAAGGATCCATGCATATCCATAAATATAATAATATCCTTATAGGATAAAGAGAATAAAATCTTGCTATAGAGAGCAACATGGGGACCGATTTTCTCAAGCTAAAGGGCACGGATGGGCCAGCCGAGGATCAAATGCAAGGAATAAAGATGGGCCTCAAATAAATTAATTATCTTATGTTCGGCCGAACATAAATTAATTTATAAACATTCGATCATGCCACTAGAGAAAGAATCTTGACTTACCCTTTATTACCGATGGTGAGTCGGGCTTGCATAGACATTCTGAATCCCGTATTTAAGATATCGAGCGTCGATAATTATTTATAGCATTACATTGCTTAAAATAATAAATATCTTTAATTCCTTAAGTAGTACCACTCAACCTCATTATTGTACTTGACTAACTCAACTGCGGGGTTTAGTACAATAAACCTTTTGAGCTCATTAAGGGGCGTCATCATCCTAGCGGATACGGTGACTCGTCTGAGATAACTAGCGTGACATACAACCTTGCCACCACCCAAGATGCGGAGAATCTTGGGTTAGAACTCTAACCCTCGCCCATAACAAGTCAGTGATGGTCGGTAACTCATACTCACCTAATACCTTATCGAGGTTTAGATCATCGTAAGTCACGAGATCTAGGTTCTTCACTATGGTCGAGATAGAAGAACTCATCTCATTGTGATCCTTGATACGTCGAGGCGTGCCGGCATACCAAGTAACCAGTCAGTAACTTCTTATCTATACATGCGGCTATGCTGAGCAACTCGTCCTCAAGTTGTCTCGGTGTGAAACTTTTATATCTCATTAAGCTTGACCAATCATACGGACTTACGTGATCTTCTACACCTTGCATGATCTAACTTATATATGAGATAAGAGGACACGGATATATGCGATCAAGTATTCAATTAGATAGGAGATTGTAATAGTGGTAAGAAACATTGTATACAAGCTCAACCAAAGCGCTTTCGATATACAAATCAACAATCTCCCACTTATACTAAAGCAAACTTTTAGTATACAATGTGTCTCTCTACTAGCTATTACAAACAACCATCACTTTGCTACTCCCACTTATACAAAGTTTCCTTTCTAAGTGGGTGCCATCAGCATAATCGAGTCCTCTAACGTGTCCATCATAGACTTTTGCGGCGGCTCTTCGTGAATGGATCGCTAGATTTTCCGTCGTATCAATCTTTTCAATCAACCGTCACCTCGTCTAACGATTTCTCGTATGACATGATACTTTCTCTCTATGTGTTTGGTGGCCTTGTGGGTCGTGGTTCCTTCGAGTTTGCCATTGCACTGAGTTATCACGATGAAACTATGATACTCTTGGGCAAACCGGTACCACCCTAGATCCGTGAGTAGTTCTTGAACCATCTGACCCTCGCCCGGCCTCGGGCGGCTACATATTAGGCTTCCATGGTAGAGTCCGCAATGCATCGGCTGCTTTGCCTTTCACTTGGATCGGCTCCACCTCCCAAGGTAAACACATAGCAGAGGTTGACTTTTTCTCATCACGGTCGGCTTGGAAATCGAGTCAGTATAACTTGATGGCATTAGACTATACGCATGGTAAACTAGCTATAATCTCGAGTCCTTTCGGTGCCAGTATATGCTTCTGCGGTCGAATGAGCTTGTCGAGGTTAGGCGATATCTAGCTACTATGCTACCGCGTAGCGAGATATCGGGCCTCGTGCATAGCATTGCGTGCATGAGACTTCCTACGGCGGGCGTAAGGAACTTCTCATTCCTCTATCTCGCTGCGGTCATGGGTGGCTGCGTCTTGGATAAAGGCGCGCCATATGCGAAGGTAGCAATCCTTTCTTGGCGATGCGCATACTAAAGCGAGTAATCACGATATCAATGTAAGGCGCTGAGATAAGCTCAACATTTTCTTCTTACGATCTCGGTAAACCTTGATCCCGAGAATGTCTGCTGCATCTCCTAAGTCTTTCATTTAGGCGATCGGATAACCAACTCTTTCGTCGATATGACTTCACGTTGTTGTGACTAGAAGAATGTCATCTACATAAAATGCGAAATACCACATCACGTTGACATCTAACGATACACAACTCTCGCTGGGCGGTGGGTAAATCCATGGGACTTTACCACCTCATCAAAGCGTAAGTTCCATGATCGGGAGGCACATTGAGTCCGTAAATGGACTTAAGCTTCCATACTAGATGCTCTTCACCCTTTACCACATAACCTTGAGTTGCTGCATATAGATGTCTCTGCTTCTCAAGGTAACCGTTTAGAAAAGCGGTTTTAACATCCGTTGCCAAACCTCTGGGTTGAAGTGGGCTGCTATGGCGGAAGAATTACGATGGACTTGAGCATTGCTACGGTGAAAAGGTCTCGTCGAAATCGATGCCCTCAATCTGAGTGTACCCTTTCGCCCATACAAGCACGGCTTTAAAGCGAAACCTCTCCATCGAATCTCTCTTCCTCTTGTATATCCACTTACACCTGTGGCTTCCTTGCCGTACGGTAGAGTGTCTTTCATATCGTCCATAGCGTTATGGACTCGTTTCTAAGTCCATAGCGATTGTGCCATCGATCTTGCATCAATATCTTGTGTCGCCTCCTTGTATGTCCATGGGTGGATTATTGCCTATTAGTCTCACGGGACTAAATCGGATTCACCCACGAACATAAATCTCTCGGGTTGATGAACAACCTCCCACTACGATGAGGTTCTCACGGGCACAATGGCGGCGGTGGGTGCGGATATTTGTGGTTCTCTATCTTGCACAACTTCTGGGTAGGTATCACTTATGCAGTCGGTATCTCGGTGGAACTCGACCACTTCAATTTCTTGAAGTATCGGTGTCGATCCTCCCACTAGACTCGACATCTCGCCTTTGGCCCTGTCGGTGGTGGAATACAATCATCTTCTAATTCTTGAAGAATGATTTCAACTTTGGTTATGATTTTCATGTAGTCTTCTTCTAAGAATCGAGCATTAGTCTTAATAATGACCTTCGATCCTTGGGACTATAGAATAAACCACCTTCGTTCTCTGGGATAGCGATAAACGACCTTGCGTCGGATCTAGCCTCCAACTTGTCGACCTTCTTGTTCGGCACATGTTAGTGAGATAACTTGAGGACGAGTTGTCGGTATAGGCTGCGGTATAGATAAGAAGTGACTTGATTTGGTTGCTTGTCTATCTTGGTGCGTCTCGATGTATTGATGGATCACGGTGAGATGAGTTCTTCTATCGACCGTTGTGAAGAACCTAGATCTCGGTGACTTACGATGATCTAAATCTCGATAAGGTATTAGGTGAGTATGAGTTGCTGACCATCACTTTGACTTGTTATGGGTGATGGTTACATGATTTAACCCAAGATTCTCTGTATCTTGGGTGGTGGCAGTGCTTGTATATCATGCTAATTACCTGTGTCGAGTCACCGTATCCGTTTAGGATGATGACGTCCCCTTAAGGAGCTCAAAGGTTTATTGTACTAAACCCCGCAGTTGAGTTATCTCAAGTACAATAATAAGGTTGAGTGGTACTACTTAAGGAATTAAAGATATTAATTATTTTAAGCAGTCAGAACGCTGTAAATAATTAATGGACGTATGATATCTTAAATACGAGGATTCGTAAAGTCTAAGTGCAAGCCCGACTCAACTTCGGAAATAAAGGGGTAAGTCAGCATTTATTCTATAGTGGCATGAATAAATGTTTATGAAGTAATTTATGTTCTAGGCTGAACATAAGATAATTAATTTATTTGAGGCCCATCTTTATTCCTTGCATTTGATCCCTGGGCTTGCCCATCCAAGCCTGTGGCTAAGGTGAAAATCGCCCACTCTC
This sequence comes from Salvia rosmarinus, assembly GCA_036937905.1. Lineage (NCBI taxonomy): Eukaryota > Viridiplantae > Streptophyta > Magnoliopsida > Lamiales > Lamiaceae > Salvia > Salvia rosmarinus. The sequence goes on from JAODLM010000411.1 coordinate 86,662, forward strand.
TCTCCTAGTCCTACTGGGACTCTGATTTGATCATCTCTATCATAAATGATATTATTATATTTATTAGATATGCATAGATCCTATCTAGATAGGATTTGGGAGTGCATTATAAATATAAGGTGAGAGAGAAAATCAAGGCTAATCCTCATCCATATTTTCGAGAATTCTATTGCTAAAATAGTGAGATTTTCGAAAATCTTGTGAGAAGAAAGAGGGTGATTTTCTATAGCATTCTCCATAGATTGTCCTCACTCGACATTGGAGATTAGGCAACCGGGATACAGTCCAGAAGATCAAAGCACGAGTCTTGATCCGTTCTACCCCAACAGATTCGCAGGTAAACACGAGAAAACCCCTACGTGTTGCAATTAATTATATAGGTGCATGCTAGGCATATAATCAATGTATGGTGAATTAAACATCCAAGATAGATCATCGGGAGAGGGTTAAAATCAAATTTCCCTACACAAAGCTGCTAATCTTGTTGCAAGGATAGGTGCTAGTGGTAGTAGTGGTACTAGTAGTGTTGAATTTGTTAGTGCTAGTTCTCATGGTTTGACTGGATTAACAAATCCAAGTAATTATGATGGTTATCTTCAAACTGTTGATGATGTTGATGAGTTGAAATCTGATTTGGATATGTATTTTGAAGAAAAAGTCATAAAATGGAAAGAGCCTGGTCACTTTAATGTGATTATGTGGTGGAAGTTGAATAGTCAAAAGTTTAGGATCTTGTCGAGGATGGCTTGTGACGTGCTTTCAATTCCAATAACCAACATAGCTTCGGAGTCAGCCTTTAGTGTCGGTGGTAGAGTTATTGATCCACATCGAGCCTATCTAGCAGTAGACACAGTTCAAATGTTACTTTGTGCAGGAGATTGGTTGCGAGCTACTTATGGGATTAAGGGAAAAAAAAGTAAGTATCCATTTATTATCAAACTTAATTTTTATTTGCATATATTTGTTTATTATAATATCTAAAATTTTGTTATGTGTGTTTCTTAAAGGATGTGACCGAGGAAGTCAAAGAGTTTAACTTGAATTAGAGTTTCGTAAAACGAACCTGTAATATCTTGAAATTGCGTAATTTATATTATATATTTATACTTTATGTGTTTTGGGGTCTCTAATTTGGATTTTTTTGACAATTTGTAGGGTCAATATTTATATTGTAAAAGCTTCATCAAGCGTCGATGCGTCATGCTTTATTTTGATAATTAACTTTTTATTTATTTTGTAGGTGATTTTGATGGATAAGCTGCATTTTGCTCATATGAATCTTATTCAAAACTAGCTAGAATATATATCTTTTTTTGTGTGCTAGTTGTGAAAATTTCATTTGGTAATGAATCTTGTTAAACTTCTTATTGTAATTGTTGTTTGATTGTGATTGATTAGTAGACTATGCATCCTTTTAATTAATGGAATCATGGAGTGAATTATGCTAAAATAGTGTTTTAAGTAGAGTCGAGTTCGAGTTCGATCTCGATCTCGAACTCGAGCTCAAATTGAGCTCGAATAGCACATTATCAAACCGAATTCGAGCTCGAGTTCGAGCTCAAAAACGAGCAAAGTCAAACATGAGCAGAGTTCGAGCTCGAGTTCGAATGTCTCATAAACGAGTAGTTATCGAACCGAATTCGAGATGCTCGCGAGCTCAAAAATTTTATAACGAACCGAGCTCGAGCTCAATTTAAAGCTCGAATTCGAACTCGAGCCGAATAAAATTTAAATGAGTCGAGCTCGAGCTTGGTAGTGTTCGGCTCGGCTCGGTTCATATACAACCCTACTCATAACCATTAAGAGCCTAGTAGCAATGATTATGGTTTCGGTTCTAGACCCGCTCAGACATGGATCAGTCCAGACCGGCCCGACTGTTCCAGGTCCAACCAGGTCCGACAATTTTATTTTATTTTGGTGTATTATGTTCTTGTCTAATGTGTTTTAGATATTAATTGATTGTAATTTTTGTTAAGTTATGAAAAATTATATAAATTGATATTCGTTCTAGAATTTGCGTAATTATCCAACCTAGACCCATAGTTTAATGGTTCGGTCCAATCCGGATTCGATATCTAATGAGTTAGTTTCAGAATCAAAATCGATATTTATTTATTGTTCTAGTTTGGGTAAAAACCCGTCCATTGACAAGCATATGTGAAACTTTACAGTAATAGACACTTTACTGGTCAATTTCTTCCCGTCACCGTAGTTTTGGTTTTAAATATTTTCTAGTTTTTATTAAACTAGGTGAAGTAATTAACAATGTTGATGTAATTTCTTCAACACATCAACTAATTAAAAGTGGTAAGAAAACCTATTGAAATGTTAAATATGGTCTGGGAGAGCTTTCCATCTTCTAGTCTTGGTCATTTCATTGCGACGAGATTGTCTCCTATATATAGTTCTTATTTAATTGTATAGAAATATACAAAAGATAGTATTTATGAGTATAGCCCTTAAATATTTCATTTCAATTATATATTTGTATAAAAGTTATATATATATATATATATATATATATATAACTCATTTTTCAGGAAACCTATATATAACTATTATTTCGACAATTTTCTCTTTCTTTGTCCATTAACATTGTTATTTTGTGTTCGAAACAAAAAATAACCATTGTTGTTTTGTTGCATGTATGTGTGATATATTCCTTTAGCTTTCTTTTCACATTACATGCCTTTTTTTAGCGAGATACATTACATTTCTTTGAATTACACATTTTCCTAGTATTGAATCAAAGGCATTCACCTAGCTGTAAAGAAGGTGAATCAATTCGTACTTAATCCATTTTCTTTGTTTTCTATTATTTCCTCCGATCATCAAACGTGTATCATTTTTAGTGGGCATGAGTCTTAATAAAATTGTTAGTGAGTGCTCTTTGAGTGAAGAAAGAGTCCCACTATATGATGAATTAGGAGTGGAAGGAATGGTTTTTTTTTTTTTGTAAATAATAAGTGGTTGTAATGTTCAATAATAAGGAGTAATGTTCTAAAAAATAACGGTTATTGGTATATAAATACACAAACTTTGATATGTTTTGGTTCGCACACGATCGAACTTTAAAAGGAGTATATAAAACACGAACTTTGATTGATTTTAGTTTTGCACACGAACTTATTAATCGTAGTAATTTTACCACAATTTATTTTTCGGTTAAATTGAAACTGACATACATTAGATATGATGAGTTAACAACGATGTTATACAATTTTAGTGAACACCAAAAACGGTAAAAGTGATACAGTTTTAATGGACGGGAGAATATCATTTTACATTTATTTATCTTCCCTTGGACTTAGAATACAACTAGCATTGCTCACTTATTTGCTAAAGAAAAGGGCAGTAAATTTCTCAAACATTTCTTAAATTAAACAAAAGTTAGTGAAATTAAGAATACTGACTCTCATCCTCCCAACTGTAACATAAATCTCATATAGTCCCCAACTAAATTTATGAAATCTAAAAAAAAAAGAACAAGATTGGAGAAGAACTAAGATCCCCACAGAAATCATATCTGCAGGGGCGGATCCAGAAGTTGATGATGGGGTGGACTGAAAATAAATACTTCGGAGTATTAAATATCATAAATGCTAAAATATTTCTATGTTTTCATAAGTTGTCTTGCGAGATTTCAATATACAAAATCCATAATAATTGAGTTTATATTTATATTTTTATTAAAATTTCTTTCAATATAAACCCTTCTTTAACGTAAACTTTAGGGAATTTATCAACCAAACCACTGGCAAAATTTGGCTACGATTGAACTTGAACTTTGACAGCTTGAATGGGCAGAGAGCAATATCAGCAAACACTTGAGTAGATGCACCGCTGAGGAAGAATATGACACATTTGTTTGGCTAATTTTCCCGACTCGTATGAACCTTTGAGGATTCAGACAAATAGGGTATTCCAAAAGCATCAATATACGTCGTTCAAAATAGTAGGCACACAACAATAAGGAGACACAAAATTTTAGCGTGGAAAACCACTTAAAAGGAAAGAGATGGAAAAAATTACGGGACTAATAGAGTCGTTTAAATCCACTATAATCAACAATGGAACAGTACATAATCTTCTCTAAATTATATTAGAGGCATACAAAATATCATACACTCGAAAATAAGCACATCAATATGTATGGAATCAAAATCGAGTAAAGATCAATAAAAATATTACCATAAATTCTCCTCTATTCAGATCGACAAAACCCGACCTTAGAAACTCAAAATCCGATCTCCACCGTCCATAACGTTGGCCCAGATGCTGTGAAACTTTTTTCCAAAAATCACAGTGATCTAACGGTTCAACCCACATGAAACGAAATTTTTCTGAAGCTGCGCACTGAAAATCCGAGAGGAAAAAAAAAAGCTACGGATTTTTCTGTTTTGGCTATTTCAATTTCTACCTTAAAAAATGGTGGTTGACCCTTTTCATTCTTATAACCTTCTCATGGATCAAAAATATAAGAAAATCCAATAATAACAATTTTATTTTAATTTTTTAATTATTTTGGACTGAGCTAATTTTGAATTGGGCTTAATATAATACATAAATGGAAGAAAAAGTTTGGGGTTTGCACCGGACTGGAGCTCGGTGCAGCTACCACCTAGATCCGCCCCTCATATCTGGTAATATGCTACTTGAAGTGGTACAGAATTATTAATCCCTCTCATTATACAATCACACAAAGACCTTACTTTTGTTTTAGCTCAAAAAAATATCTACAAACTTGCTAGAAATGACACCGAAAAATCGAGAGAATTAGGAGAAACCACAAGCACCACTCAAAAACCTCACCCACTCTAGGAATCCACCAAGAGTTTAGAGATAAACAAGAAGATAAACTCCTTAACAAGCTTAAAGCTCAAGATAATCTATATAAAATTCCAATGATCCCCTATCTATTACATATGAGGCCTTTTTATAGGCAAAAGCTGAAAAAATGAAAAGACATGAACTTAATAAATAAAGATCTTAATGAGGAATGTCTCAAGGTTGATGATCAATGAATTTGGATTCAAAAAGTTGCCAAAGAAACCAAAAGTTGGAGAGTTTTCCAAATTCCCGTAGGCATTGTAGCAACTGGCAGCCTCCACTCAAAGTTTCATAACTTCCTCCACACTTAATATTTTTGAGTGCCGTTTTTTTGCTAGAAACTAGACTCCTTTGGCCTTCCAATGGTATATTGCATGTCTCTAACTCATAGCCAATGAAAGCAGTTTATTTCTTGAAGTTGACAGTTCAGCAGGCCATTTCGGCCATTCTCTCGGGTTGGAAAAATTCACCCTCGAATCTTGATCGAGCTCATCGCCAACATAAGGAGAAAGATCTGAAACATTGAAAGTGTTTGAAACTCCATACTGCAGGAAGCTCCACCTTGTAAGTCAGGAAAAAGGTGTACGTAGCAGTCAGACTTGCCGGACGTGTTACAACTCGAAATGCAAATGTAGAAGTAGAAGATCAAAACTAACAATGAATTTGAAAGAAGAAAACTGAATAGAAAATTACGATAACCGTAATCTAATGCCGAGTCGAGGAGTCCTCTTTCCAGAAGACGAGATACGCCCGATAGTGCTCTCGGTTACGGCGTATCGTCTCCAAAGATAAACGACAAACGCCTCGAAGGTGGCGAAGACCATGCAGACCAACGAGCTCCGCGAACCGGACGGAGGCGAGGACAAAGCTTGGACACGAGCTAAGTATGCGAGAGTTTGGAATGCTTTGGAATGCGCTTGATGATGAGGGTGCTAATGCTTTGGAGACATGTCCTATTTATAGGCGTCGTCCCCTACGGGAAGCATCTTTGAGTCAACACCCGCATTGATGTCGGGTGTTACGGAGTTATGTCCCCTATTGAGTGCGCGGCGGTTTCTGGAGACAACGTGGGCACGTTTCCCGCAGAGCCATCATGTCGGAGCGTTATCGACGGTTACGACGAATACGGACAACGCGGCGTCGTGTTCATTGGACGTATCCGCGCCTCTTCGAGCACAAGCAGCCCAACGGATTGGGCCACACGAGTTGGGCCTCGGACCAACTCCATCTTTGGGCTCGATCAAACGTTGATCCAAAATGTAAGGGCAATGGGCCACGGAACCAGGCCCACGAAGCAAGCCCACGAACAGGCCCAAAGAACAGCCCAAAGACCACCCAAAGACCAATTGCCAATTGCCAAGATCCAAGATCCACGATCCACGATCCACGATCCACGATCCACGGACCACGGACCACGAGGCGGAGCCGGGCCGAGCCGGGCGCGGCGCAGCGACGGGCTCGGCGCCGCCCGGCACCGCCGGGCGGCGCGGCGGCGGCGGCGGCGCGCATGTGGCGCGTGGGCTTTCCACCCATCACTTGTGCACATAATTATACTAAGTGTTCAATGAACCACTTATATAGACAATTAATGAAGGTACATTAATCAATGTGGGATAAGGATTAATTAATCCATGCTTATCCCTTAATCACATAACTCCATGTTTAAGTGACAAACTTTGATCCATTATTTCTCACTCACCGGAAATCGGATTTGAGAATGTGAATACACCACGATCATCTAATCGAACGTAGATCGATCCTATGCCGCTTAATTTCACAAAATTAAACGTTACGTCACTCAAAATCTTGGTCAAAGTAGCTTCCTGGCAACTTGACCACATATATAATAAACATATATATATAAGCGTGATTTCCAACATAAGCATTATCTTCTCCCGTAGCACTTCAAAAACTTGTCGAAGGTGCTCCAAATGTTTTTCCGGGCTGGAACTATAAACAAGAATATCTTCGAAGTAGACCACAACAAATTTTCCAATAAATGGTTTAAATAAATGATTCATAAGCCGCATAAAAGTAGAAGGGGCATTAGAAAGATCGAACGGTATAACCATCCACTCGTAGAGGCCATCTCTTATTTTGAATGCCGTTTTCCACTCATCTCCTGGTCTCATGCATATTTGATGGTAACCACTCCAAAGATCAATCTTGGAACCAATCTTGAAACCATGTAGTTGATCAAGAAGGTCATCAAGTCGAGGGATAGGAAAGCGGTAATCAATAGTGATTTTATTCTCCGCTCTACTATCGATGCACATACGACATGAATTATCTTTCTTTGGTACAAGAAGGGTCGGGACAGCGCAGGACTCTTACTTTCTTGCACAAGACCTTTAACCAAAAGGTCATCAACTTGTCGTTGCAGCTTTTCGTGCTCCTTAGGACTCATTCGGTAGGCTGCCTTGATCGGAATTGATGCGCCTGGAATTAGATCAATGCAATGTTGAAAACTTCGCTTTGGAGGTAGCCCGATGGAATATGTTTAGCTACCACATCTTGAAATTCTTGGAGAAGTGGCTAAACTTGTAATGGGACATCAAGAATGTCTTCATTTTCCTCAAAAACCACCAAAGCAAAGGCCTCCATCGACTCACACAATGCCCTTTTAACTTGAGATTTGGAGAGCAGATTATTTCCCTCACCTGTTGAAGGTTTAGGAACATTCTCCATTCTGGAAGAAGCCAAAATGATATTCTCACCATCTTTGACAAAAGTGTAAGTATTTTTGAAACCATCGTGATGTGTTTTCCTATCATATTGCCAAGGTCTACCAAGAAGCAAATGACATGCATCCATGGGAATAACATCACACCAGACTTCATCCTTATATTTTTTCCAATTGAAAATTGAATACGACATCTTTTGTTACCTTGACCTCATTTCTCTTTTGCAGCCATGAAAGCTTGTACGGTTTAGGATGGTCTTCAGTTTTTAGATTTAGTTTCCCAACCATCGTAGAAGCCACAACATTCTCACAACTTCCTCCATTGATAATGACGTTGCACACTTTGCCATGAGAAGTGCATCTAGTATGAAAAATATTGTTCCGAAGCCACGAATCATCTTCCACATGGCAAGCATTGAGGCTTCGCCGAACCACCAAAGCTTTTCCGTGGTCCTCGTACATAATTTCTTCTTCCTCGTTGGCATCATCATATATTGGTGTTGTCTCATAAGGATCTTCGTCAATCTCTTCTTCAACAAGCGTGATGATTCTTTGAGTTGGACAATCCGCAGCGATGTGTCCAAAACCTTTGCACTTGAAACACGATTTTTGGTTGTTAGAGCCACTTGGTTTCATAGGGCTTGCACTGCTCTCCTGGCTTGCATCAATCTTCTCCTTTCCGTCCTTCACTGGTATGCTTTTTGATGAATACGTACTTCCTCGATTAGAAGTACTCTTATTTGAAGAGAAGCGACCACCAAACCGACTTGAATCTTTTTGTTGTTTCTCCACCTTGAGAGCCAGCTTACATACGTCATTGTAAGTCCAATATGGCTGCAATTGAACAACATTCTCAATTTCGTATCTAAGGCCTCCAAGAAATCGAGCAATAATTTGTTCGTCAGGCTCCATAATGTCGCATTTCATCATAAGATTTTCAAATTCTGATATGTAATCCTCCACAGATAGCTCCCTTTGCTTGAAGTTGTGATATTTGAGAAAAATATCTTGACGGTAGTTATCTGGCAAGAATTTTTCTGTGTAGCTCCTTCTTCATCTTGCTCCATGTTTTGATCTTTTGCTTGCCATCACGCGTACGCTGCTTATTTAGATGTTCCCACCAAAGAGATACATATTTTTTTAATTTGGTAGCAACAAATTTCACCTTAAGATCTTTCGAGACTTCTTTGAATTCAAAGACTCTCAACAGAGTTGAGCCAATCTAAGAATTCATCAGGATCATTTCTCCCAATAAAATCGGGAATATCAACTTTGAAGTCGAAAGACTTCTCTCGAACGCTGTTCCTTGGAGCTCTACGATCACGAATTGAATTGTCACTTGAGTCACCATTCTCCTCACCATGAAAAGGATTAAAATCCGCTTCACGGTTTGAAGATTCAACTTCTGAATCATGATTCTCAGTATCACGATCCAAATGTTCGCCACGTGCAAGACGTTGCTTGAGTTGTTGTACTTGTCTCCTCAATTCCTCTAACTCGATATCGCGGAGATCGCGCTCACGCCTTTGGGCTCCACCCGGATTGTTTCTTCGACGTGGCGGCATCGCGAACTTTGGCTCTGATACCACTTGACACCGGAAAAATCGAGAGAATTAGGAGAAACCACAAGCACCACTCAAAAACCTCACCCACTCTAGGAATCCACCAAGAGTTTAGAGATAAACAAGAAGATAAACTCCTTAACAAGCTTAAAGCTCAAGATAATATATATAAAATTCCAATGATCCCCTATCTATTACATATGAGGCCTTTTTATAGGCAAAAGCTAAAAAAATGAAAAGACATGAACTTAATAAATAAAGATCTTAATGAGGAATGTCTAAAGGTTGATGATCAATGAATTTGGATTCAAAAAATTGCCAAAGAAACCAAAAGTTGGAGAGTTTTCCAAATTCCCGTAGGCATTGTAGCAGCCTGGCAGCCTCCACTCAAAGTTTCATAACTTCCTCCACACTTAATATTTTTGAGTGCCGTCTTTTTGCTAGAAATTAGACTCCTTTGGCCTTCCAATGGTATATTGCATGTCTCCTAACTCATAGCCAATGAAAGCAGTTTATTTCTTGAAGTTGACAGTTCAGCAGGCCATTTCGGCGTCAAGAAACAAGATCCCATGACGAACGACACCAGCAGCAAAAGAGCGATCGTGGGCGCCTCGACCCAGATCTCGACTAAACAGCAAACAGCAACCGCCGCTGGCCAGCACCTCTCCCTCTTGGCTCACATACACAGCCAACACACAAACCCCATCCCTAAACTCACTGCTCCTACTCGGCAGAACAGCAGTCATCAAAGTCACCGCCGCCACCCTTCTCGACTGCCCTGCCTCAACCACAATTTTGAAAATATCATCAGCTCTCAGTCTAATGCCGAGACCAGCTTCTACCCTTCTCGTCTGTCACATACAAGCAAGTAACTCGGATTATTCATTTTGTAGGCAGACAGAAACATTGTTTTGGTGTGTACATTGATATAAACCTTTCATCTTATAGATGCATACTTGTTTTGGTTTGTATTAGAGAGCAAATTGTCTGTGAAACCTGTTAGAATCGGGACGACTCTAAAAAAAGGAGTTGGGATAACTCTTATATCATATATGTTTTGCCTTCTTCATACATCTCTTATTAATAATGCATTAACGTTTTTAAGCTTCAGGATTAACAGGGATGTTTGTTGCAAAAAGATAAATCAAGATTGGAGTGAGAAAGTTGAACTTATCAACCAAGTAAAAAGTTAGTAGGACATTGATTTTTAGGCTCAAGAAAACTACCCTATATGGAGTCGGTTAAGGGGATCTCAACGTGCTACAGATACTTGGCCACCAAGGCTTTCAATATCTATAAATAAAGGGAGGATTGACAACTCCATTAATCCAGTACACTCAGTGTAAGATCTATCACTAGAGCAACAAATTGTTACTAAGCGTGTTGTGAAACATTTCTTTCAACATTAAATCCAAAACGGGATGCTTTGTTAGTCTAGTTTCTATAAAGTGGGATACTTGTAGTTCTAGAGTCCGATAGTATAGGATATTATTGTGGATATATTATAAGTCATTTTCGTTTATTAACACCTTTTGAACAATAACTATAGAAAGGATTTCTATTCTTTGTTTAGTTAAAATTGTTTAAAGGAGCGATTCCTAATCTATTGTAATTGCTCACGAATCTCAAATTTAATAGATTCAGTTTCTGAGTTTAATTAATAACTAATAAAAAAAAATTATTACATTGTGTACATTTACTTTCTACATTTGTTTCTTACTGTTCAATGTCTATCGGACCATTGTCTCTAACAATTTGTCTAAAATGTTTGTTGGAAAGCAAAACTTTCAAAACCTTTCATCTTGAGCTGGCTGAAGATGAAAGGCAGAAACTTGATCGACTGTGATTAAGAGAATGTATACAGTTTGCTATTTTATAAGTAGAATTAAGGAATACTAAAGTAAAGACTGCTAAAATTTTACCGCTTGGAGCAGAAATCGCCAGCTGGAAAATGTGCTAAAAGATGAACATAGTTGTGAAAGGGAAAGATGGGAATGGCTGGGGTGAAAAGAAAAGAATAGTGATATTCATACATAATATATATAGTGGAAATTCATATATATAGCCATCCAAGTTAAGGAATGTCAAATTATAGCCATCAACATAAAAATGTCAAATTATAGCCAACTTACTGGCCCTATTGGGACTATTATCACCAAATAGTTGGACCTATTGGTACTATTTGGTGATAATAGTCTCAATAGGCCAATAAATTTGGCTATACACTACAACAAAATATTCCAATAGTGACATGATTTTTGAAGAATTGTGACATTTATAGATGTCATTAAATAAATTTGTGACATCTTATGAATGGGTAACTATTATGCATGTCACAAAAAAAAAGTATGTCACAAAATTTAGTGACATTAAATGTATAGCTATTTTGTGGCATATGAAAGTGTAGCTATTTTTATGACATATGAAGGTGTAGCTATTTTTTGTGACATGTGAAAGTGTAACTATATTTTGTAACATATCAAAATGTAACTATAATTCGTTTCTGCATACATAAGAGTTTGAGTAAATGAAGTTGGAAAATGGTGTTTAACCCTTAAAAAGATGACGACATAATAGCCAAATACATACATTATCAAACCCAGTTAGGTGACTAGATTTGATCTTACACGCAGTTAATGAATTGCACCCAGAAATAATCGAGTAGAGAAAGAATGGTTAAGAAGGCTTAAAAACGTCTTCAAATTTAATCACCAAATTCATAATCATCTTCAATGAACTCGCAAAGACACAATGGAAATGAGGAAGGCTCCTATGGCTACTATCATCACCTCCCGGCCCCTAGCCGTTCCCGGGGACTAGAATCTCCTTCGTGTCTCCTCCAAGGTCTACGAGATCTACGCCTGTTCCAACCCCTTCCTGTACATAAATATAAGCAAAATTTTACTGGATAGAGAAATGATCGACAGTTTACGGGGATAATGATCCACGAAGAAAAATGACCGAGGATGTTGGTCGGGACAAAAACCCATGCCTGAGATTAGCAACTATTGCATCGTAATCTATCTTTGCCATGTATGTATAAGCATTAGGCAAAAGTTACTGAAAGAAGTCATCATACCTTAATAATCCTTTCTATATATTTCACTTTTAGTCTTTTTTTTTTCTGTCGTGCATTTGATAGCATAAGTCAGCATATCAAATTCAAAGCAAACAGCGACTGGTTTATGGAGCTCACTTTTTCGGACAATTTAGAAATTTCAACTGTTACTTGTTAGTTAATTTTTCCAGAAATTGGTGTACCTCTTTTATCTTTAAGACCTTCATATTGTCCAGAAGTTGGATTTCTCCCTCGTTTCCTTTTAGCCTACATGCAAATTAATAAGATCAGATGTACATATGTGTGTATACCAGGTGATAGCATGGACATATTCAGAAGTGTTTAACCTTACATCTCGAAACTATTTTAGGGATAACATTACTCGCAAGAAGGCATAAACAAAAATAAAAATCTATCAAGAATGATACATAATTTTTGGTTAGTAGACACCAAAGTCACAAATGTTTATTGGATGAGTGTTTCCAAAAATCCATAGGACTTCCCCTTTCACGCCATTATATTTTGTTTATGATAACTTCAGGAATCCATACCTACATCCGTATGGATCCGTGTTGATGATGGGGTAATGAAAATAAATACTTGGGAGAATTAAATATCATAAATGCTAAAATATTTCAGTGTTTTCATAAGTTATCTTGCGAGATTTCAATATACAAAATCCATCAATAATTGAGTTTATATTTATATTTTTAATAAAATTTATTTCAATATAAACCCTTCTTTAACGTAAACTTTAGGAAATCCATCAACCAAACCACTGACAAAATTTTTCTGCGATTGAACTTGAACTTTGACAGCTTCGAATGGGCAGAGAGCAATATCAGCAAACACTTGAGTAGATCGACGACCGAGAAAGAATATGACCCTTTGTCATTAATTTTCTCGACTGTATGAACCTTTGAGGATTCAGACAAATGGGGTATTCCAAAAGCATCAATATACGCGTTCAAAATAGTAGGCACATAACAATAAGAAGACAAAAAAATTTAGCGTAGAAAACCTCTTAAAAGGAAAGAGAGGAAAAAAACCACGAGACTAACTATAATCAACAATGGAACAGTAAACAATCTTCTCTAAATTATATTAGAGGCATACAAAATATCATACACTCGAAAATAAGCACATCAAGATGTATGGAATCAAAATCGAGCAAAGATCAAGAAAATATTACGTAAATTCTCCTCTATTGAGATCGACAAAACCCGACCTTAGAAACTCAAAACCGATACTCCACCGTCCAAAACGTTGGCCCGGATCTTGTGAAGCTTCGTCCAAAATCACAATGATCTAACGGTTCAATCCCGAAAACGGAATTTTTCCAAATCTGACCGAAAATCCGAAAGAGAAAAAGGTTACAATTTTTCTTTGCTACTTCAATTTCTCCTTTCAAAATGGTGGTTGACCATTTTCATTCTTATAACCTTTTATGGGCTTTTCTCATGGATCAAAATATAAGAAAATCCAACAATAATAATTTTGTTTTAATTTTTTAATTATTTTGGACTGGGCTAATTTTGAATTGGGCTTAATATAATACATAAATGAAAGAAAAAGTTTGGGGGTTGCACTGGGCTGGAGCCCGGTGCAGCTACCCCCTAGATCCGCCTATGCCTACATCTTCTCCGTGACCTGTGAGTTGAGTGTGGCGGTGAGGTTCTGGACAGTGACGCAACACAACAATTAGCAAAACTGAAATTTATACAAATAAACTATTTAATCATAGCAGTCAAGGTATCACTTAGAAATTCACCTTTCTCCTTTCGTCACCTGCATAAGCTTAAAGAATTTTACTTTTATCCAAGTCTTAGAAGTTGGAGGAAACATCCAGAGATGCCAAATTATATATTCATAAGGTGGATCAAGAGACTTGCCATCCTGAAAAACAGAAATAGAATTTGTATGAAAGACATTGCAAATCAATGCCAAATTGCCAATATCAACTAAAGTTAGAAAAAGGAATCAAATTCTAAAGAGACAGATGCATCCTATTCCTCTGCAACAATTCCTCACCTATACCCAATTTCTTAATACAAATGATTTAGAAATTGAAATGAAGACAGACGAAGTATAATTGCAATGGTCAATGGTGAAGAGCAGGGATTAGGCGATGGAATGTAATTACTAGTAATGGACATTATAGTAGATAGAATATTCGGTACATACATAAGACAAACCAAAACAAGTGAATAATAGCCAACATAGTAGAGTATGAACAGGACAACAGGACATAAAGGAATTCATCTTCATTGTCAGCATTTCATATCAAATGAAAAAACATAAAAATAGAAGACAAACAACTACTAAGAAAATGATATGCAAAATAAGGAAGACTAGTATAGAGCTTCACCGACTATGCTCTCCCATTATTCCACCTTGTGAATTCCATTGAGTGTGTTCTGAAATTTTGATTAACATGCATACATATTAATTATATGAATCAAGCTTATATTAATAATAATCAAATGATGGCAACAAACTCACCGATTTGGCCTTCTTGATAGTATGATGACGTACTACCTTGTCGAAAAACGGGCTCTAGTTTCCTGTTTTTTCTGCAATAACAAATTCAAGTAGTTAACCTCTTTTTTCTGCTGACATGAAAATAATTGAATGACATGATATACTATAAGTTCATGAAGTTTCTCATTCCCTTGCTCTACAAATTAAATAAAAGTTAATATTTATACAAATATTAATTCAAGCATTTCAAGATGCCCAGAGATTTCCAAAATAAAAAGGTAAAAAAAGAAGAAGCATGGCACAGGATCGGAAACTTAAATTAAACTAAAAAAATGAAGATTCTGAATCTGTATTGTCATATATCTTCAAACTGAAAGCAGTTAGATTCCATAACTTGTACTGAAATCCAACTAGAATACCTAATTGAAACCAATTGGGAAGCATAATCTTCAGCCACACACTAACTTAAGTCAAAAAAGAAACACAACACATAGTCAGAAACCACAGAAAATAGCCCTCCCAGGAGCAGCGATTGCAACAATAGGTCACCTCAAGAAGAAGTAAAGTTCAAGCCCTTACCGCAGAACTTTTCTAGCTCGTTGAATCATCGTGGAAACTACTATGTTATTGACCCTTGGCACTATTGTGGTTAAGTTAATATTGGAATAGCACAATGGATCAACAGCACACTTATTGAAGAAGGAGCATGTAGCAGCTGCATGACATACACTCTGTGTATCGAGCAAAGAGAATACCTGAACACAGAGCAAATGCGAACAACTTGAATGACAGATCCTCTGCTTATTTTAACTGGATAAACATCGCGCATTTGAATCAAATCAACTCAGAAATAGAAACTGCTAAAAACGAGAAACTCTATCAACCCTATCTGTTCAGTAAGACACCACCATCCACACAGGAAGACCTAAAAATTCCAGCAATACCCAATCAACATGAACTCCAATGCAGAAAATTGATCGCCATATCAACAGACAAGTTCGATACATAAAGACTCTATAACAAACAACACTGCTATAATGTCAAAGTAGACAGTATTGCATCTTAATTGATCAAAAGCTAGAAGAAGATCTTCATAGTCTCAACGTACTCGCAATTGGCAATTCATTAGAACAAGCATCAGTAAAATTGTAAAAAATTTAATGCTTAGATCCTAAACGAAACAATCAACCTTAATAGTGAGATCAGACGGCAGAGCCCAAACGACGGCGTTGTGCCGGAAGCGCGCCTCCTAGCGGATCGCTTGGCCGCCTCAGTGAGCGCGGAGCCCAGCCGGAGCGCGCGGTCGATGACATCATTCTTCTCGAAATCATGAGGGCTAGACTCGATTATGCGATCGATGGCCAGGTCGAGAGCGATCGCCGACGAATCGTGGAAATCGAGGAAGGACTCCAGCAGTGTTGAGTCAGATTCAAGCAGAAAGCCACAGAGCATATTACCAAGGAACCACGAAAATGCAAATAAAAATGAGACAGCAGCGAGATCAATTTTGTTCAGGCAGCTGCGGAGATGAAGGGTCGATCGTCGAGGACGTCACGGCGGTGAGCGGGTGCTAGGATTTAACCATCACGGTGAGTGGGTTATGGTCTTGGCGGCAGGAGGGCTTTAAAGAATGAATGGATTTTGAGATTTCAGTGATGTAGTTCAAGGGTGTGTTATTTACTCAAATAAAATAAAGTCCAAAATATGACAATGTGTAGCTCTTGGCTTAGTTGGTTGTGAAACACATACTCATGATGGATGTATATAATCAAAATCTTATTCATTTTAGACATAACAAACAAAATTAAGAGGATTGGAATTCAAAGCGAAGATATAAAATTTAAAATTAAAATAATGATATTTTAATTGTAATTCCTTTCTCGATAAAATTAAATTAGAAAAAATACATCTAACAATCCAATAATATGGAGAAATGTAGCGAGGAACGCGGAGAGGAGAGAAGAAATCGATCGGTTTTCCCCGGAGGGAGGGCCCGCTGGGCAGGTATAAACAATTTAATTATTATCCAATCACAAAATTTCATTTATTTGTTTTGTTTTAATTAATAATCGGTAGGTTCAGGTATGGACATTTGAGCTTTCGACGGTTGTCCTACTAAATTTGATGTCACACAAATTTTTAATAGATTGACATACATATATCTATATACTTTAACTGATGATTGAAATCCAATTGCTGAACAATTTGATAAATTTATGTTTATATATGTATATATATTTTGGATAATCTTTTAATAACATAAATCAACCGTCAATACACTAATTAAGCTACTATATTAAATTTGTCAAATTTTATGAGAACGAGGAAAGGACTCTCAAGCATTAAATATGTTACATAGAAATGTTAACATGACAATTTTATGTGTTGAATTTAGTTATATTGGTTGATGTAACAAAAAATATGACACTCTTGAGTTGTATTAATTTAGCTATATTCCTATATGTAACAAAAGATTATTGTGACCAAAAAAAATATCATGACATATTTAGATGTATCAAGGTTTAATTACATGGATAGATGTGACAAAGTTTACTACATTTCCAAGTGTAACAAAATTTTTATACATTTTATGTGTAACAAAATTTATTGATGATCTGTTGATGTAACTAAATTTTCTTCTACACCTAAAATGTCGTAAATTTAGTGGCACTTCTCTTGATGTCACTAAAAACATGTCACCATTGGACATTTTTTTTGTAGTGATAATTTGATATTTTTATGTTGGTGGCTATAATTTGACATTTCTTAACTTGGATGGCTATATAAAAATTTTTCTCTATATAAAAACTTTTCTCATATATATATACATAATTGGATATTTTAATCATTTTGTATTATTTCTCGTTAATAACTTAATTGAATATTTTAGTCATTTTGTATTATTTCTTGTCAATAACTTATTAATATTGATTAATTATACTAAATTTACGTAAATACCCTTAACCTAAATATATTTTATATAGTTAGATTCGCCCAAAAATTTTGTAGGTAATAGTAATAAAAATTTTGTAGGTAATAGTAATAAAAGAAAAATAAAATGAAAACATGCTTTCAATCGCTAGACCACATTAAATATTTGCTCATAGAAAGTTTTATTTATATTTAACCGTTACAAATTAAAAGTTAGATATATGCTTATATAAATATATAGATTTCAACTTAACAATATATTTTCTACACCCAAAACATACACTATCATTGAAAAAATTGGATTAATTACTACTATATATATTATAGTACATCTCAAATATTATACACAATATATAATAATACTATGCTTAGTCATTTACAACTCTAGTATTTAATTCAATCAATTAAAATATATAAAAAAAATGAGTACGTTTCAATAGTGGAGTACTTGGTAATAGTTTAGCAATCAAATACTCCCTCCGTCCACCAAAAACGTGCATCGTTTTTTGTGGCACGGGTTTTAAGAAAACTGTAATGAGTGTAAAGTAAATGTGTATAAAAAAGTGTGTCATTGGGATAATAAATGAATATATTAATGGATTGTGAGTGTTAAAAGGTGGGCCATGAGTGTTTTTTTGTAAATAAGTGGATAAGTTGAGGGTAAAAATGTAAAGTTTGTGTTTCTAAAAAAGGAAAGTGCACATTTTTTGTGGACGGACCGAAAATGAATTAAATGCACGTTTTTGGTGGATGGGGGAGTACTTCTTATTGTCTCGTTAAATTAATCAATACATCTTACTAGATCTAAAATGTAAATAATATGATACAATATATTGTACAATTTAATAATGTATCTCATAAAAAAAATACAATGTAAAGTATGCATATGATATATATAATAAATTAATTTAATTATTATCTATTTGGGAATTTAATTAATAATAAATAGTAATTTAATATTCGTAACAATAAATTGGCAATGAAACCAATTCACACGTCTTAGATTTCATATAGGAATAGTTATAATAGTTGAATTTCATATAAGAATATAAGAGTTATGATACTATGATTATTAATTGTTTTTTCAAAAAATAGTATTACTCTTAATTTCATTAATAACATTTTCTATAGTAATCTTACTTTTTATTAGTTTATATACTATGTTATGATAGAACATCTTACCATTATTAATTATTATTTGACTTATAATCTCATGAAATAATTTTAATATGAATTATTGTTTTAGTATAGTATATGATGCTCTTTTTCTAAAATTTACAAATCATTACTATTTTCCAATGCTATTATATAATTTCACAATATATTTTCGAAATATTTATTTATACACTATATTGCGAGATTGTTTCATGATTTTAAAATATAGTAAGTCGTCATAATGTAGTTATTAGTATTATTTCTTTTAATTACAAACTATAGTGTAGCGATTAATCTCGAATTTAAGATATAATAAATGGTGATATTATAGTTAAGTATGATTTTATATCTTAATGTTATTTGGTATTAATTACATATATTTATAAAATTATACAAAAAAATTCATTGTATATTTATTATAGAATTAAGATTATTTTAATAAAAAACTAAGAAGTATTTTGTTATTAATCTCTTTGAAAATATACAATATTGCATTGGGTTCATTTTTTCTCGTTTTAATCGATAAGATTAAACTAACAGGATTGTAAATGACTAAGCATATTATAGTATATATAGTATTGTTGGGAAAATTTCTAATGGTTGGGAATAAGTCTATCTTAATTATGCGTTTTGATTAGATCCAAAAATCTTTAATGATTGTCTTGCTGATGTAATTAATGATGTTCACTTGTTCTGGAGTTAGGCGTTTTTATTACATGTTTCAGCAGTAGAACTACCAGCTTGGACAAGTTCAAGACTGAAGGAGTTCAAGCAGTACTGAATCTAGTCATACTGATAGGAGTATCAGTACTACTGCAACTGATAGAAGCTCAACTCAAGGATCGCGTACTGAAGACTAAAGACTGACGCAAGACCAACTGACGTCTCAAGATTGAAGTATAGGGATATTGATAACATAGCTACTGGAGTAAATTCGAAGACTGGAGACTGACGTCGGAAGACTGAATATTGGAGACTGAGACTCATCGCTGAAAGTGATGAAGAAGTCAGGATATGACTAACTCTCATACCAAACAGCTGACTGCCTTCGGTGTAAATCAAAGCTGACTGCAGAAGTCAAAGCTATCGACTGGAAGTCAAAGCTTCTGATTAATAGTCAAAGTTGCTGACAAGTAGTCAAAGCTGACGAAACGAAATCAAAGCTGACTATTTCTACGTTAAGCTGAAAGGATCTAACTGATTCAAGTTCCCAAACTGACAAAAGACGAGAGTCCAGCCTACTGATAAAAGACGGAACAATCTCGACTGACCCAACCTGAAGTCAACACAATGATAAAACACGAAGTCAACTCAACTGGAGAAACACGGAAGGATTTAAGCCTTGAGTGTTTAATTTACCACGTCTGTAACATATCTGTAGAAGATCCTGACATGCCAGAAGATATTTTCAGAGTAGCAGAGTTACAGTGTACGATGATACAGACCCTGATAGCGACGTATGAGAATTCTCAATAGGAAGAATTCAAATGTCAAATAGAAGGATGTGATTGATGCTCCCTCAAATGGTACTATTCATCATTTTCTCTATAAATACACACAAAATCCAACATTTGAAGGTAATCGAACGTTGTGCATGCAAAGTATCCAAAGCATTCAAAGCCTTATACCCAAGTCTATAAAACAACGATTTCGAAGAAAGAAGTCAACAATGCTATCAGTAAATCTCAAGAGCTCACATACACCTATCAACTCAAGATTTCAGAATACACTTCCTTAAGTCTAGGATTTCAATCTTGTATATCTTAAACCTAGACATAATGAGTTTGACGCATGTGTCAACTCAGAATCTTAGTTGGAACCCCCTCTACAAAACACCCAAAAGTTTGTATAAAAGCTTGGAAAAGTAAGCAATGAAGTGTTATTTGCTGAAAGCTTGGTCATCTAGCACCCGTAAGCTAGAGGTTAAGTCCACTGCATTCGAAAGCAGTCAGCAGTTTCTACCACCAAGAGGCATAAGATGAATGCTAAGTGAGGCGGGATATTGTAAGGTTAACTCATTATCTATGTTTACTCTTGTACCGTAAACAAGATTCAATTCGAAGTTAGTGGATTGACTGAAAAATCAGTCTGTGGACGTAGGAGTTCTCTGAACCACGTAAAAACCAATGTGTTATTTACTTTCAGTTTTGATTATATTACATGTTATTGAATTGTCATCATCAGCACACAGCAGCACAACATAGTTTCGAACCTTCTATCAGTTTGATGCTGAAGAGATTTAACTGAAAACTGACTAAGAATTATTTGGTTAAGTGTTTCGATTCAGTTTACGATTTTCAGTAAGGCAAATACAATAACCACTACATACTGCATGCACATCAATTATGAGTCCAACTGACCTGTTATCTTAGCAGTTAGTAGGTTTCCTAACTGATATCACTCAGTACCAGACTTTATTTATCTGAACAGATTAACAACACTGCCAACAATACCGAATTTATAGTTACTCGACCAGCTATTGCATTAGTAGCCAATTAGTCTTTGTAAAGAAAAAGTTTTAAAATTTTTCTAACTGGTGTATCCCCTCATACACCAGTACATGCCCAGTGGGACCCATCTGTTGGATTTGTATACTGAAAGCAGTTTGGTTGAGCTTGTATACAATGTTTCCTGTTACCACTTTTACAATCTCCTATCTAAATTGTTTACTTGATTGCATATGTATGTCCCTTTATCTCATATATAAGTTAGATCATACAGTGTGTTGTAGATCACAGAAGTCTATATGATTGGTCAAGCTTAATGAGATATAAAAATTATCACAGCTGAAACAACTTGAGGACGAGTTGTCGGTATAGGCTGCGGTGTAGATAAGAAGTGACTTGACTTGGTTGCTTGTCTATGCTGGTCGGTCTCTGACGTATTGATGGATCACAGTGAGATGAGTTCTTCTATCTGACCGTCGTGAAGAACCTAGATCTCGGAGACTTACGTTGATCTAAATCTCGATAAGGTATTAGGTGAGTATGAGTTGCTGACCATCACTTTGACTTGCTATGGGTGAGGGTTATATGAGATAACCCAAGATTCTCTGCATCTTGGGTGGTGGCAGTGCTTGTATGTCATGCTAGTTACCTATGTCGAGTCACCGTATCCGTTTAGGATGATGGCATCCCCTTAAGGAGCTCAAAAGGTTTATTGTACTAAACCCTGCAGTTTGAGTTATCTCTAGTACAATAATAAGGTTGAGTGATACTACTTAAGGAATTAAAGATATTAATTATTTTAAGCAGTCAGAACGCTGTAAATAATTAATGGACGTACGATATCTTAAATACGGGGATTCGTAAAGTCTAAGTGCAAGCCCGACTCACCTTCGGTAATAAAGGGGTAAGTCAGCATTTATTCTCTAGTGGCATGAATAAATGTTTATGAATTAATTTATGTTCTGGGCTGAACATAAGATAATTAATTTATTTGAGGCCCATCTTTATTCCTTGCATTTGATCCCTGGGCTGGCCCATCCAGGCCTATTGCTTAGAAGAATTTTCGTCCCCCTCCATGAAGAGTCCTACTGGGACTCTAACTTGATCCTCTCTATCCTAAAGGATAAAATTATATTTATTAGATATGCATAAATCCTATCTTGATAGGGTTTATGGTTGCATTATAAATACAAAGGTCATGACCGACGAGCTGGACAGTATGAGGCCCCTCAACGAAGCCAGAAAAGGAGGAAACAGGCAAGAAGGGGGAATTGTGCCCCTAACAAGAAGACGAAGCGCGGTGAAGACGAAGAAGGAGACGACGATCCGCAATATGACGGAGTCATCTCCACCATTACGGGGCTCCCCCGCGGAGTCACGAAGTCCTCTTTAAAAGCCGAAGCCCGAAGTCCATATACCGACGAATCGGTCAATAAGAGGCTCAGAAGGGACGAAGCGATCACTTTCTCCGAAGACGACCCCGTACCTGCGATAGCGCCCCACCAGGATGCGCTTGTAATCCAGGCAGTGGTCGCAAACAAGTTGGTGAAGCGCGTATACATCGACAGTGGCGCATCGGTAAGCATCATTTTTAAGGAATGCTTCGATAAGTTAGGAGTAGAGGAGGCGCGCCTCGCGCAGGCACCGCTGCCACTCCGAAGCTTCGTTCAGGAGGAAACACGCCCGGAAGGGATAATCGAGCTACCTGTCACGGTAGGGAAAGCTCCGACAAGCTCCACCAAGGTGGTACATTTCTTCGTAGTGAAGGCCTACTCGCCGTATAACATCATACTGGGGCGAGATTGGCTGAACGTTGTAAGGGCGGTATGCTCAACATACCACCTGACGATGAAGATCCCTACAAAATGGGGTGTAGCCATGATCCGAGGGGATCAGAAGCAGGCCAATGAATGCTTACATGTCGCCTACGAGTGCGGGGGCTCCAACCCAAAGACCCACAGGCATAGCAACTAAAGAAACCCGAGGAGTTGGAAGTAAAGAGACAACGTCTATCTCGGCAGCCGGTGGAAGAGGTCACGCTATACAAAGACGAGCCACCAAGGTCGTCAAGATTGGCTTTACCGAGGCATCGAATTGAGAGAACAAGTAACCCAACTCCTGAGGGAATTCCGAGACGTGTTTGCTTGGTCGCCCCTCGACATGACCGGGGTCTCCCCGGGTATCATCATCCATAAGCTTAACATCGACCCGAGCACAAAACCAGTTCGGCAGAAGCAACGAATTTTTGCAGCCGAATGGAACCAAGTCATCCATGATGAGGTAAATCAATTATTGAAAGCTCGCATATTGTTCGAAGTTAAATATCCGACATGGATAGCCAATCCGGTGATGGTGAAGAAAGGAGGAGAGGGATGGCGAATGTGCATTGACTACACTGACCTCAATAAACATTGCCCAAAGGATTGCTATCCCCTTCCCAACATCGATAAGAAGGTCGACGCATTGGTCGGGTTCAAATCTTCGCTTGGACCTATATAAAGGGTATCATCAAGTTTTGATGGATGGCGAAGATCGCCAAGACGACCTTCATTATAGACTTGGTCTTCGCATACAGGAAGATGCCATTCGGACTTAAGAATGCAGGAGCTACCTATCAAAGAATGGTAGACAAAATATTCCAACCCTACATAGGTCGGAATGTAGAGGTGTACGTCGACGACATCGTAGTAAAAGCATGGAGGAAGCCGCGTGTCGCCGACCTCGGGATCGTCCTCGACACTACGAAAAGTCAACCTCAAACCGAACCCCGTAAGTGCACATTTGCGGTTCGGTCCGGAAAATTCTTAGGATGTTGGGTTTCACAAGAAGGGTTAAAAGCCAACCCATCCAAGGTTCAAACCATTCTAGAAATGAAGATGCCGAAGACCATTCACGACGTGCACAAACCGACCGGTCTGCATAGCAAGACTAAGTCGCTTTCTTTCAAAGGTCATGACAAACAGCTACCCTTCTTCAAGGTACTCAAAAGGCTCTTGAGTTCTCACGAATGATACACATAAGTCCACTTTTGAAGATCTCAAAACTACCTCGCCAAACTTCCAACTCGTCTGTTCCGAAAGAATGAGAGGTCCTTTCCTATACCTCGCCGCCGGACGAAATAATAAGTCTTGATCTTGACGCGAGAGGAAGGGCCTTGACTCGGTATACTTCATCACCGAGCATTGAAGGCCCGAAACAAGGTATCAACCTTTGGGAAGCTCACCTAGCATTAGTAAATCTTTGCAGGAGACTACGTCCATACTTCCATGCACATCTCATACAAGTCCTCACCGACCATCCACTTGGCAAGTGTTGACGGCCGAAGCTTCGGGGAGAATTGCGAAGTGGGCAATTGAACTGGGCGAACATGATATATCTTTCTTTCCCCGTCAAGCCATCAAAGGTCAAGCCTTAGCGGACTTTCTTGCCGAGGCTCACTTCACCGAGAAACCAAAGCCCCTCGAGTCCGTATCAGACAAAGCCGAAGCCGAACCAGTGGAGAAAACACCTGAGGATTGTTGGCAAGTCTACGTTGACGGGGCTTCGGGAAAAACGGGTAACGGAGCTGGCATCTTGCTCCTTGGACCGGATGGCCAAGAGATCACATACGCACTTCGGTTCTCGTTCAAAAATACGAACAACGAAGTAGAGTATGAGGCCTTGATCGCAGGACTTCTCCTAGCTCAAAGTCTTCGACACTGACGATAAAGTTCATAGTGACTCTCAAGTCGTCGTAAGCCACATGTTGGGGAAGTACGAGGCAAAAGGCAGTAGGATGAAGAAATACCTCGAGAAAGCCAAAAGCCTACAACAAACTTTCTCCCACTTCCAGATAATTCGCATCCCAAGGGAGCAAAGCAGGCGGTGACATCTTAAGCAAATTGGCCTCGTCGTCAACAAGCCCGCCAGTAAAGGAAGTTCAAAACCAAAGCATAGATGATGCTAATGAAGGAGCCGAAGTCAATGTAGTCTCTGACGAAGAGCCTAATTGGATGACTCCTATTCAAGAATACCTGGAGAAAGGCGAACTGCCCCATGATAAGCTCGAGGCCAGGAGGATCCTGAATAAATCTTTGCGATATGTACTAGAGCAGGGAGTTCTCTACAGGAAATCTTACCTCCAGCCTCTCCTAAGATGCTTGGGTCCGAACCGAGCTGATTACATACTACGGGAAGTGCATGAAGGATCATGCGGAAGTCACATCGGACCCCGAGCCTTGTCAAAGAAAGTCATGCGATAGGGATACTATTGGCCGACAATGTTCGAAGACTCACTCAACCTTGTGAAAAGGTGTCCGAAATGTCAAATTCACGGGGCGTGCCAAGGCTACCGCAGACCGATCTCGCCTCCGTGCAAAGCCCTCGGCCATTTATGCCGTCTGCGGTGGGGATCGACATCGTGAGCCGCTTTTCGCAGCGTCGGGCAACTTCAATTCACGATTGTCGCGATTGACTACTTCACGAAGTGGGTAGAAGCTGAACCCTTGGCGAAGATCACAAGCAAAAACGCCCTCAACTTCGTCTGGAAGAACATAGTATGTCGATTCGGCATCCCTCATATCCTTCTTTCGGATAATGGGACACAATTCACTGATAAGATATTCAAAGATTGGTGTCAAGAGCTTGGATCCAACAAAAGTTTACCTCGGTGCCCATCCTCAAGCAAATGGTCGATCAAGTCACCAACAGACGATTGTGAAGGGTCTCAAAACCCGTCTTGGCCGAGCTAAGGGTCTTTGGGTGGAAAATTTACCAAAAGTTTTATGGTCATACCGAACAACACCTCGGACGACGAACGGAGAAACGCCCTACGATCGGCATATGGAACCGAGCGGTGATCCTCAGAGAAATCGAAATACCGAGCCCCCGCACCATTCACTTCTCCGCCGAAGCAAATGGGGAAAATCTACGAGCTGATCTAGATCTGCTCGAAGAAAAGAGAGACCTCGCCTACATCAAGGAAGCTCGGTACAAACAACAAGTAGCTCGGTATTACAACCAGCGTGTCAAGTCCCGACAGTTCCGAGTAGGCGACCTCGTGCTCAGAAATAATGAAGTCAGTAAAGCCGCAAAGCTCGGCAAACTGGAAGCCACATGGGAAGGACCTTACCGGGTCGAAGAAGTCCTCGGAAAAGGAGCCTATAAGCTCGCCCATTTGTCCGGTGAGCAAATACCCAACACATGGCACATCATTCATTTGAAGAGATATTTTGCATAAGTGTCGAAAGTTGAGTCTTGTTCGTCTTTGAGTCCTGTTAGGTCGGGTCCGAGTCTTGTCGTCTTGTTCCATTACCTCTTATCAATAAAAATCTTTTCTTTTCTCTATCTATTTTTTGTCTTGCATGTTTTCATTTGTCACTTATGCACATAACTCTTATAAAAATACCCTCTTCGGAGGACGAACAATACCCTCAACGGAGGATGACTACCTTCGTTTAATCTGACGAACTTCAAGCGCGTAAGGGACCACCCTCCCGATAAAACTTGGCAAAATAGGAACCCATACCTTCGTACGAGGAAGGATACCCTCGTTTATTTCGAGGACGGATACCTTCGTACGAGGATGAACTACCCTCGTTTATTTCGAGGAAGCTTCGTATGAGGATGGATACCTTCGTTTATTTCGAGGACGGATACCTTCATACGAGGACGAACTACCCTCGTTTATTTCGAGGAAGCTTCGTACGAGGACGGATACCTTCGTTTATTTCGAGGACGGATACCTTCGTACGAAGACAAACTACCTTAGTTTACGGCAAGAACGAGCTATCTTCGCCTAAATAAGGACGACCTACCTTCTTATTGGTTACGGTAATTGTAGACAAGTGCTCTCGAAGAGTTAACGCAAAAGCAAAAATAATTTTTATTTCAAATTATACATTTTGTACATCACGAGGCCGAAGAGGGTCCAGGAGGCCGGGAAAAGCTTAGCCAATCCCTAGCAAAATCGGGATTCAACAGAGCATCTATACTAATCCTACCTCTACCTCGTCCTCGATCTACGCTATGAGCCCTGCCAGCTCGACCTCGGCCACTTGACGATGCAGCCCTGCTAGATCGACCTCGGCCGCTCGATGACGCCCGGCTTCGGCTCCTTGAGGATCCACGTCGCTCTTGGGCCATAGCGCGTCTCTCTTGAGCTCGCCACTCCGGATCGTCAAAATTCGGAGCATTTATTGTAGTCCGGGCAGGCAGAGAAGCCCCGGCAGAAGAAGAGGCCTCTGCATCCGGTCGAAGCAGTTCTTCGAGCTGTGGTTGTCGAGCAATGACGGTCTTGTATATACCTCCGAGCCTTTTCAGTTCGGCGAACTGCTCCGTGAACTGCCAGGATTTCTTGCCGTACTCACGCCTGTACCTCGCGCAACGAGCAGCGGCCTCAACAACCTTAGCTTCGACCTCAGGAATGGTCATCCCACCACTTCGGTGGATGACTTCCTCATACTCGGCATGCTCCTCAGCTACTGTTCTAGCCTCCTCCTTGGCAATCTCGAACTTCTCCTCCAACTCCAAAAGGCGAGCCTGGAGCTCGTCACAGCTCTCCTGGGCAGCTCTATACTTAATATCAGCCTCCACTTGCGCATGGCCCAGCTGTCCCTTTATATGGAGGAGTTCGACCTCTTTCAGTTCAAGAGTCCGCGACAAGTCTTCGATTTGGTTCAACCAACGGGAAGCATCAAGCATTTCAGGGGAAAGCTGAATAAAAAGATAAGTTTCTTCACATAAACTTGTAATTTTATTACGCCTTCAGGCAGAAACCAATGTACATGTACATTCAAAAAAAAAGAAAAAGGGATCAACTGACCCCTCCAGAAGCTTCGGGCCTATCTACCTTTGTCGCCTCCTGAGCTTGGGAAGCCTCGACCTCATCCGCCCTAACTTCGGCTTCTTTGGCTTCAGCTTCCTCAGGAACTCCCGGGGTCTCGACGCCCTTCAAAGCTTCAGCTGCTGCCTTCCCCGACCCCTTAGATAGATCGGCAATTAAGGCATCGGTCAGGGGATCTCGGTCCACTGGGTAGGCACGGACTGACTCCGCCGTCAGAGTCAGGGACGGCCGAGCTCTGCAGCGACGGCGATTCGCCGGACCGCGGACGAGGACCTCGACATAGGCCCGCCGCATAGCATCTTCCTCTGTCTCCTCATACCCATACTTGGACTTATCCAATTCTGGGTAATCCTCGGTGACTTCTTCGATGGCATCTGAACCGGCGCGTTTATTTAGGACCTCGACCACGTCAGAGACCATCCGGAGAAGCCAGACAAGAATGACCTCTCGCAAAGCACGAAGCATTTCCCCCTGCGAGCTCGCCACGTCGTTCTCCCGACGGCGAGCTTCCTCCACCTCGGCCTTCATCAAGGCAACCTCGGCCTCCGCCGCCCTGGTCCTCGCCGCCTCCGCCACCTCGGCTACCTTCGCCGCCTCAACAGCCGCCGCGTTCGCCGCCTTCTGTTTGACTAGGTCCCGGATCTTTGCCTCGGCATCACAAATATCTTGGACGAGGAGATTCTCCTCCTCCATCTCAAGCATACTACCCCGCGCTAACGACGCCTTTCAAGTAACCCGTTATAAGATCTGACATCTTGGCCATCTCGACAGACATGCCCGCTGCCACCTTCGCCACTCGGTAAACGCCCCTCACCCCTATACAAAAACCCATCAGTCGGGAAGAATATATTCTTTATATTACTTCACAAAGTATAAGAATAAGTACGCTACCTCGGGAAAGATACGAGGCGGTCGCTGGGAACTGACGATCACACATTCCGGGTCGGCATCAACCGAGGTCTCAGGAATTGCATGCTTCAGCTTCTTCAAGCGCTTAAGTGGCTGTGGCGAAGGGGACTTCGAAGCCTCCCCGCTCATTTCAGGCATGTCCTGGTCATCCTTCAAAGTCAGAGACGGGAGCTCGATACCGGAGCTCGACGCCTTCCTCTTCTTCTTTTCCCTGAACAAGTTCACTACAAATACAACAAGTCAGGCATAGGCACGAAAAAAAAGGGAGGGCCTCACCTTCACCGACTCCACCTCGGTGGCGGGATCATAAAATTAAGCCCGCGGTACAAGCTCGACCTCGGTAAAGGCCTCGCCCACGAGACCAACTTTGTCCAGTGCCTCCTCCAGGCCACCGTCGATCTCGTCAACAATAACATCAGCGATCTTCTCCGATCGCCATATGAACTCCAAGGATCCCTCGAATCGACAGAAGAAAAATTTCTTCTGCCAGTTCGAGATCTTCGATTTTATCTTCGGTTTGAATTTGCGACGGGGTGATAAATAATAGCACCCCGAGCCACCCTTCAGTTGCAAAAACCGGAGAACAAGCCCCAAGGAAAAAGGAAAATTATGCCGATGGGCATAGACACCTAGGCCCGCGGATGCCGGAAAGAATTTGGAGTAAGTTGGGCGAGATATGCCAACATCCGTTGAAGTTCGACATATACGGGGATAAGGAAGACGAAGACCGCCCGAGGTCTGTCTTCATACATCGGTGACAAACCCTTCCGGAGGGCACAAGCCCTATTCTCCTGACGGGGGCAACATACACAATATCGATTTAAATACAAGATTGGAGATAATCTCCTTATATCGAGATTTTTAAGATAGAAGAAAAGAAGACACTTTACCAAAATCCCGCGAGGAATATGCAAAACCGCCGCGAATCCGACGGCAAAGATGATACAATAAGACGCTCGGAAGATTTACTAGAAGAAGAAGCCATAACTTACTTTTATTTTATCGAAGATGATGGTGATGAACTCCGAGACAACAATGGCGACGGTTACACGTTTTTTTTCAGAATATCAAAAGTTTGAAAGTCTGAAATTTTGAAATAGCAAAAGTGATATGAGAAATGGCGTATCAAGGAAGATATTCCCCATTATGCGCTTTATCGGAATCCAACCGCGCCACATTAAATGCGCACAAATGCGTATCCCGTGTCCGTGCATCGATGACGGAAGAAAAATCCGTGTTCGGCCTCGCTTAACGCCTCCTCGTGAAGCGGTCAAGACCTCGGCTTAATGCCTCGTCAGGTGAAGTCGATCGAAGACCTCGCTTAACGCCTCGTCGGTGAAGCGATCGAAGACCTCGCTTAATGCCCGTCGGTGAAGTCGATCGAGACCTCGCTTAACGCCTCGTCGGTGAAGTCGGTCGAGAGGACCTCGGCATAACGCCTCGTCGGTGAAGCCGTCGAAGACCTCGCTAAACGCCTCGTCGGTGAAGCGGACGAAGACCTCGCTTAACGCCTCGTCGAAGCCAATCGAAAAGCTCGACTTAACGCTTCGACAATAGATACTAACAACGCACACGACCGGCAGATGCCTCTGCAAACGCGCATTCGACATATGACTTCGAAACATTGACACACACCAAGTCGGATCCCGAGAAAATGCCAGATCGTTCGCGCCCGCCGACATAAACAACCCCAAACCAACACGACCTCGCCTGCGTCTTTTTTTGGGGGTTGTAGATAGGATATAACCGCCAGCCCAAGCATCGTGCCCAATACAAGTAAAGTCGACATCAAGCTCGGCTTGGACAAGTTCGCCCAAGAAGACCCTAAAACCAGTGGGAGCGCAGAAGCTCGGCCATATCTAAAAGAATCCTAATTCGAGAGGGATAGGATTAAGATCCTATCCAAGATCTCGAATCTAGTTAGAAAGACCTCGGATTTAAGATCTAGGTCAAAATAATTGTGTATAAATAGAGGCTAGATTAGACGAAATAGATCATCCACACTTTTTGTAATCGCTTCTTACATATTCAATACACGAATACTCTCTCTTGCCCCGTGGACGTAGATCTAATTCAAAGATCGAACCACGTAAATCCCTTGTGTTCTTCTCACATTTATTTCCCTAACGAAATTAAGATCGATCAGCTTGCATGTGGGATTCCTTGGGCGATTGGAGGTTTCAATTAATATTGTTTTATCAAAAGGTTACAATATTATTGTTACGCATTATGTGTGATCGTATGCTTATGTGTTTACATTACTTTTCAGATATGTCTCTTACACCGATTATCAACATGCTCGCACAAAATCCTCTATCCGGTCCAAATTTTATCGAGTGGAAACGAAACATGGAATATGTTCTTATCGTTGAAGAACACATGTTTGTTCTCACTACTCCCAAACCCGATGCCCTTCGACGATCGACTAATGAGCAGCGAGAGTCAAGCAGACTTTGGCATAAGTCAAACAATATGGCCAAGTGCTATATGATGACTACGATGTCCAAAGGCTTGCAGCTGCAGCATCAGTCGATGGTAGACGTGACTGAAATATGGTCAAGTCTCGAGAGTAAGTTTGGGCGATCGGATCGGACGATCGCTTCCACACAATGAGAGAAATCTTGGCGTGTAAGATGGAAGAAGGAAGTTCGGTCCATGAACATGTCTCCCACATGACTCATCTCATGGATAGTCTTGATCAGTTGGGAGGAGGAATTGACGGCGAAGCCAAGGTCGATATCATCCTCAACACACTGCCTAAGTCTTTTGAGAATTTTCGCGTGAATGCGATCATGAGCAAGACCGAGTATACACTTAGTCAGTTGTTTAATGATCTCGTGGCCGCGGAAGGGTCATGGGTAAAGGAGCACATGCCCTTGCTAGCACATCTAGGGGCCCAAATTTTTCGGAAAATTGAAGAAGAAAAGGGCACCAAAGGTGGTAGGCGAAGGAAACAATGGGGCGGTGGGAGCAAGAACATGTTCGCCAGGAGGCTTGAAAAGCCAAATGAGAGGCAAGTGCTTGAAGTCGGCAAGGCGGGCATTGGAAGGCCAAGTGCCCTATGCTCAAGGTTCAGTACGCCATTTACCTTAATGCGGAAACATGTTTAGCGACTTGTTCTACTCGTTCATGGGTAGTAGATACGGGTGCGACTAATCATGTTTGTTACACCTGCGTGGGTTCACGTGGACAAGGGAGCTGTGTGATGGCGAGATAACGATCTCCATGGGCAGCGCGAAAGTCGAGGCCGTTGCGATCGAGATATTACTTTATGTTTTGATAGAACTATTTTAGTATTGAAAGGCGTTTTATATGTGCGGAGTTTGTGAAACCTCATTCAGTTTGAAACTATTTATTCATGGATATTCATTGTTTTTGATAGTGGTGTTTCTATCATAAGAAATGACGGTTATCTCGTGGTGGCACTTTATATAATTAAGCTTTATACTATTTTTGCCAAACATAATACCTTTAACTATGTTGCATCTACATCAAACCTTAAGAAGAAAGTTTTCTTAGAAGATGACACCACATTTCTCTGGCATCTTAGATTAGGTCACATCAATCTAAATAGGATCCAAAGACCGACTAAGAATGGGCGTTGGGTGATCTCACGATTACTCTGTTCGATCTGCGAATCCTGTATAGAAGGAAAGATGTCGACCAGACCCTTCAAAGCGAATGGTTATAGAGCCAAAGAAGTGTTGGAGCAAGTCCATTCTGACCAATGTGGACCTATGTCAACATAAGCTCGTGGAGGGTACGAGTATTTTATCACTTTCATTGATGATTACTCAAGGTGCGGATACATATACCGCTTCACCGCAAGTCCGAATGCTTTGAGAAATTCAAAGAGTTTAAGGCGGAAGTGGAGCGAAGCTTGGTAAAAGTATCAAGTCACTGCGGTCGATCGTGGTGGCGAATACCTCGATGAACGAGTTTATGGACTATTTGGTGCGGTGTGGGATTACCTCCCATTTCACTACAAGCACACCACAACAAAATGGTGTGTCAGAGCGAAGAAATATGACTCTTTTAGAAATGGTTAGATCGATGATGAGTTTTGCAACATTGTCTATTTCGTTCTGGGGGTATGCCTTAGAAACGGCAGTATACTTGCTAAATCTAGTACCATCCAAGTCGATCGAAAAGACCCTTCGAGTTGTGGTTTGGGCGCAGCCGAGTTTAAGCCACATAAGGATATGGGCGATCCCGCATGTCTTTGAACAAGAAGGCGACAAGTTGGAGGCTAGATCCGACGCAAGGTGTTTATTGGCTATCCTAGAGGGACGAAGGTGGTTTATTCTATAGTCCTAAGGATCGGAAGGTCATTATTAGCACTAATGCCCGATTCTTAGAAGAGGATTATATGAAAAACCATAAATCCAAAGTTGAAATCATTCTTATAGAATTAGAAGATGATCGTATTCCACCACCGATTAAGCCAAAGGTACGAGATGTCGTGTCTAGTGGGAGGGATCGACACCAGCTACTTCAAGAAATTGAAGTGGGTCGAGTTCTACTAGAGATACCGGCCGTACAAGTGGCTCCTATCCAACAAGTTGTGCAAGATAGAGAACCACAAGTTACTGCACCCACCGTTGTCATTGTGCCAGTAGCGCTTCGTCGTAGTGGGAGGGTTGTTCGTCAACCCGAGCGATTTATGTTCGTGGGTGAATCTTGATTTAGTCCCGTGAAATGAAAGAGCAATAATCGACCCATGGACATACAAATGAGGATCTGAAGACATTGATGCAAGATCATGGCACACCGCTATGGACTTAGAAATTGAGTCCATAACACTATGGATGTATACGAAAAGACACCTCTACCGGATGGCGAGGAAGCCAAAGGTAGCAAGTGAGTATCAAGAGGAAGAGAGATTCAGATGGAGAGGTTTTGGCTTTTAAAGCCAGGCTTGTGGCGAAAGGGTACACTCAGATTGAGGGCATCGATTTCGATGAGACCTTTTCGCTGTAGCAATGCTCAAGTCCATCGAATTACGCTATCCATAGCACCCACTTAAACCTTGAGGTTTGGCAAATGGATGTGGCCGCCGCTTAAACGATTACCTTGAAGAAGGTAGAGACATCTATATGCAGCAACCCGAAGGTTATGTGGTGAAGGGTGAAGAGCATCTAGTTTGGAAGCTTAAGAAGTCCATTTATGGACTTAAGCAAGCTTCACGATCCTGGAACTTACGCTTTGACGAGGTGGTAAAGTCTATGAATTTACCCACTGCCTAGCGAAAGTTGTGTGTATCGTTTAGATGTCAACGGTGATGTGGTATTTCTTGCACTTTACGTAGATGACATCCTTCTACTTGGCAACAATGTGAAGTTGTTATCAGACGTAAAGAGTTGGTTATCCGATCAGTTTCAAATGAAAGACTTGGGAGATGCAGCGTACATTCTTGGGATCAAGGTTTACCGAGATCGCAAGAGGAAAATGTTGAGTTTATCTCAGGCGTCTTACATTGATACTGTGATTACTCGTTTTAGTATGCAGACCGCCAAAAAAGGATTGCTACCTTTCAGACATGGCGTTCCTTTATCTAAGGAGCAGTCACCTATGACTGCAAAGGAGATAGAGGAAATGAGACAAGTTCCTTACGCTTCCGCCGTAGGAAGTCTCATGTTCGCAATGCTATGTACGGGACCCGATATCTGCTATGTGGTAGGTATAGTAGCTAGATATCAGTCTAACCCTGGACAAGCTCATTGGACTGTGGTAAAGCATATACTCAAGTACCTGAAAAGGACTCGAGATTATAGGCTAGTTTACCATACAGATAGTCTAATGCCTTTGGGTTATTCAGACTCGGATTTCCAAGCTGACCGTGATGAGAATAAGTCTACCTCAAGCTATGTGTTTACCTTGGGAGGAGGAGTCGTATCTGGCGGAGTGCAAAGCGGCGATGCATTGCGAGACTCCACCATGGAAGCGAATATGTAGCCGCCTTGAGGTCGCTAAAGAGGTCAGATGGTTCAAGAACTACCTCATGGATCTAGATGTGGTACTGGTTTGCCCAAGAGTATCATAGTTCTTGTGATAACTCGGTGCGATGGCAAACTCGAAGGAACCACGGACCCACAAGGCAACGAAACACATAGAGAGAAAGTACCATGTCATACGAGAAATCGTTGGACGAGGGATGTCTTGATTGAGAAGATTGGTGCTGCGGATAACCTAGCTGATCCATTCACGAAGAGTCTGCCGCAAAAAGTCTACGAAGAGCATATTCGAGGACTTGGATTGCGCAAGATGACACCCACTTAGAAAGGAACTTTTGTATAAGTGGGAGAAGCAAAGTGATGGTGTTGTTTTTAATAGCTAGTAGAGAGACACAATGTATACTAAAAGTTTTGCTTTAGTATAAGTGGGAGATTGTTGGATTTATATACTGAAAGCAGTTTGGTTGAGCTTGTATACAATGTTTCCTGTTACCACTATTACAATCTCCTATCTGAATTGTTTACTTGATTGCATATGTATGTCCCTTTATCTCATAAATAAGTTAGATCATACAGTGTGTTGTAGATCACAGAAGTCTGTATGATTGGTCAAGCTTAATGAGATATAAAAAGTATCACAGCTGAGACAACTTGAGGACGAGTTGTCGGTATAGACTGCGTTGTAGATAAGAAGTGACTTGACTTGGTTGCTTGTCTATGCTGGTACATCTCTGACGTATTGATGGATCACAGTGAGATGAGTTCTTCTATCTGACCGTCGTGAAGAACCTAGATCTCGGAGACTTACGTTGATCTAAATCTCGATAAGGTATTAGGTGAGTATGAGTTGCTGACCATCACTTTGACTTGCTATGGGTGAGGGTTACATGAGATAACCCAAGATTCTCTGCATCTTGGGTGGTGGCAGTGCTTGTATGTCATGCTAGTTACCTGTGTCGAGTCACCGTATCCGTTTAGGATGATGACGTCCCCTTAAGGAGCTCAAAAGGTTTATTGTACTAAACCCTGCAGGTTGAGTTATCTCAAGTACAATAATAAGGTTGAGTGGTACTACTTAAGGAATTAAAGATATTAATTATTTTAAGCGATCGAGCAGCGTAAATAATTAATGGACGTCTGATATTTTAAATACGGGATTCAGTAAAGTCTAAGTGCAAGCCCGACTCACCTTCGGTAATAAAGGGTAAGTCAAGATTTATTCTCTAGTGGCATGAATAAATGTTTATGAATTAATTTATGTTCTGGACTGAACATACGATAACTAATTTATTTGAGGCCCATCTTTATTCCTTGCATTTGATCCCTGGGCTGGCCCATCCAGGCCTGTTGCTTAGAAGAATTTTCGTCCCCCTCCATGAAGAGTCCTACTGTGACTCTAACTTGATCCTCTCTATCCTAAAGGATAAGATTATATTTATTAGATATGCATAAATCCTATCTTGATAGGGTTTAGGGTTGCATTATAAATATAAGGTGGGAGAGAAAATCAAGGCTAATGCTTAACCATATTTTCGAGAATTACTATTTGGAAATAGTGAGAATTTTCAAAATTTGTGTGAGGAAGTAGAGACGATTTTCTATAACATTCTCCATAGATTGTCCTCACTCGACATTGGAGTTTAGGCAAACGGGATACAGTCCAGAAGATCAAAGCACGAGTCTCGATCTATTCATCCCCGACAGATTCACGGTAAACACGAGAAAACCCTACGTGTTGCAATTAATTATATAGGTGCATGCTAGGCATATAATCAATGTATGGTGAATTAAACATCTAAGATAGATCCTCGGGAGAGGGTTAAAATCAGATTTCCCTACACCATCAATCGATATCAGAGCAGGTTGTTCACAAGAATAATTAACTCCCCCAGTGGTTGTTGCTTTCAAACAAATCTTATAAATCATATATTTTTGCATACTACTGCATTTTT
Source organism: Salvia rosmarinus (assembly GCA_036937905.1). Lineage (NCBI taxonomy): Eukaryota > Viridiplantae > Streptophyta > Magnoliopsida > Lamiales > Lamiaceae > Salvia > Salvia rosmarinus. The sequence continues at coordinate 123,447 of JAODLM010000411.1, forward strand.
GATGTGATGGAAACTAATTATAGCATGTCAACTTCCTTCCCCACCTTCGCGATAGACTACTATGAGATCTGAAAATTCAGACTCAATAGCTATTTCACTGCCTAGCATTGCCGCAAGTGAAAGGTCATTACCAGTGGCTCAATCATCATTCAAGAGAAGATAATGAAAGTAAGCACGGAATCTCGCAAGGATCCCATCTACGATTACATGCCTAAGGATCGAGCCAACTTCACGTCAGATGAGCAGAAGCAAGATGAGATCGATAACCTAGCCAAGAACATCATATTCATAATAGTTCATAACTCTCACACAAGGAGGCTAACGAAATGCAAGACAACTAAGGAGATATGGAACGCACTCGAGAATCTATGTGCTAGCTCTGAGAAAATCAAAGAGAACAAATTTATGATAGCTTGTCAGATGTTTGATAACTTCAAACAAAAGAAGGAAGAATCCATTGATGATATGAAACTTAGATTTGCAACAATCATCAATGAGATCTCGATCTGACGAAAGGACAAGTACATGCAAAGAGATCAATCTCAAAGTCTTTGGGCACTCCCACAACCGATTGAAAAGTCTATACGGTAGCCTTTCAGAAGAAAATCAGATTCAATGAGATGTCTATGGATAAAATCTTCTCAGCATTGAAAGCAGACAAGTACGACATCAGGTGTATAGAAGAGTCATCAAAGGCTGACACATCTGAAGAAGAAGCTCAAGTCAGCAAAAGCAAAGGCATTGGCCTAAAAGCTGACAAGAGCAAGGAAGCCAAGACGATAACTAAGGACAAAGTTGAATGCAACAACAATGAGTTGCGGACCCAGTATGCACTTATGGTAAAAAGATTCGGAAAATGGACTATTGTTTGAATGAGCTGAGGAGACATTGTGCCTAGAGGGAGGCATACTATCAAAATAAATTATTATGGTTGAGCACGTGACGATAAGTCGTGCGTCAAAAATGACGTATTCAGTCCCTTGGAATATGCATCAAAAATGACGTATTCAGTCCCTTGGAATATGATACTCTACTTGTACAATAAACATCTTTTAGTTGTGATATTTTATTAGTAGAAATTTAATGATCAATACTCATTAGGCCTTTTTCATTTTTGAGATAAGATTCATTTGTGTAGCTGTCCCACTTTTTTTCAATATTGATGAGGCTTATTTTGAATGATCAATGGTCAAAAAGACAATCTTTAAATAGGACAATGTGAATTTCACGTATCTCATTTTTTAACCATACACATTAAGTGTTCCACGTTTTAATTCTAGATCATACAATTGATAGTGAAAATCTTTACTGTTTGAATATCTTGTAAGAGACCGCTAATATGAACGATTAGACAAAAAAACAAGGGTAAATATCAATTTAAACCCTAAACTATATATGTTTTATCAAAAATATTATGTACTTTCAAAAATATCAATTTAAACCCCAAACTATCATATTTGTATCAATTTAAACCCCAAACTATCCTGAATACATGGGTATTTTTGATACAAATATGATAGTTTGAGGTTTAAATTGATATTTTTAAAAGTTCAGGATATTTTTGATAAAATATGTATAATTTAGAGTTTAAATTGATATTTACCCAAAAAACAAAAACCATATACATTTTAGGTTTAATTAATATTTCGTTCAATTTCAAAGAAAAAGAAAAGTGATCTTATTCATATGTAGTTCATCCCCAAGAAACGACGAATTGGTCAATAATTATTATCATAGTACGCATGTTGGGTAACATATTACATTATGTAATATGTACGTAGTTCTTCCCCCAAGAAGCGACTAATTGGTTAATAACTATTATGATCATAACACGCATGTGGGGTATCATATTACATTATGTCGTGTATTATATTTTTATATATTAGAGCATCTAAATATAATTGATAATCTCGGTGTACTAAATATAATAAGATGTAAAATCTAGTTTGTGAAGCCGAGGTAGAAATACGGGATTATAGTTGGTATAGAGACATGTAAAAAGAACGACTTTGGTTAAGGCTTCAAATGAGAGAGGTACAAAACGCATTGGAATGAGATGCAGATTTCAAGAATATGCAGGTATGAGATTGCATATTCGAATAGAGCTTAAAAAATTTGATATGTGCTACTCATACCAACAATATTTTTTTCGGATTCCATCTCATAAAAACTCTAAAGTCAAGCATGTCTGGCTTGTAGCAATTGTGAGACGGGTGACCACATGGGAAGTTTCTCAGGGAGTGTATGAGTGATGATAAAGTACATTGAAAAGACTCGTATTGATATGTGGGGTCAGCCATCAATTCAAAATCCGGACCGTTACAAGTCGTATCAGAGTTGAACCTTTCCCATTATAGTGTGGTTCTGCGATAGACCAAGCGAAGCTGGTGGGCATGTGACACTTGGGGGTAGAAGTCTGGAGTGATCACGCGCAGATGCATGGATAATGAGCGACTCTGATTAAGGTTTCAAAGTAGAGTAGTACATGAATAAACCAAAATGCACCAGAGTGAGAGGGCATTTTGAGAATATGCTGGTATGAGACTGCATATTTGAGGAGAGCTTAAAGAATTTGATATGTGTTACTCATACCAACAAGATATATCTTTTTTTCAAAAGTTCATCTCATAAAAACTCTAAAGTTAAGCATGCTTGGCTTGGAGTAACTGTGAGATGGGTAACCACCTATAAAGTTTTTCAAGGAATGTGTGAGTGAGGACAAAGTATGCTGAAAAGACTCGTGTTGGTCTATGGAATCAGCCATCAATCCGAAAATTGGATCGTTATATTATTATAACAAGGAAAACAATCACTAGTACAAATTCATGGTTATTATTATGTTTTTTTAATTTAAATCCCAATTAATACCAACAACGTTTATGTTTTCTTCTAGCAAACGTAGTTAGCTTGGGATTGGAATACGGTTTTATTCTAGCAACCGTAGTTATTATATCTTCAAGACTATAATTTTTCAATTACAATCGTAGTTAATTTAGATAAAAGCTTCAGTTGGATTTTTAAACCGTATTATATTATTTAGACTATGATTTTTCAATTATAGTCGTGGTAAAAAAAATTTATTTGAAATATGTAATTGATAAAATGTGTAATCTAAGAACGAATGAAATTAAAATATACATGATTTTATTACGCTCAGAATAAAAATATTGGCCACAACTATACAGCACAAAATGGCCACAACATCCATTTCTGTTTTCATCATGACCACAACATCACACTAAAAAAATATTGGTCACATCACTAAACAAAACAACATAACATATCCCCAACATCATAGTACAAACCAACCACAAGATCATGCATTTAAAACCACAACATCACGATACTATACGTAAATAAGTAGGAGATTGATTCATTCAATACGAACTTCATCAACGTCCTCTCAAGAATAAGTTCGATTTTGAAACTATTAACAATTCAAAAATAGACTATTAACACTCTTATATTAAAAAAAATGGTTACACCAAAGATTTTTTTTGTTGAATAAGAGAGAAATAACATATATATCTTACATGTGAACGTTGAGAAATGGAGTAACTCTTCATAACCTCTTCAATAATATTTTTCATGAAATATAGCACAATGAACCCATATTGCTTGGAATCAGATTGTCATGGAAATCGTCAAAATACCAAGTGTTAAGAAGAAGTCATGAATATTAAATCAACATAAGAAAGATAATAAACATGATTTGGTAAATGAAAATTCATTTATGATTTTCCAAGTTAGTTGTTTCTTGCCTCATTTCTCTAATTTTGCATTGAACATAAAGATTGTCCTTCAAACAATTAACAATTTTTAGTTCTTCATGTAATAAAATACTAAAATATATAGTTAAATCTTATGTGTTAATAATATTTTCTAACTATCATTACAGATAACTAAGAGGTGAAGAAGATCAATCGTTTCTATGTGAATTCTTGTAGGAATCCGGTGTTCTCGAATCAATATTTTCTAATATTATGGGATTAATGCAATAATATCATTGTTGTAGTAAAGATTTAAAATAACTATAATAATAATAAGTAAAAATTAATTATTTGTAAAATGCCCTTTGACATATATGATCATAACTACTGCCTCTATTCCTTAATTTTATTTCTTTAAATTTTCGACACAAGTTTAATAAAAGTTATTGAACGTATTATAACTGGAATAAGGGTCCTACATTAGTTTAGTATTAAATTAATTAGTGGTGATCAATCATGAATGATAAAAAGTATAAATAAGTAATATTGTTGAGAGTAATAAATAGAGATAGTAGTGGATCATGAATGATAAAAGATGTAAATAAAGGATGTTGTTAAAAATAATAAGTAGGAAGTATTTTATAAGATACTTTTATAAATGAAATAAGATTTTTTTTTAAAAACATATAAAAGAAATTAGAAAGATAAATGAAGGAGATGGTGAATATTAACCAATTCGAAGGTTCTGTCTTGGGAAAAACTACATATGACTTGGATAACATTTTATTTTTCCAAATTGAATGAAATATTATTAGTCCAACCTAACGTGTATCGATTGAAAATGATAGATGTGGAATTTGCATTGTCTTTAAAGACCGCCATTGATCGTCGGTACTGAGTCTACTGACCGTTTCTTCAATTCACCAGAGAAAGACCTAGTCAATTAGAATTATATGGAGCAAAAACATCCAAGCATCTCTCGCCCCCTTTATAACACTGCATCTACCAATCAAAACCTTCACGCCAGCTCCAAAGTATCAGCGATCAACAAGAAGAAAGAACTATTATCAAGGTTTGGTTCCCTTTTATCCCACACCTACACTCAACTGATTTCAGCATGAATTTGTTCATAGAAAAAACTTCCATCTACAGCATGACTTTCACTTTGTTTCACCCTCACACATAATCGATTAGGCTTTATTCATTTATTTTTTAAATAAATAAATACAAACTGCTTCGTTGTTCTACACTACAATAAGGGTACAAATCCTTAGCTACAGAAAAGGGTAAATAAATGTACTAAGTTTGTTGAGTCTGACAAAGACGAGCTAGGACTGGATTTTGGGGGTTTAAGTGCGTATGTCGAGTTTGGCTTGTTGCTACTGATTTTGGAATGAGGCGAAAGAGGGAAGAGCGGTGCCGTTTGAGGCGCGCTCGACGGGAACAGAGAGAAGCGGCGATGGCAGCAGTGTGACATAACTGCTGCCGATCGAGCGACGAGAAAAGCGGAGATAGTCTGGTGAAGTTGGGTTGACGACATCATCTCTTGCTGTGGGTTGACGGCGATATCGTCAGCAGGGATCTGCCACAGATCAAGGCACGGTAATAGATGCTGTGGTGGTGGTCGATGATGGAAACGCCACGCTGCTGCTGTCATGGCGGTGGCCGCAGGCAACATCGTCTGTGTCGCTGGACTGAGCGCCGTCTGATGGCGACGCGCGGCGGAGCTAACGGCAGCGGCGGTGACTTATTGTTGCTGTTGTCGTCGGAGAAGGATCGATGATGGAGCGCGACAGTGAAGGAGGTAGCGATAGCTGCGGCGTCGATTGAGGCGACGGTTTGCCGAGAAGGTGACAAGCGGCTGTGTTCGCCGGGTATTGTGAGGAAGAGAGGGGAATGTCTGGTTTCTATGTGTATGCGAACGAGAGAGCAAGAAATAGGGAGATGTGAGGGGTTGTTTGAAGCGAGTCTTCGCCGGAGATAGGTGGCTGCTGCGGAGGTGGATCGAGAGGGGAGGGAAGATGGATATTTTGCGTAGGCGTATACTGTGTTCTGCACAGTGGGAGGGAGGCGCATGATATTAGAGGGAGAATAAGGTTTGGGTTTTGGGCTACTCTTGGGCTCAGATCAAGTTGGACTTTTGGAAATAAGCTGATTCTATAATTAAGGAGAGTATGGGCCTGTCTTTAAAGATGGGCCGAGTTTTATATAAAAAAAGGGGGATATAGGATAAGCTTAAATAATTTAGTTTGGGCCTTAATTATTAATTAAAATGAGCTGTAACCAATAGATATTTGAGATTAGAAAAATGAAATAAAGATCATACAGTTGGGCCCGTGTTATTTCTTTTTAATTAGACCAAAGCTAACAATAATTCTAATTGAATTAGACTTAAATTTTGACGCAATTAATCTAATTATGCGATTTAATTAGCATGATTAATTTAAGTATGCTTGCTAATATACTTCAAAGATTATTATAAGGAGATTAATTTTTATGAAAGGACTAATTATCAATTAAGCTTATTGAGATTATTAAAATAGAGTTATTGCCTGTTAAAGTAAAATAACTCACGAACATATAATGTTTACTAGTGATTAGTATGTCATATATTAAGTATAAATTACTTGATTATGTGATTTTAGCATGTGAAGAGTTATTGTGATAAACCAATTATGTTTTAAATTATTTGCAAAGGAAGTAATCATGAAATGGATTGCATTATTATTTTAAGCTCTTAAATAAAAGCCAAGAAAGGAAATTTTGTTGCCCTTAGTGGAAAACTTTTGGTTTCGAAATTTAAGTTATAATTTTTAATACCGGAGCATAGAGGATTAAGAGTTAGTAGCTCTATCTCATTTTGATTTAAAGTTAGTATTACGAGACCCATTAACATTAGATTATTTTGTAGGTTGTGTTGAATGAAAGGATTGACGTTGCTATTCTCGAAACAAGTACCATGTTCAATTCTCCAGGTTTGTCCTAGTCAGGTGTGCTTTATCCTCAAGAATAAAAAGAAAATGAAAAGTCTTTATTTACGATGTTTTCTTTTGATGATTAGATGTTATTGTTAATTATCTGCCTAAAGTGTTTATGTTTTATGTATGTATCCTATTTATGTTGGTCAACCAACTTGAGTTTAATCAAATTCGGATCTTATGCTGAGAATTCCTAGTAAGGTAACATGTACATTGAGGGTGACTGTGCGCTGAGAGTTCCTCTCAACCGATCATAGTGTCCGTGGAAAGATGCCTCCTTCTACGACGTAAGATGAGTCAGATATAAAAAATATTTAGTAAACACGGGTCTTTCAAGTAAAACCCCGTGTGTTATTGTATGAGCAGTATAATTAAAATGATAAAATGTTTGATATGTGTCACTGAGTATTATTGTAAGCTGTATATTCATTTTTGATGTGCAGGTTGAACTGATGATGGAATAGTACAGTGTTGAATGTAGTTGTTTGTCACTGAATTGAACGTAAACCTTGAGTGCACATCTTCATATGTGTATCTCACATGCTTTTCTGCTACAAATACTGATATAGTTGTCTATCTTTAAAGTTGACTCTATATGTATATCGTGCTTTTCCGATATCAGTGATATTTTAATATATATTAGTGCTAAGTTAGTTCCTTAAATTGAAATGGTTATCCCGATAGGTCTTTTACCGTTCTCAACCCATATCCCGAGTCGCAACTTAGCTTAACCGTGCTCAGCGAAGTTGGGTTGTGACATATTAATAAATTATTATTATTATTATTATTATAAAGATCCGCTAGCTTTACACACCTCGAAAACTGATTGCGACTATGCTTTTGAATATCTCTCTCCTCCATGTCGTCTTCCTTCTCCTTCCACCACCAGCGTTTTCCAATCCAATCGCCCGACCGGATGTCCCGACCGGTGTGGAATTTAGCGATACCATTTCCGTTCGGAGTCGGGTCGAATTGCTCCATGGAGCATCGTTCAACATAAGTTGCAATAATCTCACCAGTCCTCCAAAAGCTTACATCAGACTTGGTCCCCAAGACGTAGAGGTGATGGAGATAAAGACATCTCAGGTTCGGGTGAATTTAGCGAACCTGGTTTGGTCTTGCTACGCTCCTCTAGGTACTGGATTAGATAATTTGGATGCAGGGTTTACTGTTTATTACAACGTGGGAGGCAATACACATTTTCGGATGGGAATCGGGTAATCGCCATCGGCTGCGACGATGCCGTGTCGGTGACCGGACGAACCAGCCGCCGTGATTTCGCCGGCGGCTGCACAACTTTTAGCCAAAGCACTAGTGATGCAGACGGCGTGGCGTTATGCCCAGATGGTAGTGATGTTAATGAGCTTGGTAGCGGCTGTTGCCAGACGCCTATTCCTAGAGGTAATCATCCATCAATTCCTCTCTTTCACTATCAAATCTATAATCTATCGGTATCTTTATCAATATTGCACAATCGATTTTTTTCAATTATTATCATTTTTTTCACTTGGTGATTTAGTTTAATACTATTTCATTTAGGATTTATAATTATTTTTTCATATTTAATTTGCATTCATTAGTAATAAAAATTGATTATTTGGATTAAATATTTCAAAATTAAGGTATATAATTTTTTTAATTCCATTTTTTTTTGTTAAATACTCCCTCCGTCCTCCAAATCAATTCCTAGGAATCTTGGGTATATATTTTAATAAAAATTGTTGAATGTATTGTGAGTGAAGTAAGAGTCTCACATTCGTGTAATATTAAATTAATTATTGGTGGACTACAAATGGTAAAATATGTAAATAAATAGATTGTTGAAAATAAGAAAGAGAAATAGTGGTGGACCATAGGTGGTAAAAAGTGTAAATAAATGATATTATTGAAGATAATAAGTTGATAATATAGTTACCATAAATGAATATGAAAGAAATTGAGGGACGTCTTAAAAAGGAAAACTAGGAAGAAAATTAGGGGATGAATGAAATATTAAATAAGATTCATTATAAAATAATACTCCCTTCGTGTGTCCCGTAATCTAGGTGGTGTTACTATATAAATTAGTGTATTCTAGTAATGTAGAGTCTAAAAAATGGGCCAAGTTGATGGGACACCTCAAAAAGCAGACTAAGAGGGTGTTTGGTGAGCTTATAAGTTTTAAAACGAACTTATAAGTTGTTTAGGAACTTATAATTCATTGCAAGTGTTTGGCAAAATAAGTTCCTAAACGAATTATAAGTTGTGAAAATAAACTCAACGACTTATAAGCTCCCTAAAAATAAGTTGATCAACCCTAACTTATTTTTTCATAAACTTATAAGCAATCATGAATTTACCAAAATAACCTTATTATAGTTAGTTATTTCCTACACATACATTATCAACTTCACTCTCTTCAATTTTATATCTCTAACTCACGATTCTTTTTCTAGCTTATAAGATCAATTATCCAAACACTTTAACAACTTATAAGCACTTGAGACATTACCTCTTATAAGCTCTTGAAACATCTTATAAGCTCTTTGAGCTTATAAGCTCTCTAAAATAAGCTTAGCCAAACACCCCCTAAGTATAGTAAAACATAAAGAGTAATATTTTATTTTATAAATAAATGTTATTGAATAGTAAAATAATGATGGGACATAGGATTGGCATAGGGGATTCCATACACAACTCACCATATCCACCCTTATTAAATTTTAATTGAAATTAATAATTTTTTGTAAATTAATAAATTTAATCTTTATGGCTGATGCATGATTTTTGTGTATATATCTTATAAGTGTAGTTTGTTTTCCAATAACAATGAATATATACATGCTTTATGTTATGCAGCACCACTAGCCTTGCCGTAAACTTAACCGACCTACACCAAACGGGGGCGAGACAAAGCTTTTCAATTGCAGCTACGCCTTTCTAGGGAGAAGGGCATTATAGATCAACGTCTGGGCAGCTCAACAATTCAGCGGTTTCTGAGGTGAAAGTAACAATTGGTTGGGGAACTTTACGCCGTCGGTGGTGTTGGACTGGAGACTTGGTGCCGAGAATTGCAGCCATGCACGCGAGAATGACGCAACTTACGCTGTGCGAGATAATAGTGAATGTGTTGATTTTGATGCTAACGTTCAAGGATACCATTGCCGCTGCTTGGAAGGATACGACGGCAATCCTTACCTCTATGGATGTCAAGGTTGGTGTTTTGAATTCCCTCGTTTTATGGTTAATTGGTGATATATATATAGGGTGAACAAAATATCCGAAACCGAATAATCGAACCGAACCAAACCGAAAAATCAAATTTGGTTCGATTAATTCGGTTAAAACCAAATTAAAATTCGGTAATTCGGTTTTCGGTCGGTTCGGAATTTTTTTAATCGAATAACCGAAAACCGAATATTATATATATATAATATTATTTATTTATTTATTTATTTAAAATTATAATTTTAATATATCAATATCCTTAATCCTATTTATTTCTCTCTTTCTCCCAATTATATCAATATATAATATTTGCAAAATATAATATTATATATTTATTATATAATACTATTGATTATTTTATATTATTTATTTATTATATAATACTATTGATTTTTTTACGAATATTATATATATATAACATATAAAATGTATTTTTTAATATTATTTATTTGAAAATATATTTTTTGTTAAAATTCAGTTTAACGAAATAACGAAATATATTTCGGTTATTTGATTCGATTCCGAATAAAATTCGATTCGGTTCGGTTATTTTTTGAAAAATTCGGTTAATTCGGTTCGGTTATTTTTTCGTAAAAACCGACCGAATAACCGAATACTCACCCCTATATATATTAGTATAATGATAATATATATGTGTAGTGTATATCTATATATATATATATAGGGTAATTATCAAATTAAATTCTAAATTATTTGACTTGTCGAAAAATACTTTGTACTTTCAATGATATCAATAAAAGATCTAATATTATATCAAAAATATCATCTCTAATGTTTTTGATTAACAAAATGCTTATTGAGATTTTCACGTGATAAAAGTGAGCTCATATTTTCAGTAGGTTAATGAGTAATATTAAAAGTGAGGTTTATATTGAGCATACCATAATATTGTTTTACGAGACCTGATGAATGACTATTGATAAAAAAAAAAGATGTAGAATTTTTAAGTAGTGACTTTCATAAGTATTTGTAAGGATCATGATAAAAAAAATTTGTAGACACAATACAATACAATTAATTAGGTTTATATTATACAATACTTCATTTAGATTTTTTTTTTGTGTAGAAACAATACTTTGACTCTAATTCTTGTTCCATCAAAGCCAATATTTTTTCTGCTAAAATGAGAAATGAAGTACTTTATTTATCAATAGAAATGATGCTATCAAATAACCTCATGAGTCCAAAAATATTAATCCCATCTTTAGTAAAAATTTCAAGAGGTATTATTAGCGTAGACTTATGAAACTACGTAATGCCTTTTCACAAAGCTTTGAATAAGTAGGCAAAAATCATCTAAATTCTACATCAACAAAATGAATGCAACTATAAAATGTAGATGTATACCAACAACTACCAAAAATGTTACCAAATATATTCATGTTTATTGTCTTCCCATTAAATTTGTCATCTGATAATCATCAAATAATAACAATTATATAATAAGCATCTAATATGTTTGTGTTTACGAAAAATGATGATTAAATAGTCATCATAGAATTTTAAAATTATTTTGTTAGAAACAACATCGTTTTTGCTACGTGGAAATCTCGGTTATCATACAATTAATCAAAAATATTAGGGAGGATATTTTTTGTACAATATCAATATTTAGGTTTTATTGATATTATTAAAACTTCAGGATATGTTTTTGGACAACCAAATAATTTAAGATTTAATCAATAATTGTTTATAGGATTGAGTTTTCGTATGCCGGTCCTCGGATAATATGTAGTACTCAATCTAAACCACACATTTTGAGCACACATTTTTGAATGTATAGGAGCATCTTATTTTTAACTTGTCCAAACGCTAATGAACTACAAATATTTGTTCTTGGGCTACTTCTGTGGCAGATATTGATGAATGTTCAAAAAATACAAGTAACCCCTGCACTTCAAATTCGATTTGCACAAATATCGTTGGATCTGTTAAATGCTCCTGTCGAAAAGGGTATTATGGTGATGGAAAGTCCAATGGTACTGGCTGCAGACAGGTGCCACGTTCTGAAATGATCAATAAATTATTAATAGGTAAAATTTCATTCAAAATGCGTCTTATGTAATAGGTAATAGATGATCAGGTTCTTATTATTTACTGAAATGAGAATCACAGGTCTGGGCTGTGGGTTGGGATTTCTGTTGCTCTTGCCAATGTGCTTTTGGTTTCACAAGGTGCTGCAGAAGAGAGAGTAGAAAGCGCAAAGAAGATCTCTTCAAACGCCTTCTCTTACAACATCAAACAAATGAGGACACATTTGGAAGAACCAAGCTTTTTCCTGCAAAAGAGTTAGAAAGCCACAGATAACTTCAACGAAAATCGAATCCTTGGAAGAGGAGGGCAAGGTATAGTCTACAAAGGAATGTTATCTGATGGTACAATTGTGGCAATCAAGAAACTAAAGGAGGTTGATGAGAACCAAGTGGAGCAGTTCATAAACGAGGTTGTCATATTATCACAAATCAATCATAGGAATGTGGTCAGATTGTTGGGATGTTGTTTGGCGACTGAGGTTCCTCTCCTCGTTTATGAGTTTGTGCCTAATGGGACACTTTTTGATCTCATTCATGAACGTAAAACTGATTTCCCAGTTTCATGGAACATGCGTCTGAAAATCGCGGCAGATATAGCAGGTGCAGTGGCCTACTTACATTTTGCATCATCTATCCCCATCTATCATAGAGACATCAAGCCTACCAATATCCTTCTAGATGAAAAGTATGTTGTCAAAGTATCGGATTTTGGAACATCGAAATTTGTTGCAGTGGATCAAACTCACTTAACCACATTGGTTAAAGGGACTTTCGGATATTTAGATCCAGAGTATTTCCAGGCGAGCCAGTTGACAGATAAGAGCGATGTTTACAGCTTTGGAGTAGTTCTTGTCGAGCTTCTAACGGACAACGGGCAATCTCTTCAGAAGGATCACAAGTAGAAAGAAATCTAGCAACGCGATTTCTTGCATCTATGGAAGCAAACAATCTTGATGCCATAATAGATACCCGAATTTCCAAGCATGCTAAGAAAGAAGAGGTGAATGCAGTTGCTAGGCTTGCACAAAGGTGCTTGAACTTCAAGGGAGAATGAGGCCAAATATGAAGGAAATAGCCACAGCGTTGGAAAGTTTGATAATATCTATGTTGTCTTCAAATGTCACGCATGAAACTGAAGAAACAACCGTTTATGAAACCAAGTCAGTTTTGATTCCGAACATTGATTACACGAGGACAAGTGGTGATAGTGTCGCCTCATCATCAGATGCACATCCCTAATATCTACAAAATTATGAGCTTATATATCTGTGTGTATGACTGTTCTTGAACACCCTTGGTTTTTTTTTTTTTTGTTTAACGGGATAAGGAGCTGTTATTCTTGGTTTGTATTGGATGAACACAACTATTATGAATAAATTTATTTGCTATAACTTCTTCAGAGAAGTCATATCATTATAACCATGACCACCCATCTTGATTTCTAGTCCAATTTAAGTGAACATGTTTGGGATGGTGAATGTTTAAGACACCAAGAGGAAGTTGTTGCTCGATATAGTCTACATAGCTAGAGAGAGTTCGTAGAGATATATAACCATAATAAATTATCTTGACCATTCTATGAATGTATTTCTGTTTGGTGGAGGTGGATTATTTCAATTATTTTAATGGCGTTTACTTTTTATGATTAGCGTTGTGAAGAATTGAGTATTTGGTAGATTATTATAAAAACATTAACATAAACGAAACATTATTATGTATTAAGAAGCATTTACATAAGCACATATTCCTTATCATTCAGTGGACGATGGCTAGGTACCATTTCTCTTGCAGCTACGCCTTCATTGGAACTAAGGATGATTATTATAAAGCAACATACCCCATTTGAATAACTCAGCGAGATTCAAACCGATGGTCTACACGGAAATTATCGGGTGATAACACTACAAGAAAATGCGCGATCAACGATGGAATTTTCCGTCGTTATATCGAATAAGTCCGTGGGTGATCTTAAACAACGACGGAAAAAGGTCGTCGATACAAAATGTCGCTATTCCGATCAGCGGCGGATATAGACGTTCTTTGTTGTCTCACGCGACCGTCGTCGATCAACAACGTATCAACGGCGGACGGTCCATCGTTGATCAACGACGGACTATTATCCGTCGTCGATCAACGACGGACGGGCCGATGGATCGGCGGCGGCTGTCCGTGGTTGATTAACGACGGATAACAATCCTTCATTGATCCGTCGTTGATCGACGACGGTTTGTGATCCGTCGTTGATTAACGACGACCGTCCGTCGTTGATCCATCATTAATGTTTTAAAAATAAACCCATTTTTCACATTTATCGTACCCGGTTATCGGCGATCACTGTTTTATCCATACCTCAACAAACTCGATAATTCAATCCATTAAAATAACTAAATTAACTAAATCTCGATTGATAATACCTCGATAAACATGAAATCTCCATTCAACATTCAATTCAAATACATTAATAAGCGAATTAACTAAATCGTATAATCTATTAAAATACATTCAATCCATACAAAAGTATATAAATATAATCCATCGTCCGGAAAACAAATCTATATAAACATTCTCCACATCTACTAAGCGTTGGTCATATACTGGGGACACGAATTGAGATGTGGCCGTTGAAGACTCGCTTCTCAAACTCCTTGCAAGTGCATCAACACCGAACATCCGTTTCTGTAGATATCAAAATCTGGCGAGTCACTCGAACCTTCTACAGTGGTTTCATTTGGGTGACTAGCTTTTGAACTCTCATCTACATTTATAACGTCATCTTCACTACTACAAAAAGCGATTATAGACTACACGTTTTATGTGTAGTCTATGTGCATCGGTAGTGTAGAGAAAAGTGGTGTAGAGAAAGTAGTGGCGCATACACTCGCTTTTTAGCGTAGTCTATACCCACCATAGACTACGCTTTTACGACATAGACTACGCTTTTCGCCGTGGTCAATACCAACAGACTACGGAAAATGCACGCACTCTGCTTTTTGGCGTAGTCTATACCAACCATGACTACGCTTTTACGACATAGACTACGCTTTTCGGCGTAGTCTATACCAACAGACTACTGGAAAATGCGGCGCACACACTGCGCTTTTTAGCGTAGTCTATACCCACCATAGACTACGGCTTTTATGACATAGACTACGCTTTTTGCGCGTAGTCTATACCCTCGAACTCACTGAAAAGGCGCGCGTACACTCGTTTTTGTCGTAGTCTATACCCACTATAGACTACGCTTTTTCGCACGTGACTACGCCACGCGGCGTAGTCTATACACACGAACTACACATTAGTTCGCTCGTATACTACGCTTTTATGCGTAGTCTATACCCACCATAGACTCGCCGCATGATAGACTACGGCTTTTCGCCGTGGTCTATACCTCGAACTACGAGAAAAGGCGCGCGTACACTACGCTTTTTGTCGTAGTCTATACCTCATAGACTACGCTTTTTGCACATAGACTACGCTTTTTACGCGTAGTCTATCTTGACAGAACTACAAAAAATTTCGCACATACACTACGCTTTTACGTCGTAGTCTATATGTATTAACTACGGTTTTGAGTTTATTTACTACGGTTTTAATGCCAAATTTACTACGCTTTTCTATTACAACCCGTAGTCGATTTAATAACAACTACGGTTTTTCAATTTCAACCGTAGTTAATTTCTTTATTTAAACTGTCTAATTAATAAAGCACAAGCAAATGAGATTAAAATATACTTGCGACTACCGTTCAAAATCACTATTCAAAATATACTGATATGTTTTCATTACAATACAAAATCACTATACAAAATATCTGATCATTTTCATTACTGACTACAAAATCACTATACAAAAATACTATGCACATCACATAACAAAACAATAAGACCGTATCCCACATATCACGGTGCAAAATAATTGAAATATCGATCACTTACAACTAAAACATCACGGGACTATATGTGAAGAAGCATGAAATTTGCCCATTCAACGCGAACTTCATCAATGTCCTCTCGAGAGTAAGACCGATTTTGAAACTATTAACAATTCAAAAATAGAATATTAGCACTCTTGTATGAAAAAATGATTATATTAAAGAATTGAAATGGAATTATCTTACATGTGAGCGTAAAGAAATGGAACCGATCTTCATAACTTCTTCATTATATCTTTCATGAAGCGTAGTACAAAGAACCCGCATTGCTTGGAATCGGGTTGTCTTGAACACTTTTAAAATATCAAATATTAACAACATGTAGATGTATATGAAATCCAACATAAACAAACATGATTTGATAAATGAAAATACCTTTACAATTTCCCAAGTTGGTTCTTCTTCCTCTTTTCTCCAATTTTGCATTAAACATAAAATTGCCTTCAAGCAATTAATAGTAGTTAGATAACGACTAACTTAACCGAAAAGAATCCGCACAAAATGCCACAAGATTTGATGGCACCGCATGCATGTTAAGCAATCTAAATTATGGTTTTGGTTTTGAATTAGTTTGATTTGGTTCAATCGATTTGGTTATTTTGAACACTCCTAATTCTTGTTATTCTAATCGTTAGCTCAGTATGTTGCGGTTTGAAAGATTTAGGCGGATATTTCACCATTCAATACCGAGTTCTACTTGGCCATCGGAAAGAAACCTAGTATTTTCCATTGTATTGTGGGCTGCGTCCGGTAATAGTCGGTGATGACTTGGAGCTTCTTTGAAGGAGTTCTTGACTACCGCAAGGTATATGCTTTTTTCGGTTTCACCATACAAGTTATTCGCTCTATCTCCTTGAAAGATCAACTAATGTAATAAAAAACGCATGCAAGGACTAAATCGAGTTTTAGATTGTAGCGGTGAAAACACTTCTTGCATTTATGAGGTAGTTAGTCTGCTTCAAGCATGGATAAGGTTTATTGCTAACTCTGTCTTGATAAGCAATGTGCGACATGCTTAAAATCATGTTTTATTACCTAATTTACCTGTAACTACAATTTAATCTCTCGCTTTTGGTGACGGAGGACCTTGTTCTATGATAGATAGTCTATTTGTCTCTTCTAGCGATGCCATACTGACCGGGATGTCTCTTATCCTATTTAGGAAATATTTCTCCTCTCAAATAAGGCGAAACAAATAAATCTTGCTAAGGTATTTGAATCTTTATTTTCAATAATTATGTTTCTTGATTTTGGGAAAAGCGGTCATTATTTTCTCTTAATTATTACTTGGTAGGCGATACATTTTTCGATTCTTATTTATAGTTACCAAATGTTTACTTATTTCATTACTCGAGGCATTTTGTAGAATGCACCAATATTTAGCTAATTGAAGAATGCATTTTGTAGGTTTTAATAAAAGTTATTGAGTGTTTTGAAAGATCTTAAGTAGTTTAAATGTTGATGAGGTTAGTGGGTCCCAGGACATAAACTTTTAGAAACCTAGTATATACTTGTTTTCCTCTAATGACCAAATATATGGAACAAAATTGCTTTAAGCAGAGTGTGGATACTATGATTCGAGGTTGCTTTTGTTCTATATTCTACTAAATGCCGTCCATTCCGTTCTTTACGCTAATGACTTAGCAATGATAAGCTAAACCGATGTGTGATCATTATGTTGTAAAATTTAATCAAATTTTGAGGCTTTAAGCAAAGTATTTGGGGAATCTTGTAAGGGTCACATTAATTTGCCATATACATAATGCCTTCTTAACAAAGAAATCATTTATCTAAGTGTTATAATCAAGTAACTTTGACATTGTTTTTCATATTTGACATCTTGAATCCTTAGAATAGATTTGTTGAAGTGTAGGAAAAGTAGTAATTATTACTAAATAATGGAATTAATATCGAATGAGAGCTTCATAGAACTTAATACTCTAAGGTAGTTGACTGTTGTTACTTATTCTAAATTGTCTTTAACTGAAGCATTGAGATTTGAGATGCCATATGTTTGGAATTAGAGATCTCCTAAGCAGATTTATAAATTACGTCCACCGCTTGTTTCTATTATCAATGGAAGTTTAGCAGATCTTCGTTAATTGTTCTACACTTCTACCGCTTTCGATGAGCGAAGTTTAGTGTCCTGAGTCGACTAATATTTACGACCCAAGGGCAAAAGCAATGAGATTTTTACTCATATCGAAAAACTACTATTAGTAAAATAATAATTACTAATAAATTTCACCGCAGAGCCAATTGTGAATTAGATAGGTGATTAGATAATATCATATTGATGCTTGAAGTGAAGAGACAATCAAAGTCTATAAAATATCCGGATACTAGGTTTTCGATTTGGGAGCCCCTAATCTAGCAAATAGTCATCCAAAACCCAACAAATAATTTCCAATTCACGAAAAGAAAAGAAGGAATTAAAGGGAGTCAATCTTACGTGTTGACTATTGCTTTCCAGTTATCATCACGAATGCGATGACTAAGAGGTCGAGAAGATAAATCGTTTCTCCATGAGGATCAACTCTTGTAAGAATCGATGTTCCATAATCAATAGAAAACATATAATATTAGACATGTTGAGAAAAAGAAGATAATGGTGATGAACTAAGATTTAAGACTTACCCTACATTGCACGGTACTATCACTAATTGATTTTGAGATACACCTCAAACCTATCGGCCCAAAGCACGTGTTCGTGCATCTTGATCGCCTTGGGAACATATGATATCTCAAATGGATTCACAAACCGCAATCGACCAAGTGTAGTTGTACTCTCCTGAACTCTTGGAATAAGTGACTAACAAATAAATAAAATGTATTAAATAAACATATACTTAACATTGCAAAATAAATTTTGAAAGAGTAAATTCTTACCACATATAAACCACAACGCAATTTCACGGAATTGGCTCTAATTCACAAAAGCGGATGATGTCTTCAAGATGTAGGAAAATCTCAAAGGCTTACCAAAGATTTCATCTTCAAATGGAATTAATATCCCTTTCCCATCCGTCAAAGTTTTTCAACATGTAAATCTGACACTTTCATGGATGAATGCAAAGTGTCAAAACACTTCACATTTCTCTCCTTAACAACTCTTTGCCTTACTTTTGTTTTCTTGGCAGAAAAGACACCCGAATTTGCATAAGCATAAATGTAAATAATAATAATAACAAATAATCATCATTGTCAATCAATACGTTCACACGGTTCTAAGTCATTAAATATATCCGACTAGAACAAATAAATCACTATGACTAACGGGTTCATAATTCTAGTTTGTTAATCAATGTGCCTTTGTCCACGGTCACAAACATCTACATATATCAAACTAAGGTTGGAAATGGAAGAAAGAAATGTTGTTTGCTAGTTTACATCTAATTGTCTCATGATATATTGATGAACTTGCAAGTTTTAATGCGTAAGGTGTGTTTTGTATGGCCCGATTATGAAATGTGAAATGGTGTTGCTCGATAACTTTGTATTGTGTAAAATGCAAAAATGTAAGTTATTGATGCAGTAAATGTTGCGAGAACAATGTCAGGTGAATATCCTCTTTATGAAGTTATTGTGTAAGAACTTTCTAAAACGACTGTAGTCGTGGAAGATGCTCTCGCTACGTTGATTATGTTGCCTTTGGAAGATGCTACTCGAACAATCGAAAACAATGAATGGGAAGCAGTTGGTGGTGCTCATATACAAGTTAATTTTGCCACGAGTTGTCTGTGATTGTCTATGAAGTCTTCATATTGCCCGAAAAAGTACTTCCTATTTTATATGTTTACCTCGTCGGAAAGTGAATTATCTTTGACTGTTGATGTAATGATAATTTAGTTGTTAATCTTACTTGAGTCGCCCATGCTTAGGGATGGTCAGTACTAGATCTTAGTTATGTATCATCTCCTTTCTTGACCTATACTTGGCTTCTCTTACAAATCTTTACAGAGCTCGGTCCGGATGCAAAGGAAGGCCATTTTCTGGTAGGAATATGTGGATGGGACATGATCCTATGAGCAATTATTCGACCCTAGTCTTCTGGGTCCAAAAGGAAAAATGTGAGTGCTAACTTAGACAATTCTAGCGATGTATTAATGCTGAGACATTGTTCTTGCAAAACTTTATGAAGACAATGAACACCAAATAATAATAACAAAAGCATAAGTTTTTGAAGTAATAATAATAATAACAAATAATCATGTTAAACTAAAAATAATACATAACGTATCAACTTTCTCAATCAAGATCACTTGGCAATCATCTTCCTTCTCATTCTCCTTCACTTTGTCCTTGAGGTCTTCATCCACCTCAAAATTCACTTGTTTGATCGAACAACTTCTCTTTCTTCATAATCTTTCTAGTCTTTCAAATTTTGTAATTACGCTTCAAGTTTTTCACTCTATCGTGTAGGTGACATATCATCATTTCTTGTTGTTCTCCGATTTTCTTATCTCCCCCCTTCAACTTACCTTGTCTATGCTCCTTGGATTTTTGAAGAAAGTAGTAGGAGTAACATAACTACCTACTCCCCGCACATGCCCAGGGCGTTCGCGCTTTTGTAATGCACACGTAAGCAAATCTTCTCCCAAAGTATTAGTCTTCAATTCACCTTCTTCCTTTAGGCGTATGCAATCATCCTTTAGTATACAAATGAAGATTCAGAACAGTTAAGTTCAAGGCAGTTAGTATATGCATGTATTATAAAAAAATTTATGTTATAATAATAGCAAGATTATTACAATATATCATCATCATAATAGCAAGAAAATTTTATAATGCATGTATCATAAAAAGCATGGAACATCTTACAATCCTTTGCACGGTTGCTTTAATTTATCATCTTCTATATCGCCTTTCTTTGGAATTGGACTTTCTTCCACATCACAACCCTATCTACATCATCCTCTCCACATAATTCGTCCTTCTACAATAATAAAAAGTATGTACATAGGATATGAAGCATAAAGGAGAATGTATCAACGGTGTTCAAGAAAATAAATAAGAAATGAGCAGTAAGGAAAAACTACCATTGTTTGACCAACCCCGCATAGCCTCTTCGTGAAAGTCTATGTGGGTAAATGTTCTTCTTTACCCTTTCATTTGCTCTTCACTCCATTTCTACAATATGAAGTGAATTCATCATTAAAATCTTGTACTAGAAGATACTTTCTACATAAAGGCGCTTCGTTGGTGCCATAAGGCAATCTTGTAATAGTTAAGTAAAATAAACTACAACTTGAAGCCATGCTTGCCGATGAAATAAACAAGCTACATTTGCCAAGCTAGGCGGTGCATTAGCATGAAACCGTAATCCTAATACTACAATGTCAGCAGAAGGCACGTTCACGCCAAGTGACTCTAATATTCCCCACTCATTCTTTAAAATTAGCCGGTCATTCATTTCTCTATTTACGATCGTCATAAAGTCACTCATAAAAATATTGACATAAGGCAAAGATCCATTTTAAACTAAGGGACCTCCACATCAATCTATAGCTTTGAAATAATCCCAATTACAAAAGGCTAACTTAGCATGCAATGAGTTTCTCATATATTATGTACGTGGAAGTCTTTGAAGTGGATGACAGATTCTATTCTATGATAAGGCAAGCATAATAAGACAAATAAAATTTGGAATAACAAAAACACTTTAATCGTGCGAATATCACCCTACCAAGTGTAAGTTTGAATCACAAAGAAAGAGGTATCACAGGACTACAAAAGTCCTGTCTACTCTTAGTATTGTTATCTACTTATCTTGAATCATCCATTAAACACTAGATGGTAACGAGTCCTCTATGAATTAACGGAGTCTCATTACCATGCCTCAAAGCAATCATTTGGGATACAAAAAACCATTTTATGAGTCCTTTAAAATGAACAAAATGGCAAAATAAATATACATAAATCTCAATCTGATGTTGTTTCCTTGTTTGCACCTCAATGCCTTGAGGTTGTGACCTTAAGAAAATAAGTGAAGTAGCGACTCTCAACTCTTAAGCACAAACCGCGATCTACCCTCCATTGCATCAAATGAACTACTAAAATTCCCATAAATACTCACTCATAACATTTTTATTTTTATTTTCAAGAAACTTTGGTGCCCCGACTCTAATTTAAACCTTTTTAGTTCCTCAATTCAACAGAATTTCAAGAAGAATCTGAGATAGGTAGGCCCTCAGTAAAGAGAAGATGACTTTTGTTTATTCAGTAAAGTCATCGGATAAGCAACTAATTAAATAGCCACCCAAAAGCCCCAATATGTATCCTAACTAATCATATCCTATAACACAGCATGAAAATCACTTCCGTCACAAATAAAATATCTTAGAATATTTAATAAACACATAATAATCCGACCGGACGCAGTGGTGTGTGGATTGACATAAGTCGTTGCTTACCTTAAAACCTACATTACTCTAGATAGCACAAATTCAGTCCAATCTTCACGTAGAATACCACTGCGCATGGGGTGGATCATTCGGTTTTCGAGGATTGTCTATGTTGGGAAGAATGTATTTTTTATATAATTTAGACTTCCACTGTCGCCACTTTGTGCCTGCAGATTCTTCACATCCTGCCCTCCAAGTCTTTTGAACTACATATGCTACCTAATAAACCAAAAGAGAATTTGCTCAAGTTATTCCATAAAAATCGTGCAATATTAAATAAATATGCATAAATATTAAGGCTACAATTATTTGAATTTATATATGATCAGCAAGAATAATTTAAACAAACATACTTACATTCACATGCTCCCAAATAATGTCTTTCACTTCTTTTGGCACCATTTTCCAAGTCTTATAACTTATCTTCACCTCTTGTCGAGCAAGAAGACCAATATAGCTTTGCATTTCATTGCAACTCGACCAATTGGTTGTCCTCGCACATTAAATTCAACAACTTCTTTTATCCTTTTCGCCTTCCGCTTTGCAAGCTCGATCAAACACACATTTCCTCTTGTTGATTGTGTTTCTTTGGAGTCGATCCTTTGTTATCGGCATCACCGGTAACCATGGTAACCACAAGACCTATTGAAAAAATATCAATACAAATAATTAGCTTACCATAAATAAAATAAGCAATGTACAATGCAAAACACACAAACATGGGATTGTACCGGTTTAAGAGTTCGATTGTTAACCCAAATTCCATCACAATCTTGGCGAACACATGATGGTTCATTTTCATCACGGTCATCATTCAAATTCATTTGTGGAAGCTCATTATTGAAAGCTTGGTAACTAAGAGCAATATCTTCCAACTCTGCACCACTAATCATTTCACGGTACTCTTTGTTGGGACATGAGGTACCACGGACCATATATGATCTTGAGGGTCTTCAACGTAGAACACTTGTTTAGCTTGACATCCTAATATAAACGAATCCGGTTTGAACCCAATTCTTTTCAAGTTCACTAAGGTAAAGCGAAGATCATCTACTCTCGCCACCATTATTCTCAACCCAATCACACTTAAACACTACCATCCGAAATGCTTGATAATAAAGCTCCCAAATTTCCCGAATTACCCCATAGAGCGTCATATCTGTGACAATTGGGTTTTATCCTTGCACTTGAAACTGCATTGTCTTTGCAACTAAGTGACTCGAATTTTGAACAACTCGTAGATTATCACGTTCTTTTGTATTGTAAGTAACACCATTAATCAAATAGCTTTGATATTTTAGAACACTTTTGCTAGGTCCATCGCCATCCACTTGACTTTGTTGAGATTTGACTAATGAATGTGCTTGATTCTAATGAATGTGCTTGATTTGATGAATGTCTTGATGTCACTCCAACCTTCGAAGAAACTAAAATTAATACAAAAGTTTGTTGTTGTAATTGTTTAATATTTTTAAACTATAACACTTACACGTTCACGAAACCAATCGATGAAAGTTTTGTTATGTTCAACTTGTTGCCAAGTTAAAGTTTTGGTAGGATATGTTTTCTTCACAAGTTCGGATCTCATCAAAAGATACATCCATAAAAATTAGTGCATAATTATTTAAAAATGAAGGCTATCATTAAGTCGGGGCATATGTTGAGGACATACTCAATATATGGGTCGACCTCAATATCATTGTTCAATACATATCGATGTGCCTGCTTCCACTCCTCAACACTGATTGTGTGGTGTTGAGCACTTGTTAAAGGCCTTGTTCGGATGGCTTGCAGAGTAACAGACGGGATTCCAATCGTGTGGACATTGGATAAGTGATCTGCGCAAAATTCCACTGCCTCTTCAGCAATATAGCATTCAGCAATACAACCTTCTGGCCGATTACGATTACGCACATATCCTTTAAGGATTTTCATAAATCTTTCAAACGGATACATCCATCTATACCAAACTGGCCCACATAATTCCACCTCTACGCACAAGATGGACCACTAAATGAATCATTATATCAAAGAATGACGGAGGAAATTCCTTTTCAAGCAAGCACAAAGTCGTCACAATATCTCTTTGAATTTGCTCTAACTTTGACACATCAATAACTCTCTCACACAACACATTGAAGAAGAAACACAACCTAGTGATGGTATACCTCACATGTTTTGGTAAAACACCACGGATGGCAACTGAAAGCAATTGTTGCATTAAAGTATGGCAATCATGGGACTTGAGTCCAACTAGTTTCAAATCCTTCATGGACACCAAGCTGGAAACATTAGATGAATAGCCCATAGGCACCTTCATTCCATGCAAAGAACTGCATAATTTTCTTTTCTCTTCTTTACTTAATGTATGACAGGCAGGAGGTAAAAATGTTCTAGATCCAATCACTTCGGGTGCCAACTCAAGTCGGACACCCAACTCCATCAAATCTTGTCTCGTTGCAATTCCATCCTTCGTCTTTCCGGAATGTTTAGTAATGTGCCAATCAAACTTTCACACATTTTTCTCAATATGCATCACATCAAGAACATGTCGCACATGTAGATGTTCCCAATCGCAAGATCGAAAGAATATCGACTTTTTTCCAACATGTTTTGCCTTTATCCATTTGTGGTGGTTCTTGTGTCTTTGGTTTCTTTTGCCTTTCTTTTTCGCTTGTTGGCCATCATCATAATTTGACTTATTTACATCCTTTTTCCCCAAGAACAAGTGATGTTCTTAACTCTTTCAATTACCTCGTGGCCACTCAGCGGATTAGGGCAAAGTCAAACTCTTGTTGACCATCAAAAGCCTTCTTTTGTCGTCGATAAGGATGATGTGCGGTCTGAATCTTCTATGCCCGTATATGATATTTTTCTAGAATGTTTCAACATCTTCGCATATGTTTCTTCTCCACATCTTGGACATGCTTGATATCCTTTTACTGAGCACCACGATAGGTTTCCATAGGCGGGAAAATCATTGATTGTCCACAATGAACGACTTTGAGCAAGAAACTTTCTTCTCGGTATGCATCATATGCTTTGATACCCACATCCCATAACTCCTTTAAGTCATCAATTAAAGGTGACAAATACACATCAATGTCGTTCCCCGGTTGTTTTGGACCAGATATTAATAACGTCAGCATCATGAATTTTCTCTTCATGCATAACCAAGGAGGTAGATTGTACGTGACAAGTAACACTGGCCAACAACTATACATAGAATTCATTAGGCTGTGTGGATTAACACCATCTGCGGATAGAGCTAACCTAAGATTCGATTCTCTCAAGCAAATTAAGCCATTTTCATCCACTAATCTCGGTGGTGCATCGGCAGGATGTCGTGAATACCGTCGAACATCTTTCATTAGCATGCGAGTTAAATCTTTAGATGTTTCCTTATTTGAAACATTCTCAAAAATCTTGGTATTGGTGGAAAGTACCACAATAACTTTGCGAGAGCATGATATGTAAATTAGTTGTCTTCCCACTCTTCTTCCATCTTGACAATCCACATGTAGGACACTCATCACAGTTCTTATATATCTTTCTATATAAGATGCAATCATTTGGGCAACATGGATTTTCTCATAACTCATGCCCAAGGTACTTAAGATTTTTTGCATTGTATAGAGATGAAGGCATCTCATTGCAATTTGGAAGCATTTCCTTAATAAATCTAACAGTTCATTGAAGCGGTATCGCCCACTATACTTTGCCTTCAAATTGTACAACTTCACAATTGTTGATAACTTTGAGAACTTTGTATGACACGGATACAAAGGTTTTTCGCATCCTCAAGTAACTTCCTAAATTCATTTGGATTATTACGATAAGTCTCATACGCATCATGTATCATATCAATAGGATCTTCATTCTTACGATATTGACCATCTTCCCATATTCTATCTTTTTCATTGTCTCGCTTGCGGGCATCGATTTTTCCCATGAAATGTCCATTCTTGGTATGTTAGATCCATACCATGACAACACAAGTCGCCCTTATTGCGGATACATTTTCTTTTTAAATTACCACATTTTGCACAAGGACATGGTATTTGGTTAGAATCTCTCGCATTTTGCAATGCAAATTGTAAGAAAGATTCTACCCGTGCTCGTATTCACGTGATAATCTATTCATTGACATCCATGCTTTGTCCATCTTGAACAATCAAAATTCACAACCTAATAGTACCAAAGAAACATAAATTTAGCAAATTCACTTCATTATCATCTCTTCTACCAACCAAAATTAAATTTTATATTCTAACACATAACTTGGTGAACTTATCACCCCAATCCATCAAAAACTTAAAGGCTTCAAACCTTTGGAAAAGTGAGTATTTAAAAGAAACAACAAAGAAGATCCTTATGGAACTCCAATTCACACCAACATATGAAGTTTTATTGACAAATCAATCACTATTGACATCATGGAAACGGAAAGACAAATACTTATTGACCATCATAAGATTCTCAAAAATATCTTTACTAAAGAGGTAAAACTTACCTTGTCGTGTACACTTAGCCTTTAAGCCTCTGCGTGTAGATATACCGTCCGGGAATACAATGTCTTGCCTAGATCCAACCTAAGCAAGTAAAGGCGAAAAGAACAAGTTCTAAGACCGGGAATACCTTATGCAGATTCAACCTAAGCAATCTCATGAGAAACAAGCAGGATACTTTACAAAGTTTATAAATCATAATTCACGACTTAAATTTAACATGCTGGTTACTTCAAAATATGTAATGCACCTCTTATCCTCCCAATCAGATCAAACTATCAATATGTCAATACCGCCAAATTCATAAGATAATTACTGTTATAAATTCACATAAATATATAAATTCACATTCTTTGAAAAAGACATGTGCAAAAATGACAGCAAAGTCCATCGAATACATAAAAATGATTGATCGTTCAAGACAATCCATATTCCAGTAATTTATTTAGATCTAAAAATGATTCTGTTATAGCATTATTTATGAGATAAAGAGTTATCACATTCTGCAATAAATATGACCAAGTATTGTAAGACTTAAATTGATAAGACAACTCTGAAACACTTAAAGCAGAAGAAGAAATAGGCTTTCAAGCTGGCTTCGAAGTGCAAAACAAATTCATTAAGGCATTTCATCCAACAGTCATCTGCGAAAATGTGAAGTATAAGATATTATGAATGGGATTGTACTTTCAGCACCACTGTCAAGATATTATCACATCACATGGGATATGAAATAAATAAATGAGCTTGCCGAATTCTCGCGTGGAATGAGATGAAAGCTATGTTATGAAGCACAAAGCAATTCTGAAAACAAGGAAAACACACGAGGATTGCTTACCCAATTCGTCTCTACGAGGCTAAGTCTCTTTGAGGAAATTAAATTAGATTTGTAATTATACTCTTCTATTACGATCAAAGTAACTGTGCACTAACAAAAATTGATAATGCATATCGATAATCGCATTATTTATATGCCAACAAAGACAAGTAAATCTGCATCCACGGAGAATGTGTAAAATAAACAATCGGACAAGTGAAAATGAGTTCCAAATGACAAATAAGGTGCGGATGTAGCATTGAGTGCAGGCGATACCATCGACGTTGCGAAAGAAACCTCTAAGTCAAATTTCGAACAAAATCAGTAATGTGACAACTAGGATGACAAGGCATCGATCTAGAATAAAGCTCGAGCTCTTCCAACCGCCTTGAATATTCAAAATTCTAGCTTGACTATCCAGTTACTCGACCTTTTATCGAAACTCTAAAGGATCTAATGGCGATGGCATGTAGCATTTAGTTTCTTTCCACCATTATTCTAGACTTCTAGTAAGTATGCAACACACGCTCACTTTTCAATATTGAATCAACAAATTTGTAATTGAGTAAAATTGGATCTTTACATTATTTAAAGCGTCGAATCCCCAATCGATTCAAGAAACACCAAATGGTAGAGAAGAACATGAGCACTCGGGCATCCTTATAGAAAATCTAGTAAATTCAAACCCTAACTCATCAATCAAACCACACCGTGCAATACAGTTTATTGATTCAAACCGGGAACATAATGCGACCATAGGTTAAATAACATGATGATTATAAGAGTCTTTATTTTGGTTTCTACAGAGCTCACCATTTTCATGGAGTTCATCAAATATTACGTTAAATATATTATATACATACATTTGTTCGGAGTTCTGCATTTATGATCCTAAAACAAAAACAAGCTTTCGATATTTTATGCCAATTTATGAGTATCGAGGAAAATGAAGCGAGCTAAGACTCAATAACATAATAAAGTGAAGTATTATAGCAAATAATACCGTATGCTCCAAAAATGAATTGTTTCTAGATACAAAAGAGGTCGAGGTTCATAGATGATAGACCTAACCATTAATGAACTGGTAAAAAAGTATGGCCACACTGGATTCACCGTAAATGATTTTAATTATTCCAAATTTTTACCACATGAATTTAGGGATGTCTAGTTAGCCCAATCCAAGTTTTCTGTAGAATGGGATAATCTTTTC
The DNA here is from genome assembly GCA_036937905.1 of Salvia rosmarinus. NCBI lineage: Eukaryota > Viridiplantae > Streptophyta > Magnoliopsida > Lamiales > Lamiaceae > Salvia > Salvia rosmarinus. The sequence continues at coordinate 152,266 of JAODLM010000411.1, forward strand.
AACTGAAAAGTTGAATATGCTACAAATGGATGAGGAATGCCAATCAAAATAAAAGACAGACTAAAAACTAAAGGGAACTACACCGAACAAAGTGATTATATGGAATCCACGGATATGGTTATGACATAAACCACGCTATCTGAGAATGCTTAGAAACAATTTCATCGCTTTTTCCTTATCAGCGAGGCAAAAGAACCTCGATATTAAAATTGGAGGGTTTACGACTTACTCGTAATTCTGATTCAATATGCTTGGCGTGAACACAACTCGAGATATCTCTTTATCTCCGCATGAGTGATTACTTGTTTTAACCTCTCCTTTGCAACTGGATTCGAAAGATAAGATTCGAGATGAAAAGATAGGACCACGAAATATCAAAATCAACCCACTTAGCTATAATAATATAGGCTATGAAATAAAGGTAGTAGTGATCGAAAAAAATTCCCTTCACAATTTGAAAATCATGGAAACTCTCTTGAGTTCTAAAATTCCTCGAAAATGGGACATCTCATTAACTCTCTTGCTACATATCTTCTAGTATTAATTATTCTAATTTAACTTTAAGCTTTGAATATCTGACCATGAGCAAGTTCGGTATACGTATAACTAAACACGAGGCGAAGCATGATTCGATGCATGACATCGACTACACTTTTCACGAGCATTCCAAGCAAGTGCGAACTGAAATACTCATATTGAACTACCTCGATTACTCATTGCCGAATTTCCGAATTATAAAACAATCTCAATTTGAATTTTCTCAATCAGTATGGTGATCACTGGCCGTCCTTCATCGCATGAAAATTGATAAACCAAAACGCCTATAAATAAATAAACTAATACACAATCCATAAAATCAATGAACACCTAATCACGGTCTTACATCTAAAACATATTATAGTGACAACATTTTCTTCTCCAACAATACATTTTCAAGTCGGCACAATGCGGTTACACAATCTTTTAAAATCGTAAACCATCGAACTACCAATACAATACCTCAAAAAGGTTCAACTTAATTTCTCAAGAATCATAAAATAAATTCAGAAATTAATTCCGTGCCTATCCGTATCGGTTCTAATCACCCGTCTAGTCCATTTCCATTCAACCAATTGAACCACGCCTCGTGCTTTGCTATTCGATAAAAAACCCTAATTCATACAAAGATCATACCACTACAAGGTTAATAAATTCTCGCAAAAACCCTCTAGTCCCTAACTCCACAAAAGGCACGAGAACTTTGAATGGCGGTGAGAGGAGAACTCACCGAGTGGCGGCGGCGGCGGCGGAAGAAATGTGGAGTGCGGCGGATGGCAACGGCGATGGAACAACGGTGGCGGCGGCAAGGAGAAAAAGGGCGGCGGGGTGAAGGCGGCAAGGAGAAAAAGGTGAAGGCGGGAGTGAAGGCGGCACGGCGGCGGGAGTGAAGGCGGCACAGCGGGCGGGAGTGAAGGGCGGAAAGCGCGGGAGTAAGTTTTCTTGTCTCAAAATGGTTAAGTGATATGAGGCGAGAGATTGAATTCGTATGGAGTTTGTGACTATTTAGGTTCACTTATAATATAAATACAAATAAATGCGGATATGAGAGGCGAAGACTTGTTGGTGAAATGGTTAAGTGATATGTTAACAAACTCAATGTCGTGAGTTCGAATCCACAGAAGCCAGTTTTTTTTTTTTTTTAATTTATAACATAGACTACGCTTTTTTATTAAAAACACGCACATACACTACGCTTTTTAAGCGTAGTCTATACCCACTATAGACTACGCATTTACACTACGCTTTTGTTAAGCGTAGTCTATACCCACTATAGACTATGCATTTACACTACGGTTTTGTTAGCGTAGTCTATACTTCGAAAAATTAACATAGACTACGCTTTTGATACTGGCGTGGTCTATCTATAGACTACGCTTTTCACGAAAAAGCGTAGTCTATAAGGTGTAGAGAAAAGTGGTTTTTGTAGTAGTGCTTATAACTATATAAGTTGATGTACGTTCATATAAAGTATATGAATTGCAATTAAACTAAAATATACCCCAATAGATCCGGATGTCTCGTCGGTATAAGATCCGTCCTTGTTGACGTGAAGGATGTTATAAGCATCGTAGAGACAAGCTGCGGATGAACTCCTTTCATGCTGACCTTTTGCAATCAAAATAAGGATAAAATGAAAATTCGACATTATTTTACTATAAAATCAAGAATGGGTCGAGTCTACTTGCAGGCGTCGTCTGAAGGTCCGTCCTTTTGTTTATCGTTTTTCTCTGGGTTCTTGATCACGTTACGTATGCGAACTCAAAGCTCCTTCGTATTGAATGATAACACTCAAACCATCTTCCCCGTATTCAATTTTGTACAAGTTGTCATGTTCCTTCAATTTTGCTAAGATAAGCATATAATAGGGATCATCCTTCTCCTCATCATTATAGAAATTGTAATGATATTCTTCATTATTGTATCTTAGCTTTTCATTCGATTCCGCCCTCTTCTACTCATCACATATTCTTAACAGATGACTCATGTATTCCTTGTCCATGCTATGAACAAGCAGCATTTTTTTGATATTACCTGATTCATTGCAGGATAATGGTTGTGATTATGATCAACATCAAGATCATCCTTACTGCTTGAAAAAGAAGTAAGGATGATCGACCGCTGAAAAGAAGTAAGGATGATCTTGATGCTGCTCATAATCACAACCATTATCCTGCGATAAATCGGTAGAATTAAAAATTGGCTTGAAAACAACATGGACAAGGAATACATGGGTCATCTGTTAAGAATATGTGATGAAGCGTAAGGGACGGTCGAATGAAAAGCTTCAATAATGAAGACTATCATTACAATTTCTATAATGATGAGGAGAAGGGTGATCCCCATTATATGCTTATCTTAGCAAAATTGAAGGAACATGACAACTCGTATAAAATTGAATATGAGGAAGATGGTTTGAGTGTTGTCATTCAATACGAATGAGCTTTGAGTTCGAACGAGCAGTGATCAAGAACTGAGAGAAAAAACGAGGAAAAAAAAGGATGGACCTTCGTATCAGATGCTTCATGCAGAGACTCGACCCATTCTTGATTTTATAGTAAAATAATGTCAGAAATTTCATTTTATCCTCATTTTGATTGCAAATTCTTTACTCTTTTAATTTTCTACGCAATAATTAGAAATAAAAATGATATAACTACTCACTCCCTTGACATACGATAAATTCACTATACATATACATACAACAATTTAATATGGATTGCAAAATCGAAGTGTTTTAAGGAGAATTCATTTAAATGAGATTTACTAATATATATATATATATATATATATATATATAGAGTTTGGTTCAAATAAGAACCAATTTTAACGTGAGAACTAAGAACTACAAAAACAAAATGAATATCTTATGAAAGTTAATGAATACTCTGAAAGTTAATGAATCCAAAATTGAAATTTTCACGGGTTCGAATCCCATGAGGCGAAAATTCTATTTTTTTTTATTCATTAACTTTCATGATATCATTACTTTCATAACATATTCGATTCTCACGTTCGCCTGATAAGAATGGTTTTTACGTTAACCCTCCACTATATATATATATATATATATATATATATATATATTCTCAACATTTCTATATATATACACTAAATTACCCGTTCATAAGAAGAACATTAAATTTGTTCTTTAACGCATATATATACTCATTTGCTCTTTAACGCATATCAATATTTAAAATACACTAGTAACAATGATATACATACAGTTTGAAGACACGAACATAACGATCAATAACATATTGATCACGATGAATTTATCATCCTAACAAGTTAACAATCAAAATATTTTAAACATATGCGTCGAAATATAATCACATATTGCTCAATCTCATCACATATTGACATATTCCAAGCAAACCACGATTATGAATTTACAGAGGTAATAAAATAGCAAGAGTAATTGAAATGAGTCGGACTTACAATCGGGGTTGGGTAGGGCATAAACGAAATTGGGCAGGGCATGTCGCGAGGTGTCGGACCCGGCTGGGAGAGACAGGTGAGCCCGCCGGCGAGAGACAGGATGGCCCGAGGCGGCGAGGTTCGGCCGGACGACGGGGTGGGGCAGCGGCGGCGTGGGGCAGCGAGTGGGGCGGCGGCGTGGGAGGGGGTGGGGCAGCGGCGTGTGGCGGCGTGGGCGAGTGGGGCGGGTGGCATGGGATGCGGCGGGGCGGATGGCGCGGCGGGCGCGGGCGAGGCGGGGAGGTGTGAGAAGGCAGCGGAGGCGGGGAGGAGTCACGCGGCGGCAGATAAGATAGCCCCGGCGTGAGATGGCGGAGAAGGCGATGGGCGTGAGTCCGGCGACGGTCGGAGAAGACAGCGGGCTGAAGGCAACAAGGTGAAGGCGGCGGGTGGGAGCTTGGGGAGGCGGCGGCGCGGTTGATTTAGGGTTAGGGTTCAAAATGGAGGTAAAATCCGTCATATTTTAAAATCAACGACGGATCAACGAAGGTAAAACAACGACGGAAAAGCGATCGTCGTAAGTCCGTCGTTAATCAACGACGGTCTTTTTCCGTCGTTGATCAGCGACGGACTTCTGGCGGTTTAAGCGACGGATATTAAGTCGTTGATCCGTCGCGAGATCATCGTTGAGACACTCGTAAATAAGTCCGTCGTTAAACTTCCGTCGTTGAGTTAATCCGTCGTAAGTCCGTCGTTGATCAACGACGGACACCCGACGGAAAATTTTAAATATATAAAGAGATCTTACGCCTTTAAACCATCGTAGTTCCGTCGTTAATCAACGGTGGAAAATTTTCCGTCGGCTGTCCGTCGTTGATCGAGTAAATTTCTTGTAGTGTAATATTCCCACTGGATTGGAGGATTGCTGCGGTGGTTGCAGAAAGCCCAATTGAATCCGACTGATTATGTGTCAGAATAACACTGACTGAATAAATTTTGATACTACGATTGGAGGTACCTCTGCAACTGAATCCTTACCTTATCACATGATGCATGCCATGGTTGGTAATCTAATATTTCTTTTTCTTTTCTTTTAACCTTACAATTTAATACTTCAATTATTTGGAATGCCCTTGGGGAAAAAAGTAATTAAACAAGATTGGATAAGAAGGGTCTGGGAGTTCTATAAGTTGGAGTATCTAAACTTGCTTCAAACGTTAATTGACTAAGGAAATATTCTTTCTTTTCATTTTGCTTGCTATCTGAGCAGATAATGTGCTGATGATACAACTAGTCCATGTGATTCACATTCCGATTGCATCAATACTCGTGGCTCTGTTTACTGTTCTTGTCCAAAAGGGTATGTTGGCGATGGAAGGAAAGATGGCAAAGGTTGCATTCAGCTGCCCAGGACGATAATCTTGATAGGTAACAATATTTGTTTTCACTGAAACATCATTTGGCTTGATTTTTTTTAATATATATAATAAATTTCATGTTTCAGTATCATAAATATATATAGTTGAAATCCTCCCCATATACAATCTGTTTAAATGATCAATATGTATACCACTCAATAGATTAATTATCATCCAAAACACAAAAACTCAATAATTTCGACTTGTTCATGCATTCTTCTTTTCTCAGTTTAAGTAAATATTTTATACAGGGATGGGTCTGGATTGGGTTTCTACTACTTCTCTTAGTGTGCTTTTGGTTGTGTAAGGTATTGCAAGGAGAAGGAAAAATGGTGAAGAGAGATTCTTCAAACGAAATGGTGGCCTTCTCTTGCTACAGCAAACAAATGAAGGCACACTTGGAAAAGCAAAAGTTTCCCTGCAAAGAGTTGGAGGTAGCCACATATTACTTTAGTGAAAACCGAATCCTTGGACATGGAGCGCAAGGTACGATCTACAAAGGAATGTTATTTGATGGTAAGATTCTGGCTATAAAAAAATCAAAGTTGGTTGAGGAGAATCAAGTGGAACAGTTCATAAATGAGGTTGCTATATTGTCACAAATCAATATAGGAATGTGGTCAGATTATTACGGTGTTGTTTGGAGGCGAGGTTTCTGTTAGCTATTTATTTTAACTATGATTCCGTAAGTATACGGTGTAGTTGCAATTAGTGGAAGCAAGGTCGTATTTCATAAGGATTAGTGAATTCAAGTTTATGATTACTATTAATAGGTTATTCTAAATGTATTTAGAGACTTGAGTCATTTTCAAAGGGTTTGTTTACTAACTACTTCTTAACAATAAATTTCGAAAAACTTAAATAAAGTAAGAGGTGGTCTCCTGCGCGCGCAGCGTGCACAGTGAGACCACTTAATTAATTAATTATTATTAAATTAGTTTTAATTAATTAATTAATTAAATTTAATTGTAAATTAATAAAATCATAATTATGAATTAATAAATAATAATTTTGAATTAATAATCCATAATTTTGAATAATAAATCCTAATTTTGAATTAATAAACCCTAATTTGAATAATAAACCTTAATTTGAATAATAAACCCTAATTTTGAATTAATAAACCCTAATTTGAATTAATAAAACCCTAAATTTGAATAACAAATCCTAATTTTAAATTAATAAATCCTAATTATGAATTAATAAACCCTAATTTGAATAATAAACCCTACTTTTGAATTAATAAACCCTAATTATGAATTAATGAACCCTAATTTTTGAATTATAAATTTTAATTATGAATTAATAAACCTTACTTGTGAATTAATAAACCATAATTATGAATTAGTAAATTTAATTATAAATTAACAAAAACTAATTATCCTACTCATCATAATTAATATAAAATTATTTTAACAAAAAGCAATGAGCTCGCGGTGGTGAGCTCACCCAAGTTTTGTCATAAAGTAAGGTGAGCGATGAAATCAATGGGTAGTAATTAAACTTGACTCTATCGATTATCTATTGAATAAATGCTAGGGTTGATCTCTTAATTAGTTTTAGCCACCTCCGGACGACTAAAAGATAGATTACTAGTTAAAATCGTAGCCCCGATCAATTTCTAGCCTATAAATCATAAAAGGATCTAAGATTACCAAAACCCTCACCCAAACTCTCAATCTCCCGATTTATTAAGATAGCATATCCTATGATCCTATTCAAATGTCGATTATTCTCTCCCGAGTCTCAAACAACATAATAGATAAATGTACAAATGATGGTCAATCATTGACATACAAGTAAACAATGGCATAAGAAGATAGAGGCATTCAATCAAGAGCTTCATCAAAATAAAGTTTAATCCATTACAAACCCATTTAGTCTAATCCCTAGAACAAAGAAATTTAACCAATCATGCTCATGTTCAACAAACTACCAAAATCAATAGAAAACTCGATTAAAGATGCAAGAGTTCAAGGGATAAATCTTATAAATTTTGATCTTCAAATTTGTTTCCTTGATTGCTTCTCTTTCTCTAACTTCAACGGATGATTTCTTCTATCAAAGTGGAAGATTGTGGAGACGGGTAATGGATGATGATTGAGAGAAGAGTGTGTTTGTGAGAGTGTGTTGTGGAGGCTAGGGTTCAATCATGATGTTTGAATAAGAGTTGAAGGGGGTATTTATAGTGTAGCGTGTAAGAAAAGCCAAATGGAGTAAAAAATGGGCAACAATCTGCCACAAATGGGTTGAAAACGCATTTTCACGGAATAGGGGCGTCGCGGTGGCCCGACCAGCGCCCGTGACTCAGCTGCTGCGTTTGGCGTGAAAACGCTCATGGAAGCAGTCGGGCCAGCGCCCACTAGCTCATCCACCGGCGGCTTGCGCGCTTCACCCGTTTCGTCTTTTTCTCCCTCGTTCGGACTTCGAATTACTCTCCGTTTTTTCTCACATCTCTATATCGAACTCCTCTTCGATATTATATGATCCTTTGATTCCAAAATGGTTTTCATTTTCCTACAAATTTTCAAAAATAAATATAAGGTATCAAATTTTCACAAAACACTAGATTTTTGTAAGTAAATTTTCACAAACATAATTTTCTTAGTAAAATGGAATCGAAAGCATCTCAAAAGACATACATAAACTATGTGTCTCAGTTCCTCTACTTGTTTACTAGTTCATGCCAAAAACAGTAGTCTTTTTGATCACATTCATGATCCAAATAATGAATTTTCATTTCCATGCGTGGAACATGCATCTGAAAATTGCAACAGATACAGCAGAGGCACTAGCCTACTCACACTACGCATCTTCTGCACCTATCTATCACAGTGACATCCAGTCTACTAATCTCCTTTTAGATGAGATATTTGTTGTCAAAGTGTCCGATTTTGGAATTTCAAAGTCCATTGCTGCGGATAAAACTCACTTAACTACTCTGGTTAAAGGGACGTTAATTTGGATATTTAGATCATGAGTATTTTTAAACGAGTCAATTCATGAAAAAGAGCGATGTTTATAGTTCTAAAGTGGTTGAAATTAATGTCATACGACTACATCATCAATTTAATGTGTCCTTATTTATCGGGCCTCAAATAAAAAATTTATTTAATTTAATTTGACCAACCAAACCGCTACAATCGGCTTGTGCAATTTTTTGGACAGTCGTTCAGACGATTATTCAGATATTGATATATACTTAATTAGGGTTTTAAATTATGATTTAGCAATTCTAATTAGGATAATTAATTTTTATTTTAGAGTTTTTTTTATTATCAAAACTATAATTTAATGAAGAGATGCATATGAGAATAAGCCTCTTCTTTGTGAGCATGTTTGTTGAACTAGATTAGCAAATTAATTAACATAATTCTAATACAAATATAATATGTTTTAGGCATTTTCTGTAGCATTGTAGTTTTGACTCATAATTAGAATAAGTATAGGTCATATTAATATTGGCACTACTAATGAATGTAATCAGTATAAGCTTCAGTTAAATAATTTTAAATATATTGCAATTTTATGCTTGATCTCCATCTACCAAAAGTTTGTATTTTTCTCTTTTGGACATATTTTACATTTACAATGTGAGACCCTTCTCACTCACTGAATTTATTAAAACATGTGCTACCAAAAACAATTTAAGCTTTTGATGGACAGAGGAAATATATATTATCCTCCAACACCACATCTATGAGAGATATTTCGCACATACAATAACAAAGTTTGTAAAAGATCAATAGAGTTTCTAATTATTACTATAGATTATTTTTGCTTTTGCTATTTCAAGAACATCAGCTTGTTCAAGTCAAAATGAAAAATGAAGTCAAAGTTTTTTTTGTCGATTTAATCTGAAATTTAAAAGTAGTGTCACGTGGACTCGAACACAGGACCTCGACCTCATCATTAACCACTCTACCACTAAGCCAACACACGCACACATAAATGAAGTCATAGTTCTGAGGTCATTATGTTATTTAATTATCGAAAGGTCATTATATTAGTTATATGTTTCGATTAATTCCAATTAACATAAAAAATGAAAACATATTTGGAGTATTATAGTGACATATATAATTAGGGCTGAGAATCGCTTCGGTTTTGGTTAACCGAAACCAAAAATTAAAAAATTTAGAAACCGTAAACGAAATCGATTTTAAACCGATTAACCGATTCAGTTAGTCGGTTAATGGATTAACTGATTCTGTTAATCGGACGTTATCAGTTAACTGAAATTATAATAATAAATTTTAAAAAAATCAAATATTACCAAAATTAACCGAAATTATTTAAAAAAATTACCAAAATTACACGAAATTATAATATTGAAATTAAATAATTTCAAATATTTAGTAATTAATTTGATAAATAAATATATTAATTAATTAATTTTGGTTAATCGGTTATACTCAATAACCAATTTTTTTAAAAGTTAACCGATATCCGAACCGAAATCGAAAAAAATTGATTATAGGTTAACCGATAATCGATTTTTTTTATTATTTTGATTTCTAGTTAACCGATTCTCACCCTTAGTAATATAATACGAAAAAGAAGTTGATTTGAGAGAAGTCTCAATCATGTCTGAATCAGTCATGCCAATTTGCATCACTTTTTTTTTTCCGCCTACATTGCTACAAGCCTACAACGTAATCTTTCTATTCATAAGGGTTCTTGTTATTACAAAATGCATATCAAGGAATTAGACAAATTTACTCTTTTACGCTTTAGTTAATATGGTGAATATAAAGAACGAGCAAAATTTTAGTGACATATAGGAAAACTGAATGAGATAAATTATTAAATTTGATAGTCTAATATTAGTTTTACATAAAATTCTAAAGACATTTATTCGAAGAAAACTACAAGCAATGGTATACTTTTCTAACAAACTGAGTCCGTCTCAATTGCAACATATCCTAACCAATTAAAAGAAATACAATTTGCAGTATGTCAAACTTACACATTCCATCATTCTTTAAAAAAAAAAAACGGATAAATTCCATCTATTCTTACTTTCTATATATAAGTAACTGTCATCACAATTGTTTATGTTTTTTAGCTTTGTATTCAAATTTCCCAATTATGGCCATGCAACTAATTTCTATCTTCAGCTTCGTCTTCCTTCTTCTTCCACCATCATTCTTGTTATTTATTTGTTGGCCCAATTGCTGACCCAAGCCCATTATTTCCCTAACCCTTATTTAGACCTAATCTCATCTCTCTAGACACCCCCTAATTCACTGCCCACTTTAAATGCTGAGAAAACCAGAGCTGCTCTAAAACACCATATAACCGAAAGTGTGCAGCTGCTCCTTTATGATTTTGCTCTCTGGGCAGCGTCTGTCTTTTCCCCTTTCTCTCTCTCCTCGCCTTGTGGAGAAGACAACCACCTGCAGCAGAAAAACCATTGTGGTAAGTGTGAGAGAGGTGAGCGACTGTGAGAGTGCATCTGAGAGAGCACGTCTGAGAGAGAAAGTCTGAGAGAGAAGAGTAGGTTGTTGATTGCCGAGCCGACGAGAAAGCCACTCCCTTTGATGAAACCGCGGCTGTGTGTGTGCGTTAAAGAGAGGAGCCGCACCTGAGCCGAATTGTCGTCTCTTGCCTCCTTCCCTTTTTTCTTGTTGTGTGCAGGTGTCGTCGCTACCGGAAACGAGATGGAGCAACAGCCGCGTTGCTGAACGAGGTTGGACGTCTGCTGCTAGGGATGGGGAGTTGCTGCCACTGCTGCGTTGGCGACGATGAGGAAAAGGATCCCTACGGTGGCATCCGAGCGAAGTGTGTTTATTGTCGCGACGCGTTAATCAGCGATTCAGATCGCCGCAGGTATAACGGTGCCTTGATCTTAGGCAGCGCTCTGGTAAATTAGCTTAACCTCTCCGCAATTTAAATTCCTAGAGACTGCCGAATGGCGTAGCATAGGTTGTATTTAAATTCGTAGAAAACTGCCGACTGGCGCAGTATATGTTTGGGCATTTGTTGCTGTTTACCAACTTGTGTTTTTTGCTACGTGATTTGTGTGGTGTTTCGATCCGTTTTGTTTGTCGTGTTAGCTTTATCTTCCGCTGCCATATTCATTTGTTGAATCTTTGTTTGGTGTAATGGCTACTAACGCATATTGCATGTCACATTTTAATGGAAAATCAGACTTTAGTATATGGAAACAGAAATTAAAGTGTGTGTTAGTTCATCAGAAAGTATTTCGTGCTGTCACTCAAAAATATGAAGAAAATGATAAACATGATGAAATGAATGAACTTGCATGCTCTACCATTATTCTTAATTTTTCTGATAATGTGTTAAGAAAAGTTGGTATGTTGGATTCTGCTAAGGAATTGTGGGAAAAACTTGAAGAACTCTATACTGAAACGTCTCTTCATTCGAAAATGTTTTTGCTTGAAAGTTTCTTTCGATTTAAGCTTGATTTGTCTAAAGAGATAGATGAGAACCTTGATGTGTTTACTAAGTTAATACAAGATATTAAAGCGATCGGTGATAAACACATTGATGATTATCTTGCTATTGTTCTTATAACACTACAAAATACTGACCGATCGTGACGGATTAGCGACGGCGAAATGCGGGTCGTGAATCGTGACGGATTAGAGACGGAATAAAGAGGAATTTTTTGCGACGGATCGTGACGGATCGAGACGTAACATGGCGGGATTTCATGCGAAGTATTAACGACGGAATTTACGTCGCTATTCCGTCGTTAAATTTAACGACGGACACTATCCGTCGTTAAATTTAATTTTTTTGTTATTTTTTTTAAATTGGATAAAAATTCCGTCGCTAATCCGTCGTAAAATAAGCGGATTTTTTTAGTTTTTTTTTTAATTTAATTTAACGACGGACAAAATCCGTCGTTAAGTTTAATTTTGAATTTTTTTATTCCCAAAAATTTTAGCGACGGAATATCCGTCGTAATGTAGTCGCTAATTAACGACGGAATGTAGTCCGTCGTTAAATTAAAATGTTTTTGATTTTTTTATATTCTGTGCGTAAATTAACGACGGAATGTAGTCCGTCGTTAAACTTATACCGTCGTTAAATTCATTAGTCCGTCGTTAATCCGTCGTTACAGGATTTTAAATATAACGACGGATAATTCCGTCGCTAATCCGCCGCTAAAAAGTTTAATTACAGACGGGCCTTCCTTCCCCACTTTGATGCGAAATTGAACCTCCTCTCAACCCCACCAGCCCACCCCCCGCCCGCCGTGCCACCACCACCGCCATGCTCCTCGCTGCACCCACCCCGACTCCCAGCCCCCCCCCACCCCCCCGCCGCCCACACCCACCTCCACCCCGCCGCTGCCGCCACCCCCACCGCCGCCCACCCAGCCGCCCGCCCACCGCCACACCACAAGACAGCCCCACCCCACACCACATTCACCCCACACCACAGCCCACCCCCACCCCCACACCACAGCCCCAACCCCAACTGCCTCGCCATGTGCCCGCCGTCCGTCCCATTGCCGTCCAGCCCCCACCGCCCCCCTCCTCACCGTCGTCCGTCCGGGTTGGTTTGTTTGGTTTTAATTTTTATATATTTGTTATATATATTGAATTGATAGTTAAAATTATTATATGATGTATTGAATTGATAGTGAAAATATTATATATGATATTGAATTGATAGTGAAAATATTATATATGATGGATTGAATTGATAGTGAAAATTGAATTGAGTTTATCGAATTGATAGTGAAAATGATGCATTGAATGTTAGTCTTGTGATTTGGGCTTGTGAAATTGATAAGTTTGGATGTGAATTGGGATGATAAATTCATCGTTTAGTGAGTTAACTGACGCATATGTGGTGTTTGATAAAAATGTTTGCGAGAAATTGATAAGCTTGGTGTGAATATGTTTAACTTGGATGTGAATTGGGATGATAAATTCATCATTTCGTGAGATGTTTTGAGTTGTTAAGTGTATAATTATGCATATGGTGATAAATTGGTGAAATTTGGATGAGTTTGGTTGAATTGAAATTTTATGAATTAATAACCCAAACCCATCTCCATTTTTAAATAAAACAAACCCATCTCTTATTCTTCCTTAAGCGTCGTAATCGAGCTCAAAATCTTAGCCCACAACCCACCACCATAATAAATTTCATATTTCATAATTATTTAATAATTAAGTGTGATCACATTTTCTAAATGAGTGTGGTCCATATATGTCCTTGTATGAGGATGTCATCACAAGAAACTACTTCATAGATGAATTAACATATTCCTAAGTTATGAGTGTATAATTAGTTTATATTGTACAACTTATGTTGAACATATTTAATTAATTATTTATAATTAGGAGCTTGAAGAATGAATGACAATCGTGAGTGGATGTATAAGAGGTTTAGTTCGGTTGGTGGATTAAATATTGAATTTCGAGATGGACTTGAAAGTTTTATTGAATTCGCTAGTGCTCAGTTTTTATTCGCGGATGGAGAGAAAATCAAGTGTCCGTGTAAGAAGTGTAAGAATATACCTTATCAGAAGAAAGATACTGTGCGATTTCACTTATCAAAATTTGGATTTATTCCAAATTATCACACATGGATATTTCAAGGAGAGACAACCACAAGTAGGCACAATGTTGTGGATTCAGATGTTAACCGTCAACCAAATACGTAAATTTATTTAAGAATCGTGATACTTATTAATTATTTAATTTGTTTGACTTATTTATAAGCGAAGGCGTGGAGTGGCCGTAGAAGATGTCGATGGGATGTATTCCGAGTATCATGCCACCGACGACGGGAGCTATCTGAGACAGGAAAGCTCGGAGTATCGCGGTAAGTATATTCGTTAAGCGCAACAACGAGCATTTAATTAAATAATAATTGTATGAAATTATATTACGAGGCGGGTTGAGGAACAGGTGACCCGGTTGAGCCAATCAGGGGAGTGATGAGGCAGCCGAGATAGGACTCAAATTCTCAAAAATGTCCTTGGGAGCCCTCAAAGAAAAGAATAGGATGTTTGGGCTGGTTCTCTATCACGGGCATACATGCGAGGCGGCGTCGTCTCGTTCGGTGGAGAGTGCCCGACTGCTGATCCCACCGCTTATCAACAACGATATTGGATCTGGAGGCCCGATTAGCGGTGGCGGCAGCAGCACCGCATACGAGGCCGTAATGCAAGCCTGTTGGTGAGCCGAGATAGCGTGCAAGAACAGATTCAGAGCTCAAAGTGGCCAAAGAGGAGGCCTAGAGCGCTTCATGGCCACTCCGTTTCCGCCCTCGTGATATGAGCTCCGTTTCCCTCACCTCGTCATATTCGGGTTGTATTATGAATTTGTTAACTTATCGCATGATTTAGAATTGTTTTTTATGGGATTGTTTGGATATTACTGTATTTTGGATTGAAATGTTTTGTTTGGATTGGAATGGCTTCTTGTCCAGGATTGAATTGGTTTATTTCGATAGTTTGTATTATATGGATTGAATTGGTTTGTTTTCATAGTTTGTATTGTATGGATGGAATTGGTTGGAGGTTGGAATTGGTTTGTTTGGTTGGATTGAATATATTGAATTGGATGGAATTGGTTGTTTGTATATTTGTTTGGGTTGATTGTTTGAAAACAGTTTGGTATCGAAAATTGAAATTGGGCTGTCTTGGCTGTTAATATAGCGACGGATTAGCGACGGAATTAAGACGGTTTAGAGACGGTTTAGAGACGGATTAACAACGTAAAATAACTGAACCAACAGTAAATTGCGACGGACTTGCGACGGACTAGAGACGCCTCTACGACGGATTTACGACGGAATATTTTTACGCAATAGAAAAAAAAACTATAAATTTAGCGACGGACTTTATTCCGTCGCTAATTAGCGACGGACGTTTTAGCTACGGAATAATTGTGTCGTTAATCCGTCGCTAACTACGACGGATTAGCATCGCATTAACGACGGTATTTATATCAGACGACCGTTCTTAGGTCGCAGATTAGCGACTGAATTTTCCGTCGCCGTTCGTCATATTTTTTAGCGACGGACATAATTCCGTCGCTAAACGTTTAGCAACCAGGTTTCCAGCGACCCCCAGATTCCGTCGCTAATCCGTCGCTAATCCATTTTAGCGACGGATCGAGCGAGGTTGCGACGAATTTTCCGTCGATCGATCGCTTTTTGTAGTGTAAATGCACATACGATTCTTACGGTGGCGTGAAATCTACCATTAAGTATGGAAGAGATAATGTGAGTCTTGATACTATTGTGAATGAGTTAAAAACAAAGAATTAGATTTAAGACACAATAAGGGTGAAAAATCGCTGCAGTGAGGTTATGCGTGTGAGAGGGCGAACTCGACATAAGTTTAATAATCACAAGCATGCTAGTAATGATGAATCGGGGAAGAAGATTTTTATGGTAAGAGTAGGTCTAAGTCTGTGCTAAGGGAAGAAAGTGTTTTAACCGTGGTGAAGTTGGTCACTATATCAAAGATTGTCCACACCCCAGAAGAAAGATGATGTTAATGTTGTGAAAATGGTGAAATTATGGAAGATTTTTTATGGTGTTTTCGTGAATTCTATGCATTCCTCTAGTCATGTGAAAATGAATGACTTGTTGATTCTAGTTGCACTTTCCATATGTCTCCATTCAAGAACATGTTTTCAAACTATAGAGATGTCAATGATGGTTTTGTGTCATTAGCTGATGAGAAGAAATGCCTTGTGCTTGGTATTGGTGATGTTTGTCTTAAGTTTGATTCTGGTCATTTTTATACTTTGAAGAATGTGCGTCATGTGCCCGATCGCTTATTTTTCTAACAAATTAATAAATGATAGTAAAACAATAAGTATATTATCGTATCCACAGGGACTGATACTCGAAAACACAGCAAGTAATTCGCACAGAATCTTGATTATTATTCAGGCAACAAGATCAATAGGGTGATGATTAAACTAGATTCAAATTAAATAAAATAAACTCGGGAATAAAAGATCGACCCTAGGAATATACTTAACTAAACGATTCACACAATTAATCTATTAACATGTTTACCATTTTAATCCACATTCGGATGAAGGATCACTAATGTAACTACTGGTCTTAGCTAGACAACCTATAGTAGTAGGTTAGCACAAACTCTATCTCCGTCGGTCTCGAGAAATAAGCTAATTACAAAGCACAAAAAGAATAACCTCCTACAATTCACCTATCTCCGTCAGGTCTCAAGGTAAGGTCAGTATTATGTATTCGAGAGATCGACTATGCATTTAATTTCGCGCGGACATCAACCACATAACTAGCATGCATCAATATTGATCAGGTACCAACTGATCAGCCTATTTTCTAACACGAAAATATGCTAGTAGATAGGTAAGTCGAGTATCGTATCCACAGAGATTGTAATGAGAAAATATAGAAGCTAACTAAATGATTCTTTAATATTATCCAAGCAAATAATTTGGTTGATAAGAGTTTTGGGACTTATTCAAAGTCAAGTGAATCAGGGTGAATAAAAATATAAATAAAAATCAAATAGACAAATAGACTAACCCTAGGGATGTAATAATTCTACCCAAAATGTGTGTTTATCCTGTTCCCTATTAACCAATTTTTAATCCAGTAAAAGATGAAAGATCACATAGTTAACCATCAATTTCAGTTACGACAATTATGGTTGTGGATTACTAATTTACCTATTACTGTTAAGTCTCAAGGTGAAAATTATTAACTCCAAATAGATCACAAAGAATATGCTTTCTACGGATGTTCCTATCTCAGCTATGACTCAAGGCTTACCCGTATTGTGCATTCAAGATCAATTGACAATTAAAACTGTTAAGTATTCAATTAATTGGCAAATAGTTATGTATTAAAGTTGATCAGAAATTAATACATAAAATTAAGCTCCATGAATCACAAATCGATGACTGGGAGGTAACTAGCAATTAACAGGAATTTCCACACTTAGAATAAAATCATACAAACCCTATGATTAGAACAAGAAATTAGCTACACATAGAAATTGAAATAAAAGATGAAATTAAAATAAAAATAGGAATTGTATTGATAAAACCCGTAATGGAGTCTCTGAAGAACAATTGTGGGGTTTGAATCCAAACCCGAGTAGAAAGTTAAAAATCTGAAATCCTTCGGATGAATTGCTCCAATGTCGATTACAATGCGTTGAACAAAAAATAGAATTTCAAGAATCTAAAGTCTGGAAGTATAAAATCTAAAGCTAGAACAAAAACTGAAGAATATGAGTGAAAAGAACAGCTAAAAAAATGAGATCGCGACGCTAATGGATGGTCCGGGGTATTTATAGTTGATGGGCCGAAGCCCTAATTCTCGTCAGGCCGCGGCGCCTAGCGGCTGGCCTAGCGATCGCTAGGTCGGTCGCTAGCTGTGATATAGAGACTTTTTGGGAGATCCTCGCGGCCAGGTTAGCAACCGCTAGGGTGGTCGCTAGCCTCGGTACAAAAACTTCTGGAGCAAGCTCGCGACCTGGCTAACGACCGCTAGGGTGGTCGCTAGCCTCCTGTTCCTTTTCATCTTTGGTTACTTCTTTATCTTGTGTATCGATTATCACCTGAAAAGCCTACAAAACACCAAAAAGGAACCCCAAGAACAGTATCTTCTCGAAATAGCTAAAAACATAATATCAACTATATAAACGCACTTAAACCGATCTAAATTCATCCTAATATATCATTCTTAAACTAGTAAAAGTGCGTTTATCACCAACACATGAAAATTAAAGTCAATAATCATAAATCATGAATGAGAAGACAAAACAGATCAGCGGATAAATCACGAGAATCTAGTCGACATACAAACCCTAGGATCAACAAAGATTTAGCTACTCATAATTAAAATACTAGAACAAGAATTAAATAAAGGAAACATGAATTGAATAGATTAAATAAAATCGTAGAAATCCCAGACAAAAACGTAGTAACTGAATCCACAATAATTACAACTCTAAAAAAAAAAAAAAACAGAAACTGAATGGAAAAGAATTCTCAAAAACTAAGAAAATCGTGTTACGTCCCAAAGGTCTCATTCTCGGTCAAAAGCTCTCCCTTTAATTCTCGATTGCAGACTATATGAAACCTAGGTCCGCCTTGGCTCGTGGGATTAAGCTTGTGTGCAAGGGTCGCAAGCAAAGGTCGCGAGCAGGGTTAAATCGTGCGTCCGTCTTTTCTCACGAGCTTTGCTCACGAGACTACGTCATGAGCAAGTGTCGCGAGGCGTAACTTGTCCGATTTTCGTATTTCTTGCGAGCTTTGCTCGCAAGTCTATTTTGCGTGGTAATGTCGCGATCTCTCATTGGCCAAAATCCCTCTTTCTCGTGATCCACCTTTTGACATCCAAACACGTGCAAAAATGACACGAAATACACACATCATAATATCTTTCAAGGTAAACAAAAACATATCAAACGAAAGCTCAAATGATCACTTAACTATTATAAAACGAATAGAAACAGCCTCATAAACCAAGCAGAAATGAGGTTTATCAGTGCCTGCTCTTCGTTATAATTTGTTATCTTGGTCGCTTTGGAAGATGATGGGTTAGAAGATAGATGGGGAAGGGGGCAAATGAAAATCTTGAAAGGCTCTCTTGTTGTTTTAAAGGCTGAAAAACGCCATAACTTGTATATTTGCCTTGCTAATACTGTCATTGATGATGCAATCTTTGTGAATGCTGTCCAAGAAGATAAGACTATGCTTTGGCATAAACTTTTAGGGCATATGAGCAATAGAGGTCTAGAAATCTTGCGTAAGAATGGTGCCTTTGGTGATGAAAAGTTGTCGAGCATGCCTTTCTGTGAGTCGTGTGTGTTAGGCAAACAACATAGAGTCTCTTTTCTTATGTTTTCTTTGAATAATAAGACTATGTGTTCTGATGTTCTTGAGTATTTGCATGCTGATGTGTGGGGTCCTGCTAGTGTGCCTACTCACAGTGGGAATAGGTATTTCCTATTTGTGATTGATGATTACTTGAGAAAATTTTGGGTTTTTTCTGATGTGTTTGATAAGTTTAAAACTTGGAAAACTCAAATTGAAAACCAAACTGGAAAGAAGATTAAGGTTTTGAGAAATGATAATGGCCTTGAGTTTTGCAATGCTTTGCTTGATGATTTGTACTCTTTATCTGGTATTAAGAGACATAGAAATGTAATACCCCGAATTATTAAAAGCCCAATTACGATAATAAAAATCGTAAATTAGGGATTCGTCTCGATAATCGAATTAATAAAATATCGAATAATGATTTCGATTATTTTGGAATAATAAATTCCTATATTTTTATTCACAAATGATTGTGAATTGATAAATACGATTATATAACGTATTTCAACAGTATTATTTCTACGTCGATTACGTATCGATAATTAAATGCTCGTGATATTTTCTAAGTTTTTAAGTTTAGAATTTAATTCCATTATTAATGGAATAATTTAATAAAGTGATTACGACTTTATTACGACCATTTTGAAATGAGTCGATAATTAACGTTTTGAGACGTTTCAAACGTTAACGTTTAGAGATGACTTGAGAATCAAGTCTAACGATCAAGGAATTATGATATTTAAATTCCTATGATTATTTTATATAATTAGAATATTATTTAGCATTGAAATAATGCTAGAAAATTTTGGAATTATATTTTGATTATTTAAGATTCTCGAAAACCCTAAATCGAGAATTAGGGTTTCCTACCTATGGATTAATTCCAATAATTTTTCTTATGATATAATTTATCATCTAAGATATATATTATGATATATATATATATATCTAATAATAGCATGAAAAATCAATTTTTGGCACATAAGGAGGAAGAGTGCCGTGACTAATGTTGGGGAAGCAAATATTTACGTAAGTTTCATGTTGATTTTGCTATGATATGAATTAAGGGATACAAGTGGTATATTTTTCACTCTTAACCAGGAAATTATGTGATGATCAATAGTGTGTGTGATAGGTATAGGAACCGTGTACCTATGTTGACAATTGAGGTAGATGATTCCACAAAACTCTTAGGAATGATGTATTCTACATTTGGCATTGTGTAGCTATTAAATGCATGGGGTAGGACAAAAAAATAAAATTTGTTTCCCTTAATACACAAGAGAGCCGACGGCTCTTGGAGACCAAGGAAAAAGGAATTTTTATTTTATCTGTTCAAAATTGTGTAAGACACATTAACTATGATGACATATACATTAATGAGTCATAGGATAAATTCATGTATCTTCCTTGTGTGTTGTGTGAAAGTGTCAGTCCTTTTGATCCAAAATAGTAGGATTTTAAATTGTTTCATTCAATGTATTAACTAACGACATTGTTGACCAAAGTGAGGAAAGAAGGAATATTTAACAATTCATCCTCCTTTGTGAATCAAAGTGGCCGACTCATGCTTGATCAAAAGAAAGGATTTTATTTTAGTTGTTCAAGGTGTTGTAAGAAGCATTTAAATTGTGTAAGAGATATTTAATATAGTGATGAAATGTCTTAGTGAGTCATAAAGCATTTTAAATTGTCTTGCTTTGTGAAAGAAAGAGCCGAGAGAGGCGTGAGATTTGTAAGAAATTGTTAAGTCTTAATTTCCTATTACTTTATATACTTAAGCATTTTGATAAAGTAAACCAACACACTCATACTCTTCTCAAAACAAAAATACCGTGAGCTTCTCCATTAGAAAAGTTTGAGTGTTCCTTATTCCCTTTAGCAAAATCCTCTCTATTAAATCCTTGTGCACTAAATCGACACCGATAAAGAGGTTAGAAATCGAGCGAGTTTCAACTATACGTTAAATTTTAATTATCCAATGGTTCGATTTTATTTTACAAACATGTGTCTTGAGGAGAAATTATGTTATCATGTTTAGTGTTTTGTTAATTATTGTTATTTATGTTTAGAGTGATCATATGTTATGTTTAAATGCAAATTATTTATGTTATGAAATAAATAGTGAGGATCGAAATTTTTAGGATGAATTGTTAATGGATTTATGATATATGTTAATAGTTAAGCTCTTTGTGAATTATTAGGAATTTTGGAAAATCATATAGTATTTATGTATTGTGACCGAAAATGTAGGGAGGATACATGTTGATGTGCAAAGCATTATCTATGTAATATCATAGCATATTCATGTTGTATGGCCTTAATTGGACATTAATTTTATTAGAATTTTTGGACAATTGTAGCTATTATTCTCCAAAATGGCTGAGACTTAGGACTATGGTATTAGTGGTTTATATTGTGTTATTATATGATATTATGATGTTTTAGTGCTATATGATAGTATATAAGCATAGTGTAATTTTATAGGATTTTATAAAATTGTTTGGTATATTATAAATATAGGGCCGTGTGATACATATGAGGGTTCTATGATGTTTTGTTTGATTTTATTAAACTTTAGGTTATAATTATGTTATATATTGATATTGGAGCCTTGTGTATAATTATTAGAATTTTGGAAATTTATTGGATTAATTTTGGTAAACCGTGACCTATATAATGTATATAGGTGTGTTCCAAATTTTACGTAGTGATATTAATACATATTAATGATCATAGTGTAAAATAATACACTATATGAATTTAAGAGGAATTTTGGAACAAGTTTGGAAAATTTACCATATAGCCGTGAGCTATATGTTTTTAAATAAGGAATTTTAATTCCTTTTTAATCAAGAATAATAAATTATTATATGTCTAAAAATTATATTAGACATAATTGAATTTTCGAGATTTATTAAACTTAGAATATTATGTTTACGATGAAACGTTATATCAAATAACGTTAAAAGCATAAAATAATGCTTAAAGTATTAAAAGATTAATATTGAAAAAAAATATTAATCAAGTTTATCGATTTGCGTGAAAAATCGAGAATTGAAAAGAAATCGATTGAAAATCGATTTATATTAATTTTATACATTAAAAATGTATTTTATTGAAATATTATAACGAAAAGTCAAAATGGTTGACTTTCGAAATTAACGTACGAAATACGTTCGTTAAATACGCTAATACGTGAAAAACGTATTACTTTTATTTGAATATCTCAATTGTGAGAAAAGATTTCATAATTGAAATCATTTTATTGAATAACGTTATTATACGTTAATTATTTAACCTAAAAGGTTAAAATGAGACTGTAGATCATATTACGTCTCTCTCGAAATTCGAGAATTATTTTTATTAAAATACGCGTTGAAACAACGTATTAAGATTTATCAAGACTTCGAATTATTATATTATTGATCAAAGTTGAATGAACTTTGAAAATCTCGAAAAACGTGCCAACATTCGAAACGTAATTTTTTGCGTAAAGGTGGGACGTGAAGGCTCACACGCAACCAGAGGAGAGCACGCATATCGAAAATCAAAGTTTAAAAGTTAAGGTGGGCTTTACTATACTCAAACTGGTAGAATTTACCAAATGATTTATTTATGATGCTTTATTGCAAGCAAATATTTATGAACCGATTTATTTAATTACATGCCAAAATGTTTATGTTTTGTGTATGTATCCAATTCATGATTGTTGATGCATAATGTTGGGTAGCTCCCACTTTATGACATGCTTGAATTGTATTCTTGGAAATACCCCAAGGATGATGGAGAATTAGTATCTGTCTTTGAGATGGCTGGATTTTGTGCGATCGATTATTCGACTGTGTCTTGAAAGGGTGCTCGACCGGTCGTGGCGTCTGTGAGAGGAGGCCTCTCCAACATGTAGAATTATTGTTGGATGAATTAAAGTCGAGTCCCTGGGACTCGAGAGAGGGGACATTTTTCCCTTAGCAACAGTCGGACGGGCCATCCGTGGATCAAATGTAAGGAATAAAGATTTAGTCTCAAATAAATTAATTATCTTATGTTCAATCAACATAAATTAATTTATAAACATTTATTCAGCCACTGAGAATAAATGCCACTTACCTTTATTTCCGAAGGTGAGTCGGCTTGCACTTTCTCACGAACTCGATTTAAGATATCGACGCCATTAATCATTTACGCTCGATCGCTTAAAATAATTAATATCTTTAATTCCTTAAGTAGTACCACTCAACCTTATTATTGTACTGAGATAACTCAACCGCAGGTTTAGTACAATAAACCTTTGAGCTCCTTGGGGGATCGCCATCATCCTAAACGGATACGTGACTCGACACAAGTAACTAGCATGACATACAAGACGCCACCACCCAAGATGCGAGAATTGGTTATTTCATGTAACCTCACCCATAGCAAGTCAAAGTGATGGTCAAGAACTCATACTCACCTAATACCTTATCGATGTTTAGATCAACGTAAGTCTCCCGAGATCTAGATTCTTCACGACTCGATAGAAAACTCATCTCACGTGATCCATCAATACGCCGAGACGCAAGCACAGACAAGCAACCAAGTCAAGTCACTTCATCTACAACGCAGCCTATACCGACAACGTCCTCAAGTGTCTCAGTGATACTTTTATATCTCATTAAGCGACAATCATAGCACTTGTGTGATCTACAACACATGTATGATCTAACTTATATAGAGATAAATGGACATATATATGCAATCAGTAAACAACTCAGGAGATTGTAATAGTGGTAAAGGAAACATATCAAGCTCAACCAAACGTCAAGATACAACCAACAGTCCAAGATTCGCCTAAACCCTATTTGTCTCCCGCCAATTTGTGCGCTGCTCGATCTTGTAGAATATTACTAAAAGTTGATGGTGTTGTATGTGTCTTCAGCCTGGTAATTTTGTGTCCTCGCTCACGCTAACTATATCAATGCACGCCTCAAGTTTTCATTCGCAACGAACGCCCTTGGGGTGCCTAACTTGAGTTGTCGGATTAGATCATCGAAATCATCATCCCACCTACTTGTGGTTGAGATTCAATCACATTTGTTTGGTTCACATCATTTGTCACCTGTTCCTACAAAACATACAAATTTGAATAAGTACACAAACAAAGCGATCGT
The DNA here is from genome assembly GCA_036937905.1 of Salvia rosmarinus. Taxonomy (NCBI): domain Eukaryota; kingdom Viridiplantae; phylum Streptophyta; class Magnoliopsida; order Lamiales; family Lamiaceae; genus Salvia; species Salvia rosmarinus. The sequence goes on from JAODLM010000411.1 coordinate 176,623, forward strand.
AATGCATAATTCACATAATTGAGCATGTTTTGTTTGTACATGCAACATCTACATACTTTCCTTATTAGCCCGCGCAACCTTTTTTCTGTTTTGATATATCATGTAATACCCAATTATTAAAACCAAATTACGATAATTAATTTCGTAAATTAGAGTATTATTATGATAATTTGATTATTAAAATATCGAATAATGATTCGATTATCTTTGGAATAATAAATTCTATGTTTTATTCACAAATGAATGTGAATTGAGAAATACGAATATGTAACGATTTCAACAAGATTATTTCTACGCCGATCACGATCGAGATTAAATGCTCGTGATATTTTCTAAGTTTTTAAGCTTAGAATTTAATTCCATTATTATTGAATAATTTAATAAGTGATAAACGCCGATTTTACACGCTTATAGTTGATATTTGAAGAGAGTTTAGCTCGCTTAATGTGCCACGACGATTCTTAATGTTTTATCTATTTCTAGAAGAACCGCTTGGGTGTTCTTTTGGTGTGTAGGTCCATATGTTGAAAATCGGCAAGGAACACGCGACGAGCCAATATACACTCGCTGCTTATTAACCAACCAGCGGTCGCTAGATAGCCGCTAGAAACACGCTGCGAGAACCCAGCACACCGCGATCGCGATAACGCGTTCAGCGAAGCCCACGAGAAAGTCACGGACGATTTCGCGACGGACGAATTCCTAGCGACAGCATGGTCATGAGCCAACCAAGCGGGCGCAAGAGGCGACCGCGGCGAGAGGAGGCGAGACTTACCTCGCGACCGCACCTAGATCGCGGCGGTGGTCGCGGACGGCGCGCGAGAAAACTAGGGTTCTGGGTTGCTATATATGGCAACACCCTCGCCCCAACTTCGCACCTACTTCGCAGCTCTTTTCTCGTTTTTCATAAGTTTTTGAGTTTTAGCTTTAGCTTCCATATAGTTTCATTCTAGAGTTGTTTTACGATTGTTCTTCGTTAGTTTTATCGCTTTGTTCACGATCCAACGCTTCGTCCTGACACTTTAAGTTTCCGTTACGAGGTTGATTCGCCAACGTGTTCATCCAACGCTACATCACGGGTTTTATATATTTAATTTCCGCCTTTATGGTTAAATCGTATTTCATTCCGCTTATTATGTCGCTAGTTTTTTCGCTCTAATCCGTGGTTTGCATGATTCGATCCTATATGTTGTGATTCTCGTTATCGCTATTTCCGCCCATGCATGATTCATGATTCGATTGTGCTTATTTATATGTGTTGATTTCGATCAATCTTGATGCATATTTAGTTGTCGGTTAATTACGTAATTGTGTTAATTGTCAATCGATATCGAATGCATGATACGAATGAGCCTCGAGTAGTAGCCGAGATAGGATATTCGTAGAAGCATATCTTTTGTGATCCGCTTTGAGTTACTTGTTTTCACCCAGACGTAATGATATGGGAAAACTAGTAATCATGTACCGCTTTAATGTAAATTGCTCTATATATGTGATCTTCCATCTTGTCGCGGATTAAAATTGGTTAATAGGAAGGATAAACATACGCTGGATAGGATTAATGCAGCCCTAGGTTAGTCGCCTTTTCTCGCTTTTAAACATCCCAGTGTTTATGCTTTAATTTACTGCTTTGTTACCTTTGCTTTGGATTGATCAAGCCCTAAAATCTTACCAAACCATGTTTGTTGCTCGATAATGATGAATCCTCGCTGAGTTAGCTTCGTTTTCGCTAACCTCCGTGGATACGATACTGCTACCCTATACTTACACCTTTTCGTGTTAGAAAATTGCTATCAAATTTGCGCTGTCGGGATTGTTAAGATTTACAGGAATAATTTGATGATTTGGAATTATTAATTCAAGTTGTATTTTATTTTATTTTTATTTGTTCTCGCCAGAGTGATTTTTCTTCTTGTTCGGTGTAGTTTATGTTCACAAGGTCCGTGGACCCCGAACAGCTTTGATCCCGAGATCGAAATCACTCACAAGAGGGAGAGACGAGAGAAGAGAAAGCAAGCAATGGCAGGGAATCAACAACGGGCGTTTCCGAATAGTCAGCATCTAGCGCACTTTACAAATGCACCAGCGGAACCATGGGACCTCGTCTCGCCTCCCGGCGGCAACCTGAATTATATGTACGGCATCCTACCGAGCAATTTCAAGAGGCGGATAGGGCCCAGTAAACGCTAACAATTTTGAGCAATGCCGCCCTAATCAGGATGGTTCAAGGGCATTGGAGAGGAGTCAGAGATCCGAATGCCCATCTCGAGACCTATCTCGACATTTGGACACCATCAAATGTAATGGGTGCCACAAGACACAATCCGATGCGTATGTTCGATTTTCTCTCAGAAATCAAGCAAAGGACTGTTCAAGACTTTAGATCGCGGCATCAACCAAGTCACAGTGAGAAATTCTCTCGAAGTACTTCCTCTCCACTAAGGCACGTAAGATCATAGCCGAGATTTCCCACTTCTCCAGGTTAGGAGAGAATCTTTATTCAGTCGGGAAAGATTCAGGCCTATTGAGAAGGTGCCACAGATGGATTCTCGAGGAGGCAGACACCCTTTACAAGGTCCGACACCTCACACGGAGCATTGTGACGCTCACGGGGTCACATGACGTAGACGAGGCCACCGATCATAGAGACCCAAGCTATCGGTCGATGGAGAGGACACCGTGGTGAAGCGTCACCGCTGAAGGTGATTCGGATGATAATATTATGCCACCTTGTTGAGAAGCCAATTTGAGAAAGAAAGGAAAGGAAAGGCGCGGCTATAAATGCTCGCAGAGTCGAGATGATTGAGGCCGAGGACGGAACTACATCAATCGAGGAACAACCGTCTGGGGAATCCGCGACAATCCGAACAATGAGTCACCCAAATTTCTCGACGCCAACCCCAACATTTCAACAGCCTCGCCGTTTCTCGCATGTAACGAGTGATTCAAGAGAGCAAGAAGCGAGTCTAGAGGACATGATCGCAGCTGGTTGGGCAACCAACAAGCAACAAATCGAATTCGCTTATAAGCAACACACGCGAAGATCAATCATTTGGAATCCACCGTGACGGCATGGAAAGCACATGAAGAGATGGAGAATCAAATAAGTCGATAGCGACAACGTAAGGGCAGCACAAGTCGGGCCAATTTCCGAGTAATACGGAGGTAAACCCTAAAATCACCGTAATGCCATTCAATGAGGACGAGCTTATCAAAGTCACGAGGAGACGAACGGTGAAAGCGGACAAAGAGAGAATCTCGCGATCGAAGCCGCGATCGCGAGCCCGCGCGAGGAATACAAAGAAGGAGTTCGGCGCTCGAGCGCAGAAGTCAAACGCCGCGACATGTCATCCGAGGATAGCGAGACCAGCGGTCGCGAGTAATCAAGCCGCCGCGAAATCGCATGAAGGTTCGACGCACCTAGCGCCCGAGCGCCGCTCCGCAGACGCAAGGAAGATCGACATGTGCTAGCGACGCACACGCGGTCACGAGGCTGATCGCGAAGAGCAAGTTTTGAAGAAATTTCCGACGACGTGCCTCCAATTCCGTTTCCAAGCCGCTTAGCCAAGCCGCACGATGAGAAGTTAACCGTTCATGGAGATGTTTCAAAGGCACATCAATATTCCTTTACTTGATGCACTTCGAGATAGCCGGGTTACGTTAAGTTTCGAAGGATGTTGCTAAGAAGAAGTTGGGAAATTCGAGACGATAAACTGCCTCAAGAGTGCGTCTGATCTGCAAAAGAATTGCCGCTCAGCGAAAGATCCGTGCACACCATAGCAGCGCCTCGAGGACGACATTCTCCAAGGTTACTGTGATTTGGGGAAGCATCAACTGATGCCGTGTCCATTTTAAAGAGAGATTGGGAGATCAAGCCGACCACCATAGCTCTTCGGATGGCGAACATCGGTGACTTATCCGAAGGGATAAGTGAGACGTGTCGTGAAAGTTCGAGATTTCATCTTCCATGATTTCGTTGTTCTCGACATGCGAGGAGGAATACACCTCTTATTCTGCACCATTCCTAGACCGCGAGCATCGATAGACGCAAGATGGAGATCTCACCCGAGTCAACGAGCGAGGAGATGAAAATCTCTATATATGATGCTATGCACCGACGAGGAAGACCATGGAAGTTTGTCGAGTTATAGAGCACGTCCCACTCACTTTCAATCGCGATCCGTGGAGTTTTGTATGCAGAACTCGATTTTCACCCAGACTTGATGAGTCGTGTGACGAGATTTTAGAGTATCTTAGTCCATCGATGAAGTCAGGCCCTCCCGGAGTCGGTGCCTTATTTGGAGGAGGAAGCCGATTGGAGGAGGCGCCGTGGTGAAGGAAGAGACTACACCCAAGAGGAGTTGAAAGAGTTGTCGAACCACCTCAAGATGCATTCTTAGGCGGCAGAGACGTGTCTGATAATATCTTGCTTTGATAGAGGAGACACGAACTCGATGGTTGTCAAGCAAAGACAAGTTCGCGATTGGGACGATTCGATATCGAGGTCACCGATCGATTGCACCGGATCCCTGTGGAGAATGAATAAGCCAAAGGTGCAACCTCAACGCCGATAATCCAAGAATGCAAGAGGTCGCCGGAAAAAGTGTTGAAGCTTTGAGCGTGATGATCTATGCCATATCCGCGAGTGGTTAGCCCTACTCAAGTGGTATCCAAGAAAGGGGTATCACGGTGATCGAGATGAGACAAACGAGCTTGTGGCAACAAGACTCGAAGTGATGGCGAGTTTGCATCGACTATCGTTCTCGAACACGCCACGAGGAAAGACCATTTCTCCCGCCTTTATTGATCGATGTTGGACGACTAGCGGGTATGAGTTCTACTATTTTCTCGATGGATATTCGGGCAATCGATTGCCATCGCTCAAGATCAGCACAAGACGGCGCTACGTGTCCGTATGGAGTTTTCGATAAGCAATGCCGTTGATTGTGCAATGCTCCACCACCTTCCAACGATGTATGATGTCCATCTTCCATGGGTTGATCGAGAATATTATGGTAGTCTTTATGGACGACTTTTCCGTGTTTGCTCTTCATTCACCATTGTCTCCATAATTTGTCACAAGTGTCAAAGATGGAGGAGACTAATCTTGTTCTCAATTGGGAGAGTGCATTTCATGGTGAAAAGGTATCGTGTTGGTCACAAAGTCTCGCCAGGTTTGAAAGGATCGAGAAGATAGAGCTATCGAGAAACCACCCGCCTACAAATGTCAAATCGAGGAGTTTTCTCGATCATGCGGTTTTTATAGAAGGTTCATCAGATTTCTCGGCGATCACGAAGCCACGTGTGGATTGCCGAGAAAGATATGAAGTTCGTGGTTCATGATAAACGCCGCTTTACACGCTTATTGTTGATATTTAAAATGATTTTAGATCGTTAAGTGCTTATGTATCGCTTTCTTAATGCATCTATCTCAAGAACGGTCGTTCCTTCGACGCCGCGCGCTTCAGTACGAGAACCACCGACGACGCGACCAATTCATAGGCTAGCACTGCCAGCCGTGTCCGAGGTTCAAAGCGAGCGCATGGCGGACCGCGAGGAATACGCTGGGAGATCGGCTCATGGTCGAGAAGGCGCGATCATGAAAAGTGATCGAAAGTATGCGGGCAGAGAGAAATTAGGTTTCCACCCTTTCTATAAATAGGATCACCCCACTCGCGCCTCGCACCCCAACACGCCGCACTGCTTTAATTCTTTTCCTCGCTTATAGCTTTTAGTCTTTAGTCTTCGCTTAGTTTAATTCTAGTATTGTTTTTACGTTGTTCTAGTTTATTTTATTATTACGCTATCGATCGGAACATTTTGTCCGATCGCTTTTCCGTTGTTTACCGCTCGTCTTGGGATCGGATTCAAGACCAACCATTGTTCATCCAACGCTTCCTACGGGTTTTATATTTTTCATTCGCTTTTATGGTTAATTCGTAGTTCATTCCGCTTATTATGTCCGGCTAGTTTTCTATTCTAATCCTAGGGTTTGCATGATTCGATCCTATATGTTGGAGTTCATCGCTTGTTGTTTACCTTCCGGGCATGATTCATGATTCATGGTGCTTATTTATATGTGTTGATTTCTAATCAATCTTGATGCATATCTAGTGCCGCTAATCGACGAATCATTAATTGTCAAACGATCTTGAATGCATGATACGATTAAGCCTCGAGTCGTAATTGAGATAGACAATCGAGGAAGCATATTCTTAGTGATCCTTTGAGTTGCTTATTTTCCTGTAGACGAATCGTGATAGGGAAAATTAGTAATCAATCGCCGCAATTGTCTGAATCAAGTTGTTGGTTATATATGTGATCTTCCGTCTTTGTCGGATTAAAGCGGTAATAATAAGCTGATAAACATCGCTGGATAGGATTGGTGCATCCCTAGGTTTATTTTCTTTATAATCATCTTTCGTGATTTTATCGCTTTATTTTATATTTGCTTGGTTACCTTTGCTTGATTAATTTCGGCCCTAAAACATCTCACCCTTTATTCGTGCGATAATGATGAATTGTCGTGAATTAGCTTACGTGTTTCGATTGCAATCTCTCGTGATACGATACTCTACCCCATACTTACACTTTTCGGTGAAAAGGAGCGATCAAATTTGCCGCTGTCGGGATTGTTAAGATCACATAGGAATAATTTGACGATTTGGATTTATTAATTCAAGTTATATATATTATATTATATTTATTTATTTTGTTAGTGCTAATTTCTCTTCTCGCAGTGGTTTATGCACAAGATCTCGTGGACCTCAAGTATTATTAGATCCCGAGATCGAAAGTTCTCAAGGAGAAGAGGACGAGAGAGACGAGCTGCAATGGCAGCAAACCAGAACGGGGCATTCCTCCCGAGCAAGTAGCACGATGCTAGCGACTTCTAAATGCTCGATGGCAAACATGGAATCTGTCCCCGCTCCGAGGAAAGACCTACAACCACATGTATCGACATCCCATAACAGTTCCAAGGAGGCGGTTGCCCGCACGTAGATGCAAACATACGAGCTCAAACCGCCCGACAGATGGTCCAAGGAGAGCGGTTTGGGGAGGAGTCACAAGACCGAAGCGCATCTCGAGACGTTTCCGACATTTGTGACACCATCAAATGTAATGGGTGCCACAAGACACAATCCGGATGCGACATGTTCGTTCCCGCGCACGGTAAGATTGGTTCAAGAGTTTGGACCGAAATGGCATCGACACTTGAAACTTTATGAAGTTTCTTTCAAATACTTTCGCGAAGACGAAGATCATTGTCAAATCTCTCATTTTGCCGTAACACCACGCAATCATTATTCGAGGCATGGGAGAAATTCGAGGTCTATGAGACGATGTCCACACATGGGTTCTCCAAGGAGCAACAAATCACGTTCTACTGGACATACGGCGCGAGAGATGGTAGATCGCCACGGGCTGTTTATTAAACCGACTACGACGAGGCAAGCAGACAGAAGAGATGGCTGCCAACAGCTATCAATGGCCAACGGAGAGAACGCCATCGCTCAAAGCATTGCTTGAAAGTGATTCAAATACGACGACCTCAGAAGAAGTTCACTCTTTGAAGAGTCGATTGAAACAGAATGTGAGCCACATCAATCGGAGGAGTCATTCAAATTTCCAACAACCTTCAGCAGCTTCAATAGTCGACCGATTCAAGAAGAGGAAGCCAAGTCTCAAGATATGATGCGCAGCTGGTTGTAAGCAACCAACAAGCCACGAATCGAATTGCTCATCGAACACCCGAAGATAAATCACTGAGTCGACTATGACAGCTATGGGGAAGCACATAAAGATGTTGGAAAATCAAATTGGTCAAATAGCCGCATAAGTGAATGCACTACAAAAGACGGGCCAATTCGAGTAATACGGAGGTAAACCCGAAGAGTCAATGCCGCATTCGATGAGGAGGGACGAGCCAGACTCCCACCGAAAGACGAGCAAGAGAACATTCGACCAAACCGCGATCGAAGCTGATCGCGAACCCGATCGCGAGCCATCCCGACTTTTGTCCCAGACGCCTGCGACAGGCGCGCAGCACCCGACCGCGAGTCATCCGAATATCCGGACGCCAGAGTTGTTCGCGAGCGACCGCCGAAACCCGATCGCGAAATCAGCGCAGCAGTCATGAGATACCCGCATGAGCCACACCGCAAGCTCACACGCCAAGAAAGATCAGCGCAGCAGACTCGCGATTTACCCAATGGTCGCGAGGTCGATCGCGAAGCACACCCGTAGGCTAATCTCGCACGACATTCCTCCGGTCCCATTTCAAGTCGACTTGTCAAGTCAAAATATGACGAGGAATTTGCTCGTTTCAAAGAGGTTTTCAAAAGTTGAAATAAATTTACCTCTTCAGCTATAAACATGCCATGCCAAGTTCTTAAGACGCATTGCAAGAAGAAACTGGGAAATTTGAGAAAATTTCCCTATCCAGAATGCAGGTGCCTTGCAAAGGAAGCTCCTCTCGGTAAGGATCCCGGCGGTTTCACGTAGAGTGCGAGATCGCCGAGCAGATTTTCCCAAATGTCTTATGCGATTTGAGCAGCATCAATCATGCCATCAAGCGTTTTCAACCGGCTACACCTTGGAAAGATGAAGCCGAAAGATCTCATCGATGATGGTCGACCGATCACACATATCCAAAAGGTATAGTCAAGACGTGTTGGTAAGAATTGGATTTTGTTTTTCCGACTTTGTTATTCTGATATTCCGAATTCAAACAACAACCACTAATCCTTGGTAGACTGCTTTAGCAACCGGTGCGGCGTTGATTGATGTGGAAGGAAACCTCACGCTTCGTGTTAACGGCGATGAGCTAAAAATTTCCATATACGACGCCATCAAGCAACACGACGTTGAAAGCCAAGATTGTTGCTCAATCATAACCATCCGGCCACGTCCGCATTTAGGGGTACCACCGATTGAGGAACGTGAGAAGAAAGAAGGACTCGCATGGAACCCGAGTGTATCATTCAAGTTGGCCACTTCCATACGCGGTGGTCATCCGTGAATGCAAGTTTAGAAGGTTCCAAGTCGGAAAGATGTCAGTGCTACAAACGCCGATTGACGAGGTTAGTGATGGTCTAGCTAAAGCGTTAAATAAAGCACTTGGGAGGTAACCCAACGCTTTCTTTGTTTTGTTTTCGTTTTGTTTTGCTTGTGTTGCTTTTTGTCGTGTTTCGCTTTTCTTGCGTGTGCTCGATCAACGAGTCAAGTGAAGTGTGTTAATCCAGTGGCATGACGATAGAAAATTTTGTGAAATTTAGATAGTGCACATGATAGGTTAGAAAAACGCATGAATGACGAGATGGCTTAGCTTGTTGTTTTTCACCATTTGCTTAACCGCGAGACTTGAGCTTCACGTATAAACATATTGATACGCTTTTACTTGTGTGATCATGCATGTGATTATCTTCTAGAACTTGCCGTGTTTTTGTAGACCGCAATATGTGTTTAATTTGGAAAGGATAAAAGGCCATCTTTGTTAACCACATTTTCACCCAAACACTAACCCGATGATATATACCATTTGTCTTCTTTGAGCCTTTATTAGACTTTTTCTTTCGATTAACCGGATGAAGGAGGTGAGGATGGATATGGAATCAAAGGGTTGAAATTTTGATGAGTTATGACGAGGAAAGTTTATTTTAGAAAAATACATCCGTGGTGAAGAATAGTACCTTGTTCGTGAAAATTAAACCTATAAGCTCTAGAAAAGAAAAGAAAAGAAAGAAAAGAAAATGATAAGTTCACTATGAGTGTTGAGCATAAAGGGTCTTTAATCAAAGTATAGGTACCTTATGAGGCATAAAGCCGATTTAGCACGCTGGGAGAAGAGGAAAATGGACAAAGTCCATATGTGTCGAGATGTGTAAACGGTGGTGCTTGGAGTATAATCGAGTCACTTAGCCATATATTATCCTATCTTAACCAATGTGCCTACATTATAACCTATCAAAAGACCTCTTTGATCCTTATTTGAACACATTTGAGCGGTGGAGATAAGAAACGCAAGCCCATGGTAAGAGGTTGCATTGCATGATCTTGAAGTATACACGCCCTTAATTTCTTTAGAGTTTGAGTGTATCCTATATATATTTTACACATGCCTTTGTGAGGGTTGAAATAAATGAGTTTTCGCAGAATTGTTGTTTGTGTTGAGTGGACTAACGCGCCATGTGCACTAATGTTTTTGAGCTGATATGTTTGGAGGCCTGAATGGTTATCCTCTTGCTATGCTCGCTGATCTTTCGTTTGTCTTTCGTTGCTTTTGTTTGAGGACAAACAATGCTTTAAGTTTGGGGTTTGATAACGCTTTACACGCTTATTGTTGATATTTAAAGATGATTTTAGATCGCTTAATGTGCTTATGTATCGTCTTAATGTTTCATCTATCTCTAGAAGATACGCTCTTGGGTGTTCCTTCGACGCTTTGTAGGTTTATATATTGATTATCGAAGCAAGGAACGCAAGCAGCAAAATAAACAAACGACTATTTCTAGCGACCCAGCGGTCGCTAGGTTGGTCGAGGCAAACCAGAGCACCCAAGAGCCGCCGCAACCTCGCGCTCCGCGAAGGCTAGCGCCGAGAACTCATCGGACGATTTCGACACAATTCATAATGGCTAGGACCGCAGCCGTGTCGCGAGGTTCAAAGCGAGCGCAAGGAGGGACCGCAGTGAATAATAGCGCGGAGAGGCTCGGTCGAAGCAGCGATTGGAGTGATCGCGGGCGCGGCAGAGAGAAATTGGTTTCCACCCTTTTCTATAAATGATCACCCCACTCGCGCTCCTCGCACCCCAACACGCCGCACTGTTTTAATTCGTTTTCCCGTTATAGCTTTTAGTCTTGTCTTTAGTTTAATTCTAGTATTGTTTTTACGCTGTTCTAGTTTAGTTTATTATTACGCTATCGACCGGCTTTGTCCGATCGTTTTCCGCTGTTTACCGCTCGCTCGCTGATTGGATTCAAGACCAACCATTGTTCATCCAACGCTTCACGGGTTTTATATTTTCATTACTCGTTTTTATGGTTAATTCGTAGTTCATTCCGCTTATTATGTCATCTAGTTTTCTATTCTAATCCTAGTGGTTTGCATGATTCGATCCTATATGTGGAGTTCTACGTTGTTGTTTACCTTCCGGCATGATTCATGATTCATGGTGCTTATTTATATGTGTTGATTTCTAATCAATCTTGATGCATATCTAGTTGCCGCTTAACGACGTGAATCAGAATGTCAAACGATCTCGAATGCATGATACGATTAAGCCTGAGTCGAATTGAGATAGGACATCGAGGAAGCATATTCTTAGTGATCCTTTTGAGTTGCTTATTTTCCTTAGACGAATCGTGATAGGGAAAATTAGTAATCAATCCGCAATTGTCGAATCAAGTTGTTGGTTATATATGTGATCTTCCGCCTTGTCGGATTAAAACGGTTAATAACAAGGGATAAACATCGCTAGGATAGGATTGGTGCATCCCTAGGTTAGTCTTTCTTTATAATCATCTTCGTGATTTTATCGCTTTATTTTATATTTCGCTTGGTTACCTTTGCTTTGATTAATTTCAAGCCCCAAAACATCTCACCCTTTATTCGTGCTTGATAATGATGAATTGTCATCAATTAGCTCGTGTTTTCGGATTGCAATCTCGTGGATACGATACTGCTTCCCCATACTTACACTTTTACGGTGAAAAGGAGCGATCAAATTTGCGCGCGTCGGGATTGTTAAGATCACATAGGAATAATTTGACGATTTGATTTATTAATTCAAGTTATATATATTATATTATATTTATTTATTTTTGTTAGTGCTAATTTCTTCTCGCAGTGGTTTATGCGTAAGATCTCGTGGACCTCAAGTATTATTAGATCCCGAGATCGAAAGTTCTCAAAGGAGAAGAGGACGAGAGAAGAGACGAGCCGCAATGGCAAAGCTGAACGGGGCATTCTCCCGAGCAAGTAGACGATGCTAGCATTTTGCTAAATCAGGCGATGGCAAACATGGGAATCGTTGTCCCCGCCCGAGGAAAGACCTCAACCACATGTATCGACATCCCACCGAGCAGTCAAGGAGGCGGTTAGCCCGCACGTGATGCAAACAATTTCGAGCTCAAACCGCCCGATCAAGATGGTCCAGGAGAGCAGTTGGAGGAGTCACGAAGACCCAGCGCATCTCGAGACGCCGACATTTGTGACACCATCAAATGAATGGGGTGCCACAAGACACAATCCGATGCATGTTCGGTTTCGTCCAGCCAGCGAAGATTGGTTCAAGAGTTTGGACCGATGGCATCGACACTTGGGGAAACTTTGTGAGAAGTTTTTTCAAATACCGCGAAGCACGTAAGATCATTGCCGAAATCTCTCATTTTGCCACACGAACAAATCATTATTCGAGGCATGGGAGAAATTCAGAGGTCTATTGAGACGATGTCCACAACATGGGTTCTCCAAGGAGCAACAAATCACACAGCTTCTACGGTGGACCTGACATGGCGATTTATGAGCATGGTAGATGCGCTGGGTGTTTATTAAACCGACCCGACGAGGCAAGCAGACAGTAAGAGATGGTCGCCAACAGCTATCAATGGCCAACAGAACGCCATCGCTCAAAGCACTGCTGAAAGTGATTCAAATACGACGACCTCATGAAGAAGTTCACCTTTTGAAGAGTCGATTGAAAGCAGAATGGAGCCACATCAATCGAGGAGTCATTCAAATTTCCAACAACCTTCAGCAGTTCAATAGTGAATTCGATTCAAGAGCCGAAAGCCAAGTCTCAAGATATGATGCAGCTTGGTAAGCAACCAACAATTGGCCACGAATCGTAATTCGTCATCGCAACACCGCGTAAGATAAATCACTTGAGTCGACTATGACACATGGGAAGCACATAAAGATGTTGGAAAATCAAATTGGTCAAATAGCCGCATGTTGAATGCACTACAAAAGACGGGCCAATTTCCGAGTAATACGGAGGTAAACCCAAGAGTCATGCTTCGCCATTCGACGAGGAGTGGACGAGCCTACCGAGCCCTACCAGAAAGACGAGCAAGAGAACATTCGACGCAGAACTGCGATCGAAGCTCGCGATCGCGAACCCGATCGCGAGCCATCCCGATTTTGTCCACAGACGCGACGAGGCGCCAGACCGACCGCGAGTCATCCGAATATCCGCACGCCGAGTTGTTCGCGGCGACCAGCCGCAAACCCGATCGCGAAATCAGCCGAGCGGTTCAGCAGTACCCGCCGAGCCACACCGCAAGCTCACACGCGAAGACGAAGATCGCCGCAGCACTCGCTGACCACCCGCCGGCGAGGTCGACGCAACACACCCGAGGCTAATCCTCGCACGCTATTCCTCCGGTCCCATTTCCAAGTCGACTTGTCAAGTCAAAATATGACGAGGAATTTGCTCGTTAAGAGGTTTTTCAAAAAGTTGAAATAAATTTACCTCTCTTGAGCGCTAAACATGCCGCACACATGAAGTTCTTAAAGAGCGCAGAAGAAGAGAACTGGGAAATTTGAGAAAATTTCCTATCCAAGAACGTGCCTTGCAAGAAGCCCTCCAAGCGTATGATCCCGGCGGTTTCACGCTAGAGTGCGAGATCGCGAGCGATTTTCCCAAATGTCTTATGACGGAGCAGCATCAACTGATGCCATTGACAGCTTCAACCGCTACACCTTGAGAAGAAGCAAAGATCTCATCGATGATGGTGACCGATCACATATCCAAAAGGTATAGTCGAAGACGGTTGGTAAGAATTCGGGATTTTGTTTTCCCCCGACTTTGTTATTCGATATTCCCGAATTCAAACAACAACCACTAATCTGGTAGACGCTTTAGCAACCGGTCGCTGCTGATTGATGTGCGGAAGGAAACCTCACGCTTCGTGTTAACGGCGAGAGCTAAAATTTCATATACGACGCCATCAAGCAACACGACGTTGGAAAGTCAAGATTGTTGCTCAATCATAACTATCGCCGCCACGCCCGCTTTAGAGGGTATCGACCGATGAGGAAGTCGTGAGAAGAAAGTGGACCTGCATGGAACCCGAGTGTATCATTCAAGTTTCGCACCCATAGTCGGTGGTCATCCGTGAATGCAAGTTTAGAAGGTTCCACAAGTCGGGAAAGATGTCAGTACTAAAACGCCGTATACGAGGTTAGTGATGGTCTAGCTAAAGACGCAATAAAGCACTTGTGGGAGGTAACCCAACGCTTTTTGTTTTTGTTTTCGTGTTTTGTTTTGTTTTCGTGTTGCTTTTTGTCGTGTTTCGCTTTTTCTGCTGTCTGGTCGATCAACGAGTCAAGTGAAGTGTGTTAATCCATGTGGCAACATAGAAAATTTTGTGAAATTTAATGATAGTACATGATAGGTTAGAAATGACGATAATGACGGAGATGGCTTAGCTTGTTGTTTTCACCATTTGCTTAACCCGTGAGACTTCGAGCCTCAGATAAACATATTGATACGCTTTTACTGTGTGATATCATGCATGTGATTATCTTCTAGAACCGTGTTCTTTGTCGAGACCGCAATATGTGTTTAATTTGGAAAGGATAAAGGCCATCTTTGTTAACCACATTTTCACCCAAACACTAACCCGATGATATATACCATTTGTCGCCTTCGAGCCTTTATTAGACTTTTCTTCGATTAACCGGAGATAGGAGGTGAGGATGGATATGGGAATCAAAGGGGTTGAAATTTTGATGTAGTTATGACGAGGAAAGTTTATTTTAGAAAATACATCGTGGTGAAGAATAGTACCTTGTTCGTGAAAATTAAACCCTATAAGCTTAGAAAAGAAAAGAAGAAAGAAAAGAAAATGATAAGTTCACTATGAGTGTTGAGCATAAAGGGTCTTTAATCAAAGTATAGGTACCTTATGAGGCATAAAACGTCGATTTAGCACGTTGGAGAGGAAAACAAAGTCCATATGTGTCGAGATGTGTAAAGGGTGCTGAGTATAATTGAGTCACTTAGCCATATATTATCCTATCTTAACCAATGTGCCTACATTATAACCTATCAAAAGACCTCTTGATCCTTATTTGAACACATTTGACGCGGTGGAGATAAAGAGAAACGCAAGCCTATGGTAAGAGGTTGCATTGCATTGATCGAATGTATACACGCCTTAATTTCTTTATGAGTTTGAGTGTATCCTATATATATTTTACACACATGCCTTGTGAGGGTGAAATAAATGAGTTTTCTCAGAAATTGTTGTTTGTGTTGAGTGGACTAACGCCGCCATGTGCACCAATGTTTTGAGCGCTGATATGTTTTGAGGCCTAGAATGGTTATTCTCTTTGCTATGCTCGGATCTTCGCTTGTCTTTTGCTCGCTTTTTGTTTGAGGACAAACAATGCTTTAAGTTTGGGGGTTTGATAAAGCGCTTTACACGCTTATTGTTGATATTTAAAGATGATTTTAGATCGCTTAATGTGCTTATGTATCGTTCTTAATGTTTCATCTATCTCAGAAGATAACGCTCGTGTCCTTCGACGCTTTGTAGGTTTATATATATCGATTATCAAGCAGGAACCAAGCACGCAGCAAAATAAACAACGACCTATTTCTAGTGACCATAGCGGTCGCTAGGTTGGTCGCGAGGCAAACCAGAGCACCGAAGAGCCGCGCCGAACCTCGTCCCGGCGAAGCGCGCCGAGAACTCACCGAGCGATTCTGACCAATTCATAACTGGCTAGCGACCGCACCAGGTCGCGAGGTTCAAAGCGAGAAGGAGGACCGCGAGGAATAAGCTGCGAGATGGCTCTGGTCGAGCTAGCGATCGCGAGAAGGATCGCGAGGCGGCGCGCAGAGAGAAATTAGGTTTCCACCCTTTTCTATAAACAGGGATCACCCCACTCGCGCCTCGCACCCCAACACGCCCGCACTGCTTTTAATTCGCGTTTTCCTCGCTTTTATAGCTTTTAGTCTTTAGTCTTCGCTAGTTTAATTCTAGTATTGTTTTTACGTGTTCTAGTTTAGTTTATTATTACGCTATCGATCGGAACGCTTTGTCCGATCGTTTTCCGTGTTTACCGCTCGCTCGCTGATGATTCAAGACCAACCATTGTTCATCCAACGCCTCACGGTTTTATATTTTCACATCGCTTTTATGGTTAATTCGTAGTTCATTCCGCTTATTATGTCTCGCTAGTTTTCTATTCTAATCTGGTTTGCATGATTCGATCCTATATGTTGTGAGTTCTCGTTGTTGTTTACTTTCGGCATGATTCATGATTCATGGTGCTTATTTATATGTGTTGATTTCTAATCAATCTTGATGCATATCTAGTTGCCGCTAAGACGTAATCGTATTAATTGTCAACGCGATCGAATGCATGATACGATTAAGCCTCGAGTCGTAATTGAGATAGAGACGAAGGAAGCATATTCTTAGTGATCCTTTTGGTTGCTTATTTTCCTGTAGACGAATCGTGATAGGGAAAATTAGTAATCAACGCCGAATTGTCGAATCAAGTTGTTGGTTATATATGTGATCTTCCTTTGCGATTAAACGGTTAATAATAAGGATAAACATCGTTGTGGATAGGATTGGTGCATCCCAGGGTTAGTCTTTCTTTATAATCATCTTCGTGATTTTATCGCTTTATTTTATATTTCGCTTGGTTACCTTGCTTGATTAATTTCCAAGCCCCAAAACATCTCACCCTTTATTACGTGCTTGATAATGATGAATTGTCGCGAATTAGCTTCTGTTTTCGGATTGCAATCTGGATACGATATCGCCACCATACTTACACTTTTTACGGTGAAAAGAGGATCAAATTTTAGCGCGTCGGGAGTTAAGATCACATAGGAATAATTTGACGATTGATTTATTAATTCAAGTTATATATATTATATTATATTTATTTATTTTTGTTAGTGCTAATTTCTCTTCTCAGGTGGTTTATGCGACAAGATCTCGTGGACCTCAAGTATTATTAGATCCCGAGATCGAAAGTTCTCAAAGGAAGAGGACGAGAGAAGAGACGAGCTGCAATGGCAAGAAATCCGCAGAACGGGCATTCCTCCGAGCAAGTAGCACGATGCTAGCCGACTTTGCGTAAATGCATCGATGGCAAACAGGGAATCGTTGTCCCGCCCGAGGAAAGACCCAACCACATGTATCGACATCCCACCGGCAGCCAAGGAGGCGGTTAGCCCGCACGTGATGCAAACAATTTCGAGCTCAAACCGCCCCGATCGATGGTCCAAGGAGAGCGCTTTGGGAGTCACGAAGACCCGAATGCGCATCTCGAGACGCCGACATTTGTGACACCATCAAAGCAGAATGGGTGCCACAAGACACAATCCGCATGTTCGGTTTCTTCGTACCAGCGAAAGATTGGTTCAAGAGTTTGGACCGAATGGCATCGACACTTGGGAAACTTTGTGAGAAGTTTCTTTCAAATACTTTCGCCGGCGAAGACGTAAGATCATTGAAATCTCATTTTTGCGTAACCACGACGAATCATTATTCGAGGCATGGGAGAAATTGAGGTCTATTGAGACGATGTCCACAACACGGGTTCTCCAGGAGCAACAAATCACACAGTTCTACGGGGACCCATACGGCGCATTTGAGCATGGGATGCGCACGGGGCTGTTTATTAAACCGACCACCGACGAGGCAAGTCAGACAGAAGAGATGGCTGCCAACAGCTATCAATGGCCAACGGAGAGAACGCCATCGCTCAAAGCACTGTGAAAGTGATTCAAATACGACGACCTCATGAAGAAGTTCACTTTTGAAGAGTCGATTGAAAGCAGAATGTGAGCCACATCAATCGAGGAGTCATTCAAATTTCCAACAACCTTCAGCAGTTTCAATAGTCGATCGATTCAAGAGCCAGGAAGCCAAGTCTCAAGATATGATGCGCAGCTTGGTTGTAAGCAACCAACAATCGCCACGAATCGAATTGCTCATCACAACACCGCGTAAGATAAATCACTGAGTCGACTATGACACTATGGGAAGCACATAAAGATGTTGGAAAATCAAATTGGTCAAATAGCCGCAAGTGAATGCACTACAAAAGACGGGCCAATTCCAGAATACGGAGGTAAACCCGAAGAGTCAATGCTTCGCCATTCGAGCGAGACGAGCTACCGAGCCTCCACGAGAAAGACGAGCAAGAGAACATTCGACGCAGAATTCGCGATCGAGCTCGCGATCGCGAACCCGATCGCGAGCCATCCCGATTTTGTCCACAGACGCCAGCCGAAGCCGCCACAGCCCGACCGCGAAGTCATCCGAATATCCGACGCGAGTTGTTCGCGAGCCACCCGCCGCGAAACCCGATCATGAAATCAGCCGAGCAGTCATGAGCTACCGGCCGCGAGCCACACCGCAAGCTCACACGCAAGACGAAGATCGCAGCAGCAGACTCCTGATCACCCGGTCGCGGGTCGACCGCAAGCACACCGAGGTAATCTCGCATCGCTATTCCTCCGGTCCCATTTCCAAGTCGACTTGTCAAGTCAAAATATGACGAGGAATTTGCTCGTTCAAAGAGGTTTTCAAAAGTTGAAATAAATTTACCTCTCGAGCGTATAAACATGCGCTACATGAAGTTCTTAAAAGACGCTTGCAAGCAAGAAGAAACTGGGAAATTTGAGAAAATTTCCCTATCCGAAGCAGTTGCCTTGCAAGAAGCCCTCAAGCGAGATCCCGCGGTTTCACGTTAGAGTGCGAGATCGCCGAGCGATTTTCCCAAATGTCTTATGCGATTGAGAGCATCAACTGATGCCATGAGCTTTCAACCGGCTACACCTTGGAAAGATGAAGCGACGAAGATCTCACGATGATGGTCATCGATCATCCACATATCCAAAAGGTATAGTCAAGACGTGTTGGTAAGAATTCGGATTTTGTTTTTCCGCCGACTTTGTTATTCTCGATATTCCCGAATTCAAACAACAACCACTAATCCTTGGTAGACGCTTTAGCAAGCGGTCGGGCTGATTGATGTGCAGAAGGAAACCTCACGCTTCGTGTTAACGGCGAGGAGCTAAAATTTCCATATACGACGCCATCAAGCAACACGACGTTGAAAGCCGGAAGATTGTTGCTCAATCATAACTCGGCCGCCACGTCCCGCATTTAGGGGTACTCGACCGATTGAGGAAGCGAGAAGAAGAAGTGGACTGCATGGAACTCGAGGTGTATCATTCAAGTTTGGGGCCACTTCCATACGCGGTGGTAGTCCGTGAATGCTAAGTTTAGAAGGTTCCACAAGTCGGGAAAGAGTGCTACTAAACGCCGATTGACGAGGTTAGTGATGGTCTAGCTAAAGAGCGTTAAATAAAGCACTTGTTGGGAGGTAACCAGCTTTTCTTTGTTTTTGTTTTAGTGTTTTGTTTTTGTCTTGTGTTGCTTTTGTGTTTCGCTTTTTCTGCGTCTTGGCTCGATCAACGAGTCGAGTGAAGTGTGTTAATCCTGTGGCCAATGAGCGATAGAAAATTTTTGTGAAATTTAATGATAGTGCACATGATAGGTTAGAAATGACGCAGAATGACGAGAGATGGCTTAGGCTTGTTGTTTTCACCATTTGCTTAACCCGTGAGATGGCTTAGCTTGTTGTTTTCACCATTTGCTGATTTTGTAAATTACTTGGTGATGAGTTCTACTCCATCGCAGGTCATTTGAAAAGAAGTTTCTCCACGATGTTAAGTTCTATTATTGGGACGATCCTCATCTCTACCGCCGACAGCCGATGGTTTGACGCGCTGCTCCCAAGGAGAAGAGAACATAATCCACGAGTGCCATAGTTCGTTGATCGGAGGCCATTTTGCAGCGGCAAGACAATGCAAAGATTTGCCACAGGATTCTTTTCGCCTTCGATCTTCAAAGATTGCCAATCTTTATCAAGAGTTGTGATCGTTGTCAAAGAGGGGAATGTCACTAAGAAAGCGAGATGCCACGAAAACCATCATGGAGGTGGAACTATTTGACGACGGGGATCGACTTCAGGGTCCGCTCAATGTCTTGTGGTTACACGATATTCTTCGCTGGAGCGTTCCGTTGGGTGAGGCGATTCCGATCGTCACGAACGACTCCAAGGTAGTGATCAAGTTCCTTCACAAGAACATTCTCGACTCGATTTGAGTCCCGGCGCGATCGTGATGGGGATCGCACTTCAATAAGTGGCTAGGCAACGTTCTAGCCAAATATGGTGGAAGCATCGAGTCACCTCCCCTACCATCCACAAGCAAACGAGCAAGCGAGTCGCCAACCGAGATCAAGCGATTCTAGAGAAATCGGTTGTTCAACAAGGATTGGGCCAAGCAATGAGATGCTTTGGCTTACCGGACTGCGCATAAAGCTCCCATCGGCTATCTCCATATCAAATGGTATTTGGTAACCGCCATTTACAGTTGAATTGGAGCACAAAGCATATTGGGCGACGAGGAGAATCAACATGGATTTCAAGGAGGCCGGTATGATGAGAAGTGACCAACTCGTTGGAGCTGACGAGTGGAGAACGAAGCTTTCGAGAATTCTGATATAGAGCGAAGAGCTCGAATTTCACGACCTCCACATTCGGCTAAAGGATTTTCGCGGTAATGAAGTCTTGCTTTACAATGCTCGACCGCCTATTCCCGGAAAGCTCAAGTCAAGATGGTCGGCTATACCGCACTGCGCGCTGAAGGGAGTTACGAGCTCCTGACTGGGCAACATTTTAAAGTGAACGGCAAGACTCAAATCCTACTTTAAGTCACACTCAATCGAGAAGTCAAGGTGACCAAGCTCAACGAACCATGATAAGAGGTACCCGCGAGCTCACGATAATTCTAGCACTGGGAGTTAACCCAACGCTTTACAGCTTCTGCTTTTGTTGTTTTCGCTTGTTTTTGGTGTGTTTCTTTGTTTGTGTCGTGTTTCGTTGTTTTGTTAGATCCCAAAGTTTAATAGCTTTTAAAAAAAAAAATAGTATTGCGACCACCCAGCGATCTGGGTCGCAAGGCCGCGAGAAATTGGGCGTAACGTTGTCTCGAAGCGAGAGTCGCGCCAAGCTCGCGATCGCGAGCTCGACCGAGATCCATCGCGACCAGCCCCGACCCGCGCCCGCTTCGTGACCCGCTTTTAACCCCTATTTTACCCAAGCTTGTAACTCACACACACACACACGCTCAAAAGAAGAACTAAACACCCTCAAGCACCCAAAGCACCTCTCTTCCCAATTTTCTGCATTTCTCCACCAAATCCACTCAAGGTATGCTATATTTGTGTCATTCTTCATGGGTTTACGCTTATTGAGCATGATTAGGAAGGATTTGTTCCATTTATCCTCTTGAGGTGGGTTTAATTAAATTTGAGAGACTAGGCTTATTTTGCTAGATTTGTTTGGTGTTTGAGCATGATTTGTCCAATGATAGGTTTATTAACGCTATACACGATATTGTTCGCCTAATGTGCCTACATTGTTGATTTGGGTTAAAATTTGTGAAATAGCATTGAAAACATTGCTCGCGATGCAGCGATCAAGGCCGCGCGCGGCCAGACGCTCGGCGCGCCACGCGCCGCCTGCTGAGCGGCCGACGGTGCTCATGACCACCCTCGCGACCGCAGGTGTGGTCGCTAGTTTTCCGTAACGTCCAATTTTGAAACTTTTCGTCAGATGTGTGTTTTTCCCATTTGTGTTATCTTGCAAGATCATATGACAATAGGGGAAATAATTGATTAAGTCAAGTTTGGGGATCTATATTGAGCATTTTGGGTTGTTGTTTTGATTGTTTCATTCATACACCGCTAACTTGAAATTCTTTTAGGTACAACATGCACTGCATACCACAGCGAAAGTGGCAAGAGCATTGTTCCACTTCCCACGACGACACAAGATGATTTCCACGATGAGCATCATGATGACTCACGACGAGCCACGCATGGCACCACCGATGAATTCGATCCCAAAATTTTGGGGTCGATCACGAAGACTCGTCGAAGCGCTGGGATCGACAGAGATTACGCGATAGCATTCCCGCTTCACGTGCCTCAAACGTGTCAAGAGAGGCATAACCAATGAGTGACGGTTAGCCAGAGGTCCGGCGTACTCGCTATCACGGCCAATTATCTTACATACCGGATCCCGACACTCAATTCTGTCGACTCTCCATGTTCACAAGACAAATGGCATGCCGGACTACATCATGTTCCTCGACAACGAGCCCCGCCAACTCTCGTGACGAACTTAATGGCATAATCAATGGAGATCCGAGGAAATTACATAGGGACGCCGAGTACACACCAAAGCGTATGGCCAAAGTTCATGGATGCCGACTGAGCACACCCATATTATGATGCCTCGAGATCAAAGCGTAGCTCGACACGGAATCCTGACGTTACTTCCACCGCCTCACATTCACCTTGCATGGCCGCTCAAGCCGTGCCGCCCTCTCACAAGATATGAGCACCGATTGAGCTATGTTCAACCGTAAGATGCATCAGATGTTCTTAGCTCAAGACTTCCATATGCACCACGCTTCGATTCAAGATATGACAGGGGATTTGTTACCCCATCGATTTCTTGATTACGATTCGAGAGTCCGATCTCTCACGACATCTTCCTCGACAAGGCGTGCCTATACGCCCGTGACGCTCTCAAGAGGCACCCGACGCTATTTGTGGCGTTATATGATCAAAACGCCAATCAATCTTCCGTCGCCCAATCCCGAGCTCACCAAGATAAACCGATACTTTACCCGATGCCAACTCGAATATGAGCTCCTCCGCACATTATGTACTGGACGCACGTGAACGCGCAAGGCGAGGTCGAGGGCGAGCAACCGCATGAGGAGCAAGCCGAGCCCGGCGCTCCGACAGCGGCATATCGCACCCGCCACCCGCTCGAGGCGACCCGGATTTATGATCGATTAGATCACATAGATGGTCGCCTCAACCATATTAACGGAACCGACATCGATTATGGAGCAGCAGCAAGCCATCTACACTAACAAGGCACATCTCGAGCAACAACGAAGATGATGGAGATGATGCAACAATGGAATCGACTGGATTTTATCCGCCACCGAGTAACGCGGCATTCAGGTAAGTTTTCTCCCAACTACTTTTTTCTCGCAAACCTTATTGCCCACATGTTCACAATAAGTTTGGGGAGTAGACGAGTTTAGTTGGTTGAGAACTCGCTTATGTTTTCTATGCTTTGTGGTTTAGTTGTTATGCGGGGTCTTTTGTCGCTTGTTTTGGTTTTGTTTTGTTTTTCGCTTTCGTGTCCGCGATCAACGAGTTAAGTGAAGTATGTTAATCCATGGCCAATGACGATAGAATTTTTGGTGAAATTTGATGATAGTGCGATGATATGTTAGAAAATGACGCATGAATGACGCGAGATGCTTAGCTTGTTGTTTTCACCATTTGCTTATCCGTGAGACTTGAGCTTCACCGTATACATATCTTGATACGCTTATTAATTGTGTGATATCATGCATGTGATTATCTTCAGAACTTGCCGTGTTTCGTGTCGAGACCGCAATATGTGTTTCAATTGGGAAAGGATAAAGGCCATCTTTGTTAACCACATATTCACCCAAACACTAACCCGATGATATATACCATTTGTCGCCTTCTTTAAGCCTTTATTAGACTTTTTCTTTCGATTAACCGGATGATAGGAGGTGAGGATGGATATGGGAATCAAAAGGGGTGAATTTTGATGTAGTTATGATGAGAAAAGTTTCGTAAAAAATACATCGTGGTGAATAATAGTACCTTTGTTGTGAAAGATAAACCCTATAAGCTCTAGAAAGAAAAGAAAAGAAAATGTTAAGTTCACTATGAGTATTGAGCATAAAGGGTCTTCAATCAAAGTATAGGTACCTTCGTGGTATTAAAGCGTTGATTTAGCACGTGGGAAAGAAGAGGAAAATGGACAAGTCCATATGTGTCTAAAATGTAAACTGGGGTTGGAATATTCTCGAGTCACTTAGCCATATTTTATCCTACCTTAACCAATGTGCCTACATTACAACCTATGAAAAGACCTCTTTGATCCTAATTTGAACACAATGACGTGGTGGAGATAGAGAAACGGCAAGCCTATGGTAAGATGTTGCATTGCATTGATCGCGAGTGTATACACGCCCCACATTTCTTTATGAGTTGAGTGTATCCTATATTTTACGCATCGCCGGAGGGTTGAATTAAATAAGTTTTGCCCAATTGTTGTTTGTGTTGAGTGACTAACGTCCATGTGCACTAATGTTTTTGAGCGCTGTTATGTTTCCGAGGCCTGAATGGTTATCATCTTGCTACGCCTCTGATCTTTTCGCTGTCTTCTCGCTTTTGGTTTTGTTTGAGGACAAACAATGATTTAAGTTTGGGGTTTGATAAACGCGCATTTTACACGCTTATAGTGATATTTGAAGATGAGTTTAGCTCGCTTAATGCTGCTACGATCGATTCTTAATGTTTTATCTATTTCTAGAAGATAACGCTGGGTGTTCTTTTGGTGTCGTGTAGGTCCATATGTTGAAAATCGCAAGGAACGACGCACGAGCCAATATACACTGCTCGCTTTAGCGACCAACCCAGCGGTCGCAGATGGCCCTAGGAAACACGCCAGAACCCAAGACACCGCGACCGCGATAACGCGTTGCATGAAGCGAAGCCACGAAAGTCATCGGACGATTTCTCGCGACCGATCGGAATTCCTAGCGATCGCTAGCCATGGCCGAGCCAACCAAGCGGGCGAAGAGGCGATCGCAGGCGAGTGAGTGCGCGAGACTTACCTCGCGACCGCACTCAGCGATCGCGAAGGGTGGTCGCGAGACGCGGCAGGTAAAAACTAGGCTGGTGTGCATATATGGCAACACCGCGCCCAACTTCGCACCCACGATTCCGCAGCCTCTTCTCGCTTTTTCATAAGTTTTTCGTAGTTTTAGCTTTAGCTTCCATATAGTTTCATTCTAGAGTTGTTTTACGCATTGTTCTTCGTAGTTTTATCGTCATTTATCCTAACGCTTCGTCCGACAATCTTGCAAGTTTCCGTCCGAGGTTCGATTCAAGCCCAACGTGTTCATCCAACGCTACATCATGTGTTTTATATATTTAATTTCCGCCTTTATGGTTAAATCGTATTTCATTCTGCTTATTATGTCTGCTAGTTTTTTCGCTCTAATCCTAGGTTTGCATGATTCGATCCTATATGTTGTGATTCCTCTATCGCTATTTACCGTCCATGCATCGATTCATGATTCGATTGTGCTTATTTATATGTGTTGATTTGATCAATCTTGATGCATATTTAGTTGGTTAATTACGAATTGTGTTAATTGTCAATCGATATCGAATGCATGATACAATGACGAGCCTCGAGTAGCGAGATGATATTCGTAGGAAGCATATTCTTTGTGATCCGCTTGAGTTACTTGTTTTCACCAGAGACGAATAAAGAATAGGAAAACTAGTAATCTACACCGCTTGTCGTAATGTAAATTGCTCTGTTATATATGTGATCTTCCATCTGTCTGCGATTAAAATTGGTTAATAGGAACAGGATAAACATACGCTGTGGATAGGATTAATGCAGCCCTGTGGTTAGTCGCCTTTCTCTGCTTTTAAACATCCGAGTGTTTATCGCTTTAATTTACTTCTCTTTGTTACCTTTGCTTGGATTGATCAAGCCCTAAAATCTTACCAAACCATGTTTGTTGCTGATAATGAGAACCGCCGAGTTAGCTTCGTATTCGCTACATAATCCCCGTGGATACGATACTCCTATACTTACACCTTTCGTGTTAGAAAATTAAGCGATCATAAAGTGATTACGACTTTATTACGACCATTTTGAAATGAGTCGATAATTAACGCTGAGACGCTTTCAAACGTTAACGTTAGAGATGACTTGAGAATCAAGTTCAACGATCAAGGAATTATGATATTTAAATTCCTATGATTATTTTATATAATTAGAATATTATTTAGCATTGAAATAATGCTAGAAAATTTTGGAATTATATTTTGATTATTTAAGATTCTCGAAACCCTAAATCAGAATTAGGGTTTTCACCGATAAATTCCAATAATTTTTCCTATGATATAATTTATCATCTAAGATATATATTATGCTATATGTCTACTTATAGCATGAAAATCAATTTGCATAATTCTTCAAAAATGTCGTGAGCATTATCTATGTGTATAACATAGAATTGTTTTATTTGATCTTCCAAATTGTATTATATCTTAGTGTAGTATCTACACACTTACCAAGTAAAATTGTAGATGAAAATGTCTTGCAATGTGTTATGAAAGCGATTTTGTTAACTAGTTAATCAAAGAAAGCTTGATTTTCTTGAACATGATTACACAATTTTGGATAGAGTATATATATTACATGCAAGACACAACATGAAATATCTGCAAATTTCATCCTTCCTTTACAGTGTTGTGACGGCAATGTGGCAAATTGAGTCATATATATTTTGTTTCATTCAAAACTTTATGCATGTAGTTAATACATGTAAGAGATATTTTAACCAGTGAATATGCAAATTTGATCAAAATTATTTGTCTTGCTTTTGTTACAACCGAGAGAGAGAGAGATGTATTGATAATTCATTTGTATATATTAAGTATTAAGTCTTGAAACCAAAACCTTTCATTTCTCTTCTCAAACAAACACACTACCGAGAGCATATCTAAGAAAATAGTGTTCTTACTTTCTTCACCAAAATCTCATTTAAATCATACAACTAAATCGACACCGTAAGAGGTTAGAATCGAACAGTTCGATTATACATGCTTTTTAATATCCAATGGTTCAATTTATTTTCAACATGTGTTCTTAAGAAAATATGTATCATGTTTAATGTTAGTAATATGTACATATGTTATAAGATCTATTGATATTTATTTAAAGCTAAGATGTTGTATAAATTATTTGTTGATGATCAAAATTCTAAGAGTTATTTTATGTATGGATTATGATATATTAAGTTAAAAACCTTAGTGATTATTGAAATTTTGAAAATCATTTGTTATATTTTTGAAAATGCGAGATAAACTAAATAATGTTGATGTCAAAATTATTTATGTATATATAGCATATTATTGATCTAGGTATTGATTATGTGATAATTAATTTTATTAGAATTTTTGATATATAGCTATTTTATTCAAAATGGGAGACAAGTGATAGGTATTAATGGGTTTGTTGTTATATATGATATTATGATGTTTAGTGCTAATGATAGTATTAAGCATAGTGTAATTTTTAGGATTTTATAAAATTGTTTGGTATATTAAAGACAGAGCTCGATGGATACATATGGTGTTGTTTGATATGTTATTATTATGGATTATTAATGTTAAAGGATAATGTTTAGTGTTATAGGAATTATTAGAATTTTGAAATTTTGGATTTATTTTGTAAAACCGTGACCTATATAATGTATATAGGTGTGTTCCAATATTTCTATAGTATATTAATACATATTAATGATCATAGTAAAATAATAACTATATGAATTAAAGAATTTTTGGAACAAGTTTGGAAAATTATCATATAGCCGTGAGCTATATTGTTTAAGGAATTTTAATTCCTTTTATCAAGAATAATAAATTATTATATTCTAAAAATTATATTAGACATAATTGAATTTCTAGATTTATTAAACTAGAATATTATGTTTACGATGAAAGCGTTATATCAATAACGTTAAAGCATAAAATAATGCTTAAAGTATTAAAAGATTAATATTGAAAAAATATTAATCAAGTTTATCGATTTGTGAAAATGAGAATTGAAAAGAAATCGATTGAAAATCGATTTATATTAATTTTATACATTAAAAATGTATTTATTGAAATATTATAACGAAAAGTCAAAATGGTTGACTTTCAAATTAACTTTAAATCTCGTTAATACGCTAATACGTGAAAACGACACTTTTATTTAATATCTCAATTGTGAGAAAAGATTTCATAATTAAATCATTTTATAATAACGTTATTTATCGTAATTATTTAACCTAAAAGGTTAAAATGAGATCTAGATCATATTACGCTCTCTCAAACGAGAATTATTTTTATTAATACGCATAAACACGATTAGATTTATTAAGACTTAATTATTATATTATTTATCAAAGTGAATGAACTTTGAAAATCTCAAGCATGCAACGTTAAACGTAAAATTTTTGCGTAGGGACGTGAAGCTCACACGCAATGAGAAGAACAGATCGAAATCAAAGTTAAAAGTAAAGTGGGCTTTACTATACTCAAACTGTAGAATTTACCAAATGATTTATTTATGATGCTTTATTGCAAGCAAATATTTATGAAAGATTTATTTAATTACCGCCAAAATGTTTATGTTTTGTATGTATCCAATCATGATTGTTGATGCATAATGTGGGTAGCTCCCACTTTAGACATGCTTGAATTCGTATTCTGGAAGTACCCCAAGGAGATGGAGAATTCAGTATCTGTCTGAGATGGCCTGGATTTTGTGATCGATTATTTGGTGACGAAGGGTGCTCGCTATGCGTCGTGTGAGAGAGGCCTCCTCTGTAGGAATTATTGTGGATGAATTATTGTGGTGGATATGGATCATACATACAGGAAATATGTCGCATTAATCTTTATGGAAAATGAAAGAAATTATTTAGTAAGAGAGTATTCAAATTAAAACCGTGTGTTACTGTGATGAGTAATTTAAACTTGATAAATTATTTGCATGAGCCCGAGTAAATCTTGTACCTACCGCATGTTTGTTTTAAAGTGCAGTTGAGCGATGATGGATGAGATGTGTGAGCGCGTAACCCCTTATGAATACGATATATTAGAAAACTCAATACACATCGCATATGTGTATTCACACGCTTCTGCAATTGAATTAATTTATTTATGATGTTGATTAGTTGAATACATCGAACATAGAGTTCTTGTATATATATGGTTAGCTTCTGATTATTATTCCAAGTATTAGCCCGTAAATCGCATTTAGGATTTAGGGGTCTGCATAAAGTGGTATCGTAGTCGTCCTTTCAATCCAAAACCTCTTAGAGTTAAGTCAGATTGAGTCACTAGACTTCTGAGATCACCGACACCGTCCGACACTCCATCACATCAAGCTCAACTGAAAAGGTAAATGATTTTCTCATCTTTGAAAAAGAAAAGTTTGAGATTTATAATTGATTTGGTGTGATAGAACATTATCGATAATGATTGGTGTCGATAGAACATTATCGACAAATGAAATGAGAAAGGTTGTAAATAACCATGATTGATTGATTGAAAATTTTCGCAAGAAATGCAGATGTTTAAAACGAACTATGTTCGCCATATTTGAAATTTTATTCTTCAATTCTCAATATTGTTTTGATTAATGACTATGTCATCCCAAATGAAAGTTATGAGAATTGATTGAAAGTCGCTGGTTCGCCCAACGTATGATAATGTCATGAGAATGTATTGATAATTTTTTAGAATAAAATGTTAATTCATGTAATTCAATAGAAATTTATTGTTATGAATATTTGAATTTTTTATTTTTTTCAAATCCCAAAGATGTTTACGATGATGGGTATGTTATCCCAAGAGAACGTAGATGCTGAAACGCATGATCCCATTTGCGAAAGAACATAGGAAGATGAATTATTGGAATTTTATTCCATCCCGAGAACAAAACGAGATTGAAATAAGAATCTCGAATTGATAGACGGAAGAAAATTCAAGCTCGTAATTGGAAAAGATGTCAAGATGATGAATGTCACTATGCGATAAGTGACCCGAGAATGATCTTTTCATTCGAAGTTCACGCACGACGAACTCCAAATCAACTATGACTCTTCGATGGAAACGGCAGAAATGTGATCAAGAATTGTGAGAGTCAATTAAAGACCGAATTGCAATCATACTCAACGACCCGCTCGCACCAAGATGTATAATTGACCGCTCCCGCCTGCCCGACCAAGTCTAGTCCAACCTGGCGCAGGCACCGGTTATCCACCTCGCCAATTTATCTTGACCGTCGATCACCTCCACCGGAAATCAACCTCGCGTCGACCGCACGCCTGGCTTGATGTCGGCATTATCATGTACTCATGGCGCCGACATGTACGCACCGATTGCGGCGCCGATACCTTCAACTCGCTTCGGCTTTAATGACTTCGCCATTATGTCAATAACCTCGCAATGACCTCGGCATTGGCAAATGACTTCGCAACAACTTCGAAATCAGATATTTACGACCTCGGTATCCCGAGCTCGGCATCAGCAAACTGTTTGCTAATGTTTTTGTTTTAGCCCGCTCTCTCGTTAGAGCTCCGACGAACAGTTTCGCCACGCATCTCTATCACAGAGTACTATACTTTATGAAGAACCAAAGCCCTGATTCTTCACCAGAATTGACGATAGTCAGTTGAAGTTAGTTTATAGTTTTATAGAATGGGAATTTTACATAGCATTAGAATTTTAGAAGATACTAGAAAGTAGTATTCCCAAGAGTACAAGAAGAGCTATGACATATAGGGGAACCTTGATTATGACCTATAATGTGTTATATAAAGTTTTAAATTTTCATTACCAAATTTCTCATTGAGTTTAACTCTATGACCTAGTTCAAATTGAGAAATCATATAAGTTTCTCACTTTTTCAAAGAAAATTTCCAACCCGAGAATTTATGATGTGTCCTTTTAAACCAAGTCCTTGTGTGATGAGAAAATATTTGTGACGGTCCGCCAGCCCATATGACCAAAGAAATCTAGTAGTCGCCATTCGGTCTTCGGACCCTAGATCCTAAATTATTCAGCTCAAAGAATATATGGATTCAATCAGAAAATATGTTATCTCGAATCATGAACCCATATCTTTGAAAGTGACATGATGCAATTTCTTCAACTCGAGACCAATAAGTAAGATAAAGATCGACTTATCTTGTCGCCTAAGTTTTGAATTAGTAAAGTGACAAACATCATGTACCGTAGATCGACTTATTTGATAACCCAGGTTGCGTGATCATGGTGATGACATCAAGGAGTTATGATGTAAATAAGATCTCATGAGACGAGGTATTTTCCTATGATGCACATGGATGCAATGGCCCCCGATAAGCTTACTGAGAATTGATAATAAGAAGTTATATCTTCATGTGACGTTATGATAATGAAATGTTATGAATGAGATACTCTTAGCATAGAATGCAAGAGTTAAGAAAGGGAAGTGCATGATATCCTGGGATATAATTTTCCTTATTAGACATAACGAGAGATTACAACTTATCTTTAAGATAGTTGATTGTCCTTAAAACCTCCTTAGTAGGTTGGACATGTATAAAGAATGGAGATGCACGATATTCTTTCAAAGGATATATATGTAAGAAGTCGATAGCATCTCGTGATAATCTAATCTCTGCTTTATACCTCAATCAATGAAATTATGCTTGAGCATAATCAATTCCAAGTAATGAGACTTGTTAAACCAATGATAATGAGATTGAGGAATCGTAATCATTGAGATGTGTGAAGCTAGGATAGCCCTAGCATGTAAATCAAGTATGGAGAAATATCTCCACAATGAAGACATGGTAAGAGATGCTGAATTTAAGTTATGGTGTACAAATGTACTACCTACCAAGCTACAGATAATAATGACGGTTCTAGTCCCAGAGTAAGAATCAAGTATAATGAAAGTAATATTACTTTCTCAAACCATGCTCAAGAAAGGGACAAAAGTCAAAATAGTCAAGAAATTATGAGCTATACAATTATGAGATAGCCACAATATGAGATAAGTTTCATGATATTAGACTCGATAAGTAAAGTAATTCATTGAGTAAAGAAGGTAGAAAGAAAGCATTCATTATTTGAAATGGATCTTAGTACTATAATCGTATTGACACAAAACACTTGTCTTGTGTGTCTTAGAAATTAACAAGCAAGATAGCTTCTTTAGACTTTTGCAAAGGAAATGTTTTCAAGAGAACAAATGAAAAGATTCACATGGAAGAATCTTAAGATGAATCTAATTGTAAATCTTACCCTCATACTTTTGTGACGATCAATAAAGTGGAATATTAAGTATCTCACATGGGAATGAAGCATTCACGAATGTCGAAAATGGTAAAGATATTACGCCAAGGCAAAAGTATAATATGTCCCTTAGTGGACAAAGGATTTTATCCATGCAAAATTTCAAATGAATCAAATAAAGATTTAGAAGAAATGACGATATCCAAAAATGGATATTACAAACGATGGCACTAAATGCCGACAAGGATTTTCTCCGAAAAGAGTTTAAAGTAAGGATATATGAGATATATATTTCGAGATCGATAAAGTGAAAAGGAATCAATCATTCATACCGATCAAAATGAATGATAGTGTCAGTACATCATGATCTCTACGATGAGATTGTTATCGAGATATTAATATCGCGATAGGTCGATATAAACCTAACCACGTAATGCTATTGATAAAAGCATAATAGTACCGACACCGAGAAGCGGTAGTGAACGGCAATGTACATAGCAAGGAAACATAATGTCCCAAGGAAAGGACAAAATGTATGAAATAGATGTTTAATCGAATGCACGAGAACACCGAGACCAAAGCCTATACTTCAGAACCGAAACAGATTTAAAAATCGTAGGCCCGATAGATATGAGAAAAAATTCTATACCTATAATTTTCTGCTCGACATAGGTGCTTCGCTTTCAGATCGCACAAGTATGCGAGAAACGATAGAACACAATTTAGGGTAAACGAATCAAGAAATGAAAATCTCCTCACCTATATGAGAATTATGGCCATTACAAGCCGCCAAACTTAGAATCGACCTAGGATCACCTAAGCTTCTAACAAATGAGTTATATCATAATATCTATGTGGAACGAGATATAATTCAGAAAAGTAGTTTCAAATGGATGTCACCACGTGATTAGAAGCACGGCATAGCCTCTCCATTGAAATTCTATGCAACGGAATTTGGATCCTCAATTGCTTTAATTTAAGGATGGCTCACCTAGAACTATCTTTACAGAGGGTAAGAAAAGGAGTCCGATGAGTAAAAAGTTTAACCCCAAGGCCTACAAGTCAAGAACTCACACGGTGTATCACCTCTTATTATAAACTCGGCATGAGTTAGGACAGTGAGGAATTTCTACATCATGGATGAATGTCAGAATTATGGAGAGATGGACGAGGATGACATCCAATAACTTATCCATCGCTTGCCAACGTAATGATGTGATCTTGCAAAAGAAGTATCAAGATAATATCTTCTCCAAGTAGAAAATTCCAAGACTTGGGCGCACTTATCGATTTGTCAATGTGCTCAAGTATACATATAATGCGTAGGAACGGCACCCACGGGTACTTGTCCCGTCCCCGAAGCTACACAGCAGGCATAAAGGAATGGTTGTGCCTCGATGTTCCAATGCCGCCCCACGCCCCGCGCTTCTATTATACCGAGAGACGAGAATGGCAAAAGGATGTGATCTTATCACCCTTGAAAATTAGAGGAATTACGCTATCAAATCGACCTCACTTCTCGATAAAAGTAACACATACTGAATCAAAGAAGTAAGTGGAGCAAGCAGGACCGGCTCGAAAGAGAAAGATCATTTGACATACGAGGTAAAAGGCACCGGAATTGGGCAAGTTTCTAAGCAAAGGTACGATTAATGGTTAGGCCACTGTAGACATAGAGTCCTATGATAATACGAGACTCATATGTAAATGGTGGCTTATGTGTAAATGGTATTTGATGTACGAAAGCAAAATTGTTCAATAAGATATGGTTACTATGAGATTATAGTCATGCCAATCTGACAGTCGATACACCACCCTATTCATGAACCTCAAAAATAGAGTGTTCCATATGTACTAGACAATTTTGTCTAAATTTTATGAACGATGTTCTTATCCATATGGGACGAGAAAGAACATAAAGAATATCAAGGATCAGACATGGACTTTAGAGTCGAGCAAAATTTGCCAAGTTTAATATATGAATTTCGCTTAAAGAAGGAATATTCCTTACATACGATGTCTTCCAAGGAATCAAATTATATGGACAAATGAATGTGAGGCCACTTATTAAAGTGAGAAAGATGATAGTCAACGACCGTGATGACTTAGACATCATAAATAGAATTACCCAACTTACGACTTGAAATAGCAAAGAATGGTATAAGTACCAAGGTCAGGAGACATCGCTCATATGAAATAAGTTAGATTCTTCACAAACCATAAAAGTTCAATTATTTCTTCGAGCAAGAGACTTAAAACGAGATAGAAAGAGGACTCGAATCAGAAAAGATTCCAATTGTGATATAAACTATCACCCATGGCGGTCAAGGGTTTTAAAGAGCTACCGACAATGTCATATTGTCTAAGGAAAGGTTATATATATATTTCAAGCAATGATAAGTTTAGAAATGAAATCATGAACGAAGCTCATGATATTCCTCATACCACCCACCCAAGCAAAGATTAAAGTATATATTGATTTACGAAAATAAAAATAAAAATTAGATAAGTAAAGAATGAAACGAGCTATAACCTCATCGATCGCATTGCTCTTGTTATAAGAGTGAAGGCATTGTATCAATGACCTTATAAGGGTTATAATTCTAATGAGATACAAATGAAATGAAATGACATAACAATGGATTTTATGATGTGTTTTGCCAAAGTCATAAAGAAATAACACTACTATATGGGTAGTAGTGGTTCGACTCACCAAAATGCTCATCTCTCTCTATTCGTATTAATTTAGATCCGATAATTTATCTCACCATACAAGATCGATCTTGTGCGGTACCAAACCTATCACTCGCATGAGATTCCAAGTTTACCCCTAGTTTTTGAGCTAGCTCACCAAAAGGAGTTATGCACTATATCAACCTTATCGTAGATGTCCCTTCACGATACGATGTATAAAAGGACATATATATGTTTAAGGACAATATGAGAACATTAATGTTAAATCGGTGCAAGGAACATGTTTTACCACTTATTAAGTTTACGCATCACCATACGTGGCATTATATGGAAAGAAATATCGACCACCACTTTATTGTAATAAAGTAAAGGCGAGAGAAAGTATAGGTTTTGACAACGTAAATGAAATGATTAAGATATTTGCCAAATAAGGCAAAGAGGAGAGGTTTCGGATTAGAAGGTCTTATACATTGAGATCTTAACCAAGATTCGAAGCGAAACGAAGTTCTCGAGATTTCTCCATCGAGGGAATTATAAAGTTCAAAGTACAAGGAATGTCGAGATCAGCTTTATAGGACCTTACGAGATCCTAGAAATAATAGGCCCAAGAGTTTAAAGATTGGTACTTCCACCAAAATTGGGGAACGTATAACGTTTTTCCACAGTCACGCCTAAAGAAATACTGAATATGACCCAAATCACGTAATTCATCATAATGACGTGATCTTCAACCAAATATGAGTTGTGATGAACATCTACGACTTATTTGATCGTATGATTCAATGATTAAGAATTAAATTGTGTTATGAAAGTCCAATGAGAAACCATGGACAAAAGAAAATCACGTGAAATTTAAGATGTTATGGTGCCAAGATGCCCATACTTTTTGAGGTATGTAAATTCTGGACTAAATTTCTTAGCCGAGTGGAAATGTAATACCCTAATTATTAAAAACCAAATTACGATAATTAATTTCAAATTAGAGTATTATTATGATAATTTGATTATTAAAATATCGAATAATGATTCGACTTATCTTTCGAATAATAAATTCCATGTTTTATTCACAAATGAATGTGAATTGAGACATTAATATGTAACGATTTCAAAAGATTATTTCACGCCGACACGTGATCGATGATTAAATGCTCGTGATATTTTCTAAGTTTTTAAGCTTAGAATTTAATTCCATTATTATTGAATAATTTAATAAAGGATTACGGCTTTATTACGCACCATTTTGAAACTGAGTCGATAATTAACGTTAGAGACGCTTCAAACGTTAACGCTTAGAGATGACTTGAGAATCAAGTTCAACGATCAAGGAATTATGATATTTAAATTCCTATGATTATTTTATATAATTAGAATATTATTTAGCATTGAAATAATGCTAGAAAATTTTGGAATTATATTTTGATTATTTAAGATTCTCAAACCAAATCAAGAATTATGGTTTTCACCTCGATAAATTCCAATAATTTTCCTATGATATAATTTATCATCTAGATATATATTATGCTATATGTCTACCTTATAGCATGAAATCAATTTGGCATAATTTTCAAAATGCCGTGAATTATCTATGTGTATAATATAGTAATTGTTTTATTTGATTTCCAAATTGTATTATATCTTAGTGTAGTATCATCACACACTTACCAAGTAAAATTTGTAGATTGAAAATGTCTTAATGTGTTAGATGTATGATTAGTCCGATTTGTTAACTAGTTAATCAAAGAAAGCTGATTCTTAACATTGGATTATCACAAGTTTTGGATAGAGTGATATATATTACATGCAAGACACAACATGAAAAATCTGAAAATTTCTCCTTCCCTTCTACATGTTGTCGACGGCAATGTGGTCAAATGAGCTCAAATATATTTTGTTTCATTCAAAACTTATGCATGTAGTTAATACATGTAAGATATTTACACCACGACATATGAAGACTCTCCAAAATTCATTTGTCTTTGCTTTTCTTTGTTACAACCGGTAGAGAGAGACGAGATATTGATAATTCATTTGTCGATATATTAAAGTATTAAGTCTTGAAACAATATTAATTGAAACCTCTAATCGCCCAAGGAATCCCACATGTAAGCCACGCGTGTGGACGCCACACATGAACCTCGACCGCACTAAAATATACATTTTAGTCGCTTAATTTCAATCCATGTCAACTTATCCTTATGACAAATGAAATTAATGATCGACCTTACTAGACCACATCACTATCGCAAGAAGGACTTGGCGGAAGTTGTACTTGAGGTGATGTCTAAGCAATGATCACAATTTTAACAAAGAAAAATGAAATCTTAGAATTGGCATACCACTAGACCATACTGCCCAATCCAAATTCCTTTGTTATCTCATCTTAAATCTATCTCTAGAGAACTTATGAAAATCGCATATGCAAGCCACGTGTGGGCGCCACACATGAAACTCTCACTCTCAATAGATTAAAATATTTTATTTAGAAATCTCATCTAACAAACGATGACAAACATTGCAAGCAAGCACGCGTGTGGGCGCCACTCACAAAGGCATATCACTTTGTTTAGAGATCAAAAGTGGAGGTCTTGACATTTTAATTTAAAAATTAATATGTCGGGTTACTTGCTTAGTCTTTGGTTTCAAAAGGTTTGTCCATGCAGATCACGTAATCCTAGCATGCTTTTCTATAGAACTCAACATGTAAAACATGCTCACAGAATTCTAAATATGCTTGAAAAATGCGATAAACCTAGCATGCTTTCTATGCGCATCCAATCACGAAAACATATAACATGCTTATCTACATAATTTAAACATACATAGCATGCTTCTGCATAATTTAAACATCCACGACATGCTTTGAACGATATAAAATAAAATAAAATCGTTCATCGCGCCCACTGTGATCCCGTACTTCGCCAAATTATTACATAAATTTGCAAAGTACAGATCTTCAAGCTCGAAAACGGGCCTCGCGTGCACGGGCACGGACCGGATTCGTCAAAACTTGATTTGGGCCGAAAAATCGAAAACGGGCCGGATCATTGGAACGGGCCGAACTGGGTCAAAAATGCGAACCGGTCAAAATTTAACCGCGTAAAATCCGGTCGAGTCGAATTTGGGCCGGTCGTTGAAGATGAGCCGAGCCGCACGCTGGGCACACGCCCATGCGCGCCCGCCAGCCCATCCACCACCGTACCTGCGTCCGACGACGTCGCCTCTACCCTACCGGCTGTCTCGCGACGACGCCGCTCGTGCCGCCGAGCCACCGCACGCCATCGCCGAGACTTTCTCGCCGGCCAAGACGCCACGCTGCGTCGCCGCCCGTGCGCCGTCGATCCGGGCGTTGAGGTTTTCCGACGAGAATCGTGGCCGCCATCGCCCGGTGCTACCGCGCTGCCCGCGCTGCCAGCTGCCGAGCGCCACGCCACGCTCTTTGACTCGGCGCTGCGCGCTACCCACCGAGCACTCGCAGGCGCCTGCGCTGCCTATGGACACCGAGAGCCGTGCGCGAGGCCGCCAAGCCTCGCCGAGCCCGATTCGCCAAGACGTGTCGAGCGCGTCACCGGCTTTGTCGAGACCTCGCTGAGGTTTCCCGCATATTTTGCCGAGATCCGCCGAGCGCCAAGACGCCGGCGCCGAAGCGGTGCCGAGGCATCCGGCCAAGCGCATGCCCCGCACGCCCGGCTACCGAGCCATGCCGCCCGGTCCGCCAGACGCCTTCGCACCCAGATCGCCGAGGGTTGCCGGCGACCTCGCCTCGATGCCGCCTCACCGTCCCGCCGCTCGCCGAGAAAACACGCGCACGCCGGGCGGCGTGTCTGCGAGCGCCAAGACGCCAGCTGCGCATCGCCCGCACGCCGTCACCGTATTCGATTTTTCATGACCTCCGCCGTCTCGTTCCCGTCTTCGTCTTGCGTTCTTCTTTTGCGTATGAGATTTACAAGAAAAAATCTAATCTAACCACGGATTTTCTCGTGGTGAAAAACAAAATCCGACAAAAAAATAAAACGAGTCACGATGAACGATAGATTCACAATTAAATAATTACGCACGTTATAATCATACGTGAATTAATCCAACAGAGCCAAGATACTGAACCTCGCTCTAATACCAATTGTAGGAAAATCTGATTTTAACCTGTTCCCGAGGATCTATCTTGGATGTTTAATTCACCATACATTGATTATATGCCTAGCATGCACCTATATAATTAATTGCAACACGTAGGGGTTTTCTCGTGTTTACCTGCGAATCTGTCGAGTTAGAATGGATCAAGACTCGTGCTTTGATCTTCTGGACTGTATCCCGTTTGTCTAAACCCCAATGTCGAGTGAGGACAATCCATGAAGAATGCTATAGAAAACGCCTCTACTTTTTCTCTCAATTTTCAAAATTCTCACTATGTAGAAATAGTAATTTCGAAAATATCACTGAGCATTAGCCTTGATTTTCTCTCTCACCTTATATTTATAATGCAACCTAAACCCTATCAAGATAGGATTTATGCATATCTAATAAATATAATCTTATCACTTAAGATAGAGAGGATCGTCGAGTCCCGCGGGACTCTGAGAGAGGTAGACGATTTTTCCTTAGCAATGTGCCGGATGGGCCATCCTGTGGATCAAATGTAAGGAATAAAGATTTAGTCTCAAATAAATTAATTATCTTATGTTCAGCCGTAACATAAATTAATTTATAAACATTTATTCATGCCACTAGAGAATAAATGTTGACTTACCCCTTTATTTCCGAAGGTGAGTCGGGCTTGCACTTTAGACTTCACGAATCCTCGATTTAAGATATCGCACGTCCATTAATCATTTACATGATTACGATCGCTTAAAATAATTAATATCTTTAATTCCTTAAGTAGTACCACTCAACCTTATTATTGTACTGAGATAACTCAACCCGCAGGTTTAGTACAATAAACCTTTGAGCTCCTTAAGGGATCGCCATCATCCTAAACGGATACGGTGACTCGACACAAGTAACTAGCATGACATACAAGACCGCCACCACCCAAGATGCGTAGAATTGGTTATTTCATGTAACCTCACCCATAGCAAGTCAAAGTGATGGTCAAGAACTCATACTCACCTAATACCTTATCGATGTTTAGATCAACGTAAGTCTCCGAGATCTAGATTCTTCACGACGGTCAGATAGAAAAACTCATCTCACTGTGATCCATCAATACGTCGAGACGCAAGCATGACAAGCAACCAAGTCAAGTCACTTCTTATCTACAACGCAGCCTATACCGACAATTCGTCCTCAAGTTGTCTCACCATGATACTTTTTATATCTCATTAAACTTGACCAATCATACGCACTTGTGTGATCTACAACACAATCGTATGATCTAACTTATATATGAGATAAATGGACATATATATGCAATCAAGTAAACAATTCGTGATAGGAGATTGTAATAGTGGTAATAGGAAACATCAGATACAAGCTCAACCAAACTGCTTTCGGTATACAAATCCAACAGGTCCAAGATTCGCCCAAACCCTATTTGTCTCACCGCCTCAATTTGTGCGTCGTTCAGATCTTGTAGAATATTACTAAAAGTTGATGGTGTTGTATGTGTCTTCACCTGGTAATTTTGTGTCCTCGCTCACGCTAACTATATCAATGCACGCCTTCAAGTTTTCATTACGCAACGAACGTCCTTGGGGTGCCTAACTTGAGTTGCTGGATTAGATCATCGAAATCATCATCCCCACCTACTTGTGGTTGAGATTCAATCACATTTGTTTGGTTCACATCATTTGTCAGCTGTTTCCTACAAAACATACAAATTTGAATAAGTACACAAACAAAGACGATCGTAATGCATAATTCACATAATTCGAGCATGTTTTGTTTGTACATGCAACATCTACATACTTTCCCTTATTAGCCCGCGTCAACCTTTTTTTTCCTTTTGATATATCATGTAATACCCGAATTATTAAAACCAAATTACGATAATTAATTTCGTAAATTAGAGTATTATTATGATAATTTGATTATTAAAATATCGAATAATGATTCGATTATCTTTGGAATAATAAATTCTATGTTTTATTCACAAATGAATGTGAATTGAGAAATACGAATATGTAACGATTTCAACAAGATATTTCTACGCCGATTACGTATCGATGATTAAATGCTCGTGATATTTTCTAAGTTTTTAAGCTTAGAATTTAATTCCATTATTATTGAATAATTTAATAAAGTGATAAACGCCGATTTTACACGCTTATAGTTGATATTTGAAGATGAGTTTAGCTCGCTTAATGTGCGTTTACGTATCGATTCTTAATGTTTTATCTATTTCTAGAAGACACCGCTTTTGGTGTTCTTTTGGTGTTGTGTAGGTCCATATGTTGAAAATCGAAGCAAGGAACGACGCACGAGCCAATATACACTCGCCTCGCTTTAGCGACCAACCCAGCGGTCGCTAGATAGCCGCTAGAAACACGCTGCGAGAACCCAAAGACACCGCGATCGCGATAACGCGTGCCAGCGAAAAGCCCAGCCGAGAAAGTCATCGGACGATTTCGCGACGGATCGAAATTCTAGCGACCGCTAGCCATGGTCATGAGCCAACCAAGCGGGCGCAAGAGGCGACCGCGGGCGAGAGGAAGCGGCGAGACTTACCTCGCGACCGCACCTAGCGATCGCGGGCGGTGGTCGCGAGACGGCCGCGTATGAAAAACTAGGGTCTGGGGTGCCTATATATGGCAACACCCTCGCCCCCAACTTCGCACCTACGATTCCAGCCTCTTTTCTCGCTTTTTCATAAGTTTTTCAGAGTTTTAGCTTTAGCTTCCATATAGTTTCATTCTAGAGTTGTTTTACGATTGTTCTTCGTTAGTTTTATCGTTTTGTTCACGATCCGAACGCTTCGTCCTGACAATCTTGTAAGTTTCCGTTTTTAGCGAGGTTGGGATTCGCCCAACGTGTTCATCCAACGCTACATCACGGGTTTTATATATTTAATTTCCGTCTTTATGGTTAAATCGTATTTCATTCCGCTTATTATGTCCGGCTAGTTTTTTCGCTCTAATCCTGGGTTTGCATGATTCGATCCTATATGTTGTGATTCTCGTTATCGCTATTTACCGTCCATGCATTGATTCATGATTCGATTGTGCTTATTTATATGTGTTGATTTACGATCAATCTTGATGCATATTTAGTTGTCGGTTAATTACGTAATTGTGTTAATTGTCAATCGATATCGAATGCATGATACGAATGAGCCTCGAGTAGTAGCCGAGATAGGATATTCGTAGGAAGCATATTCTTTGTGATCCGCTTTGAGTTACTTGTTTTCACCTAGAGACGTATGATAATAGGGAAAACTAGTAATTCTGACCGCTTTTGTAAATGTGAAAATTGTCTGCTATATATGTGATCTTCCATCTTGTCTCGATTAAAATTGGTTAATAGGAATGGATAAACATACGCTGTGGATAGGATTAATGCAGCCCTGGGTTAGTCGCCTTTCTCCGCTTTTAAACATCCGAGTGTTTATTGCTTTAATTTACTTTCTTTTGTTACCTTTGCTTTGGATTGATTTAGAAGCCCTAAAATCTTACCAAACCATGTTTGTTGCTTGGATAATGATGAATCCTCGTTGAGTTAGCTTCGTTTTCGCGTACAATCCCGTGGATACGATACTTACCACCCTATACTTACACCTTTTAGTGTTAGAAAATTGCGATCAAATTTTGGCGCTGTCGGGATTGTTAAGATTTCATAGGAATAATTTGATGATTTGGAATTATTAATTCAAGTTGTATTTTATTTTATTTTTATTTGTTCTCGCCAGAGTCGATTTTTCTTCTTGTTCTCGGTAGTTTATGTTCACAAGGTCCTGTGGACCTCCCGAGCAGCGTTTGATCCCGAGATCGAAATCACTCACAAGAGGAGAAGGAGACGAGAGAAGAGAGCGAGCAAGCAATGGCGGGGAATCAACAACGGGCGTTCCGAAATAGTCAGTGCACTCATAGCGCACTTTACAAAATGCGCGCCAATTGGCAACTATGGGACTCGTTGTCCACGCCTCCGGGCGGCAAAAGCACCGCTGAATTATATGTACTGCACCTCCTGCCGAGCAATTTCAAGGAGGCGGATAGGGCCCAAGTAAACGCTAACAATTTTGAGTCAAGCCGCCCTAATCGGCATGGTTCAAGGGAGCAGTTCGGAGGAGGAGTCACGGAGGATCCGAATGCCCATCTCGAGACCTATCTCGACATTTGTGACACCATCAAATGTATGGGGTGCCACAAGACACAATCCGATGCGTATGTTCGGATTTTCTCTCATAAATCAAGCAAAGGACTGGTTCAAGACTTTAGATCGTCACGGGCATCAACAGCTGGGCAATTACATGTGAGAAATTTCTCTCGAAGTACTTTCTCCCGCTAAGCACGTAAGATCATAGCCGAGATTTCCCACTTCTCCCAGCTTAGGAGATGAATCTTTATTCGAGTCGTGGGAAAGATTCAGGCCTATTGAGAAGGTGCCCACACATGGATTCTCGAGGGCGGCCAGTTACCCGCTTTTACGGTGACACCTCACACGGGAGCATTGTTGACGATCACGGGGTTGCCTTTTGAGCAGACGTGTAGACGAGGCCACCCGATCATAGAAGAGATGGCGGCCAGCGGTTATCGATGGTCGATGGAGAGGACACCGTGGTGAAAATCGCTACCGCTGAAGGTGATTCGGTATGATAATATTATGGAGCGCTCACCTTGTTGAGAAGCCAATTTGAGAAAGAAAGGAAAGGAAAGGCGTGCGCTCGATAAATCTTTGCAGAGTCGAGATGATTGAGGCCGAGGACGTGAACTACATCAATCGGAGGAACAACCGTCTGGGGAATCCGCGTACAATCCGAACAATGTGTCACCCAAATTTCGTCACGCCAACCCCAACAATTTTCAACACCCCGCCAGTTTCTCGATTCGAACGGGTGATTCAAGAGACGCAGAAGCGAGTCTAGAGGACATGATGCGCAGCTGGTTGTAAGCAACCAACAATTGGCAACAAATCGAATTCGCTTATAAGCAACACCGCGTAAGATCAATCATTTGGAATCCACCGTGACGGCCATGGAAAGCACATGAAGATGATGGAGAATCAAATAAGTCGATAGTCGCAACGAAATGGGCAGACAAGTCGGGCCAATTTCCGAGTAATACGGAGGTAAACCCTAAAATCACCGTAATGCCATTCAATTGAGGTGGACGAGCTTATCAAAGTCACGAGGAGACGAACGGTGAAAGCGGACAAAGAGAGAGATCTCGCGATCGAGCTCGCGATCGCGAGCCCGACGCGAGGAATACAAAGAAGGAGTTCGCGGCGGCTCGTGAGGCGCAAGAAGTCAAAACGCCCGTGACATGTCGGTCCGAGGACCTAGCGAAGCGACCCAGCGGTCGCGAGTAATTCAGCCGCCGCGAAATCGCATGAAGGTTGAGACGCGCACCTAGCGCCCGAGAAAGCGCCAGCGCTACCGCGAAGACGAAGGAAGATGCTGTACATGTGCCTAGCGACCGCACACGCGGTCACGAGGCTGATCGCGAAGAGCAAGTTTTGAAGAAATTTCCGACGTACGTGCCTCCAATTCCGTTTCCAAGCCGTTTAGCCAAGCCCAAGTACGATGAGAAGTTAACCAGGTTCATGGAGATG
Source organism: Salvia rosmarinus (assembly GCA_036937905.1). Lineage (NCBI taxonomy): Eukaryota > Viridiplantae > Streptophyta > Magnoliopsida > Lamiales > Lamiaceae > Salvia > Salvia rosmarinus. The sequence continues at coordinate 221,055 of JAODLM010000411.1, forward strand.
TTTCAAAAGGTGCACATCAATATTCCTTTACTTGATGCACTTCGAGATATGCCGGGTTACGTTAAGTTTCTGAAGGATCTTTGTTGCCCATAAGAAGAAGCTTGGGAAATTCGAGACGATAAATCTGTCTCAAGAGTGCGATCTTTGTCTTCGCAAAAGTTGCCGCCAGCGAGAAAGATCGAGCGCTTCACCATAGCATGCGCCGTCGGAGGACGACATTCTCCAAGGTTACGTGTGATTTGGGGCAAGCATCAATCGATGCCGTTGTCCATTTTAATAGATTGGAGATTGGGAGATCAAGCCGACCACCATAGCTCTTCGGATGGCGGACACATCGTGACTTATCCGAAAGGGATAGTGGAGGGCGTGCTCGTGAAAGTTCGAGATTTCATCTTCCCACCGATTTCGTTGTTCTCGACATGCGGAGGATGGGAATACACCTCTTATTCTCGGCGACCATTCCTAGCTACCGCGAAAGCATTGATGAGACGCAAGATGGAGATCTCACCTTCGAGTCAACGACGAGGAGATGAAAATCTCTATATATGATGCTATGAAGCGGCCGACGAGAAGACCATGGAAGTTTGTCGAGTTATAGAGCGGTATGTCGCCCACTCACTTTCAATCGTTGATCCGTGGAGTTTTGTATGCGAGAACTCGATTTTCTCACCCACGACCTTGATGAGTCGTGTGACGAGATTTTAGAGTATCTTGAGTCCATCGATGAAGTCGAGGCCCTCCCGAGGAGTCGGTGCCTTATTTGGATGTGAGGAAGCCGATTGGAGGAGGACGTCGTGGTGAAGAAGGAAGAGACTACACCCAAGATGGAGTTGAAAGAGTTGCGAACCACCTTCAAGATGCATTCTTAGGCGGCGAGACGTGCCGGTGATAATATCTTGGCTTTGATGATGAGGAGACACGAAACTGATGGTTGTCTTTGAGCGAAGACAAGTCTGCGATTGGGTGGACGATTTCGATATCAAGGTCACCGATTTGCATGCACCGGATCCCGTTGGAGAATGAATACAAGCCAAAGGTGCAACCTCAACGCCGATTGAATCCAAGAATGCAAGAGGTCGCCGGAAAAGAAGTGTTGAAGCTTTGAGACGCAGCATGATCTATGCCATATCCGACAAATGGTGGGTTAGCCCTACTCAAGTGGTATCCAAGAAAGGGGTATCACGGTGATCGAGAGATGAGACAAACGAGCTTGTGGCAACAAGACTCGTAAGGATGGCGAAGTTTGCATCGACTATCGTGCTCGAACACGCCCACGAGGAAAGACCATTTTCTCCCCGCCTTTATTGATCGGATGTTGGACGACTAGCGGGTATGAGTTCTACTATTTTCTCGATGGATATTCGGTACAATCAGATTGCCATCGCCTCAAGATCAGCACAAGACGGCGCCACGTGTCCGTATGGAGTTTTCGCTTATAGGCGAATGCCGCTTGATTGTGCAATGCTCCAACCACCTTCCAACGATGTATGATGTCCATCTTCCATGGGTTGATCGAGAATATTATGGTAGTCTTTATGGACGACTTTTCCGTGTTTGGCTCTTCATTCGACCATTGTCTCCATAATTTGTCACAAGTCTTTGCAAAGATGTGAGGAGACTAATCTTGTTCTCAATTGGGAGAAGTGCCATTTCATGGTGAAGGAAGGTATCGTGCTTGGTCACAAAGTCTCGCCGAGGGTTTGGAGTGGATCGAGCAAAGATAGTAGCTATCGAGAAACCACCTCCGCCTACAAATGTCAAATCGAGGAGTTTTCTCGATCATGCGGGTTTTTATAGAAGGTTCATCAAGGATTTCTCGGCGATCACGAAGCCATTGTGTGGATTGCTCGAGAAAGATATGAAGTTCGTGTTCATGATAAACGCGCGTTTACACGCTTATTGTTGATATTTAAAGATGATTTTAGATCGTTTAATGTGCGTTTATGTATCGCTTTCTTAATGTTTCATCTATCTCTAGAAGATAACGCTCTTGGGTGTTCCTTCGACGCTTTGTAGGTTTATATATCGATTATCGAAGCAAGGAACGAAGCACGAGCAAAATAAACAACCGACCTATTTCTAGCGACCACTGGCGGTCGCTAGGTTGGTCGCGAGGCAAACCAATGAGCACCCGGAGAGCCGCTGCCACAACCTCGTGCCCGCGAAGCGAAGCCTAGCGTCGAGAACTCATCGGACGATTTCGCGACCAATTCATAATAGCTAGCGACCGCTAGCCGTGTCATGAGTTCAAAGCGAGCGCAGGAGGGACCGCGAGTGAATAATAGCGCGGAGATGGCTCATGGTCGAAGCTAGCGATCGCGGCGATGATCGCGAGGCGGCGCGGCAGAGAGAAATTAGGTTTCCACCCTTTTCTATAAATAGTGATCACCCCACCCGCGCCTCCTCGAGACACCCCAACACGCCCGCACTGCTTTAATTCGCTTTTCCTCGCTTATAGCTTTTAGTCTTTAGTCTTCGTTTAGTTTAATTCTAGTATTGTTTTTACGTTGTTCTAGTTTATTTTATTATTACGTTATCGATCGGAACATTTTGTCCGATCGTTTTTCCGTTGTTTACCGTTCGTTCGCTTGGGATTGGATTCAAGACCAACCATTGTTCATCCAACGCTTCCCTACGGGTTTTATATTTTTCATTACTGTTTTTATGGTTAATTCGTAGTTCATTCCGTTTATTATGTCTGGCTAGTTTTCTATTCTAATCCTAGGGTTTGCATGATTCGATCCTATATGTTGTGAGTTCTGCTGTTGTTGTTTACCTTCCAGGCATGATTCATGATTCATGGTGCTTATTTATATGTGTTGATTTCTAATCAATCTTGATGCATATCTAGTTGCCGCTAATGACGAATCGTATTAATTGTCAAACGATCTTGAATGCATGATACGATTAAGCCTTCGAGTCGTAATTGAGATAGACACGATCGTGGGAAGCATATTCTTAGTGATCCTTTTGAGTTGCTTATTTTCCTCTAGAGGCGAATCGTGATAGGGAAAATTAGTAATCAATCTGCCGCAATTGTCGAATCAAGTTGTTGGTTATATATGTGATCTTCCGTCTTATCCGGATTAAAACGGTTAATAATAAGCGGGATAAACATCGCTGTGGATAGGATTGGTGCATCCCTAGGTTAGTCTTTCTTTATAATCATCTTTCGTGATTTTATCGCTTTATTTTATATTTCTGCTTGGTTACCTTTGCTTTGGATTAATTTCCGAAGCCCTAAAACATCTCACCCTTTATTCTGTGCTTGGATAATGATGAATTGTCGTTGAATTAGCTTCTGTGTTTTCGGATTGCAATCTCTGTGGATACGATACTTCGCTTACCCCATACTTACACTTTTTACGTGTGAAAAAGGAGCGATCAAATTTTGGCGCCGTTGCCGGGGATTGTTAAGATCACATAGGAATAATTTGACGATTTGGATTTATTAATTCAAGTTATATATATTATATTATATTTATTTATTTTGTTAGTGCTAATTTCTCTCTCTCGCAGTGGTTTATGCGTACAAGATCTCGTGGACCTCAAGTATTATTAGATCCCGAGATCGAAAGTTCTCAAAGGAGAAGAGGACGAGAGAGAGACGAGCTGCAATGGCGGCAAATCCATGAGAACAGGGCATTCCTCCCGAGCAAGTAGCACGATGCTAGCCGACTTGCGTAAATGCAATCGGATGGCAAACATGGAATCGTTGTCCACGCTCGGAGGAAAGACCTACGAACCACATGTATCGACATCCCACCGAGCAGTTCCAAGGAGGCGGTTGGGGCCGCACGTAGATGCAAACAATTTGAGCTCAAACCGCCCGATCAAGATGGTCCAAGGAGAGCGGTTTGGGGAGGAGTCACGGAAGACCAATGCGCATCTCGAGACGCCGACATTTGTGACACCATCAAATGTAATGGGGTGCCACAAGACACAATCCGGATGCGCATGTTCGGTTTCGCCAGCACCAGCGAAAAGATTGGTTCAAGAGTTTGGACCGAAATGGCATCGACACTTGGGAAACTTTGAGAAGTTTCTTCAAATACTTTCCGCTGCGAAAGCAGTAAGATCATTGCGAAATCTCTCATTTTGCCGTAACCACGACGAATCATTATTCGAGGCATGGGAGAAATTCGAGGTCTATTGAGACGATGTCCACAACATGGGTTCTCCAAGGAGCAACAAATCACAGCTTCTACGGGACCCACACGGCGGGCGAGGAGCATGGTAGATGCGTCGGTGGGCTGTTTATTAAACCGACCAGTCGACGAGGCAAGCCAGACAGAAGAGATGGCTGCCAACAGCTATCAATGGCCAACGGAGAGAACGCCATCGTTCAAAGCAGCTGCTGTTGAGAGTGATTCGAAATACGACGACCTCATGAAGAAGTTCACTCTTTTGAAGAGTCAGATTGAAACAGAGAATGTGAGCCACATCAATCAGAGGAGTCATTCAAATTTCCAACAACCTTCAGCAGGCTTCAATAGTCAGAATTCGATTCAAGAGCCGAGGAAGCCAAGTCTCGAAGATATGATGCAGCAGTTGGTTGTAAGCAACCAACAATTGGCCACGAATCAGAATTCGTTCATCAGCAACACCGGGCAGAAGATAAATCACTTGGAGTCGACTATGACAGCTATGGGGAAGCACATAAAGATGTTGGAAAATCAAATTGGTCAAATAGCCGTACAAGTGAATGCACTACAAAAGACGGGCCAATTTCCGAGTAATACGGAGGTAAACCCGAAGAGTCAATGCCGCCATTCGGACGAGGAAAGGGCGAGCCTACTCGAGCCCCACCGAAAGACGAGCAAGAGAACATTCGACGCAGAAACTTCGCGATCGAAGCTCGCGATCACGAACCCGATCGCGAGCCATCCCGAATTTTGTCCACGCGACGCCGCGACCGAAGCGCGCGCGCCCGACCGCGAGTCATCCGAATATCCGCACGCGCCGGAGTTGTTCGCGAGCGACCAGCCGCAAACCCGATCGCGAAATCAGCCGCAGCAGTCATGAGCTACCCGCCATGAGCCACACCGCAAGCTCACACGCCAAGATTTAAGATCGGTAGCGCAGACTCTCGCGATTTACCCAATGGTCGCGAGGTCGACCGCGAAGCACACCCGTAGGCTAATCTCGCACGCACATTCCTCCGGTCCCATTTCCAAGTCGACTTGTCAAGTCAAAATATGACGAGGAATTTGCTCGTTTCAAAGAGGTTTTCAAAAGTTGAAATAAATTTACCTCTCTTTGAGCGTTGCGAACATGCCGGCCACATGAAGTTCTTAAAGACGCGCTTGCAAGCAAGAAGAAACTTGGGAAATTTGAGAAAATTTCCCTATCCAAAATGCAGATGCCGTCTTGCAAAGGAAGCTCCTCTCTCGCGTAAGGATCCCGGCGGTTTCACGTTAGAGTGCGAGATCGCCGAGCGATTTTCCCAAATGTCTTATGCGATTTGAGGCGAGCATCAATCGATGCCATTGAGCGTTTTCAACCGGCTACACCTGGAAAGATGAAGCCGACGAAGATCTCATCGATGATGGTCGACCGATCATCACATATCCAAAAGGTATAGTCGAAGACGTGTTGGTAAGAATTGGGTTTTGTTTTTCCCGCCGACTTTGTTATTCTTGATATTCCGAATTCAAACAACAACCACTAATCCTTGGTAGACTGCTTTAGCAACCGGTCGCGGCGTTGATTGATGTGCGGAAGGAAACCTCACGCTTCGTGTTAACGATGAGGAGCTAAAAATTTCCATATACGACGCCATCAAGCAACACGACGTTGGAAGCCGGAAGATTGTTGCTCAATCATAACTCACTGCGCGGCCACGTCCGCATTTAGGGGTACTCACCGATTGAGGAAGGCGTGAGAAGAAAGAAGTGGACTCGGCATGGAACTCCGAGTGTATCATTCAAGTTTGGGGGCCACTTCCATAGTCGCGGTGGTCATCCGTGAATGCGAAGTTTAGAAGGTTCCACAAGTCGGGAAAGATGTCGAGTGCTACTAAAACGCCCGTTGACGAGGTTAGTGATGGTCTAGCTAAAGGCGTTAAATAAAGCACTTGTTGGGAGGTAACCCAACGTTTTCTTTGTTTTTGTTTTCGTGTTTTGTTTTGTTTTCGTTTGTGTTGCTTTTTGTCGTGTTTCGCTTTTCTTTGCGTTTTCGTAATACGTCGATCAACGAGTCAAGTGAAGTGTGTTAATCCATGTGGCCATGACGATAGAAAATTTTGTGAAATTTAATGATAGTGCACATGATAGGTTAGAAATGACGCATGAATGACGAGAGATGGCTTAGCTTGTTGTTTTTCACCATTTGCTTAACCCGTGAGACTTGAGCTTCATTGTATAAACATATTGATACGCTTTTACTTGTGTGATATCATGCATGTGATTATCTTCTAGAACTTGCCGTGTTTCGGTGTCGAGACTGCAATATGTGTTTCGAATTTGGAAAGGATAAAAGGCCATCTTTGTTAACCACATTTTCACCCAAACACTAACCCGATGATATATACCATTTGTCGCCTTCTTTGAGCCTTTATTAGACTTTTTCTTTCGATTAACCGGATGATAGGAGGTGAGGATGGATATGGGAATCAAAAGGGGTTGAAATTTTGATGTAGTTATGACGAGGAAAGTTTATTTTAGAAAAATACATCTGTGGTGAAGAATAGTACCTTGTTCGTGAAAATTAAACCCTATAAGCTCTAGAAAAGAAAAGAAAAGAAAGAAAAAAAAATGATAAGTTCACTATGAGTGTTGAGCATAAAGGGTCTTTAATCAAAGTATAGGTACCTTATGAGGCATAAACGCCGATTTAGCACGCTGGGAGAGAGAGGAAAATGGACAAAGTCCATATGTGTCGAGATGTGTAAACGGTGGTGCTTGGGTATAATTGAGTCACTTAGCCATATATTATCCTATCTTAACCAATGTGCCTACATTATAACCTATCAAAAGACCCTTTGATCCTTATTTGAACACATTTGACGCGGTGGAGATGTTAGAGAAACGGCAAGCCTATGGTAAGAGGTTGCATTGCATTGATCTTTGAATGTATACACGTCCTTAATTTCTTTATGAGTTTGAGTGTATCCTATATATATTTTACACACATGCCTTTGTGAGGGTTGAAATAAATGAGTTTTGCCGTAAATTGTTGTTTGTGTTGAGTGGACTAACGTCGCCATGTGCACTAATGTTTTTGAGCGCTGATATGTTTCGAGGCCTGAATGGTTATCCTCTTGCTATGCTCGCTGATCTTTCGTTTGTCTTTACATTACTTTTGTTTGAGGACAAACAATGCTTTAAGTTTGGGGTTTGATAAACGCGCTTTTACACGCTTATTGTTGATATTTAAAGATGATTTTAGATCGCTTAATGTGCGTTTATGTATCGTTTCTTAATGTTTCATCTATCTCTAGAAGATAACGCTCTTGGGTGTTCCTTCGACGCTTTGTAGGTTTATATATTGATTATCGAAGCAAGGAACGAAGCACCAGCAAAATAAACAAATCGACTTATTTCTAGCGACCAGCCTAGCGGTCGCTAGGTTGGTCGCGAGGCAAACCAACGAGCACCCAAGAGCCGCGCGCAACCTCGTGCCGCGAAGCGAAGCTTCAGCGTCGAGAACTCATCGGACGATTTCGCGACCAATTCATAATGGCTAGCGACCGCTAGCCGTGTCGCGAGGTTCAAAGCGAGCGCAAGGAGGGACGCGAGTGAATAATAGCGCTGCGGAGATGGCTCGCGGTCGAAGCTAGCGATTGCGGCGGATCGCGAGGGCGCGGGCAGAGAGAAATTAGGTTTCCACCCTTTTCTATAAATAGGGATCACCCCACTCGCGCCTCGCACCCCAACACGCCTGCACTGTTTTAATTCGGTTTTCCTCGCTTTTATAGCTTTTAGTCTTTAGTCTTCGTTTAGTTTAATTCTAGTATTGTTTTTACGCTGTTCTAGTTTAGTTTATTATTACGCTATCGATCGGAACGTTTTGTCCGATCGTTTTTCCGTTGTTTACCGTTCGTTCGCTTGGGATTGGATTCAAGACCAACCATTGTTCATCCAACGCTTCCCACGGGTTTTATATTTTCATTACTTGCTTTTATGGTTAATTCGTAGTTCATTCCGCTTATTATGTCTCGCTAGTTTTCTATTCTAATCCTGTGGTTTGCATGATTCGATCCTATATGTTGTGAGTTCTGCTGTTGTTGTTTACCTTCCAGGCATGATTCATGATTCATGGTGCTTATTTATATGTGTTGATTTCTAATCAATCTTGATGCATATCTAGTTGCCAGTTAATGACGTAACTGTATTAATTGTCAAACGATCTTGAATGCATGATACGATTAAGCCTTGAGTCGTAATTGAGATAGGACAGTCGTAGGAAGCATATTCTTAGTGATCCTTTTGAGTTGCTTATTTTCCTCTAGACGAATCGTGATAGGGAAAATTAGTAATCAATCTGCCGCAATTGTCGTGAATCGGGTTGTTGGTTATATATGTGATCTTCCGCTTATGCGGATTAAAACGGTTAATAATAAGCGGGATAAACATCGCTAGGATAGGATTGGTGCATCCCTAGGTTAGTCTTTCTTTATAATCATCTTCGTGATTTTATCGCTTTATTTTATATTTCGCTTGGTTACCTTTGCTTTGATTAATTTCAAGCCCCAAAACATCTCACCCTTTATTCGTGCTTGGATAATGATGAATTGTCATTGAATTAGCTTCGTGTTTTCGGATTGCAATCTACGTGGATACGATACTTAACTTACCCCATACTTACACTTTTTACGTGTGAAAAGGAGCGATCAAATTTTGCGCGCTGTCGGGATTGTTAAGATCACATAGGAATAATTTGACGATTTGGATTTATTAATTCAAGTTATATATATTATATTATATTTATTTATTTTTGTTAGTGCTAATTTCTCTCTTCTCGCAGGTGGTTTATGCGTACAAGATCTCAGGGACCTCCTGAAGTATTATTAGATCCCGAGATCGAAAGTTCTCAAAGGAGAAGAGGACGAGAGAAGAGACGAGCTGCAATGGCAAAGCAACTGCATGAACGGGGCATTCCTCCCGAGCAAGTAGACGATGCTAGCCGACTTTGCGTAAATGCAAATACCGATGGCAAACATGGGAATCGTTGTCCCCGCTCCGGAGGAAAGACCTCTCAACCACATGTATCGACATCCCACCGAGCAGCCCAAGGAGGCGGTTAGCCCGCACGTAGATGCAAACAATTTCGAGCTCAAACCGCCCCGATCAAGATGGTCCAAGAGAGAGCGGTTTGGGGGAGGAGTCACGAAGACCCGAATGCGCATCTCGAGACGCCGACATTTGTGACACCATCAAATGAGAATGGGGTGCCACAAGACACAATCCGGATCGCATGTTCGGTTTCGTCACAGCCCAAAGCGAAAGATTGGTTCAAGAGTTTGGACCGAAATGGCATCGACACTTGGGGAAACTTTGTGAGAAGTTTTTTGAAATACTTTCCGCGGGCGAAAGCACGTAAGATCATTGCCGAAATCTCTCATTTTGCCGAACCACGACGAATCATTATTCGAGGCATGGGAGAAATTCAGAGGTCTATTGAGACGATGTCCACAACATGGGTTCTCCAAGGAGCAACAAATCACACAGCTTCTACGGTGGACCGACATGGCGGGAGCGAGGAGCATGGTAGATGCGTCGTGGGGTCTGTTTATTAAACCGACCGACCGACGAGGCAAGTCGTAGACAGAAGAGATGGCTGCCAACAGCTATCAATGGCCAACGAGAGAACGCCATCGCTCAAAGCAATTGCTGTTGAAAGTGATTCAAATACGACGACCTCATGAAGAAGTTCACTCTTTTGAAGAGTCGATTGAAATGAAGAATGTGAGCCACATCAATCGAGGAGTCATTCAAATTTCCAACAACCTTCAGCAGTTTCAATAGTCGAATTCGATTCAAGAGCCGAGGAAGCCAAGTCTCAAGATATGATGCGCCAGCTTGGTTGTAAGCAACCAACAATTGGCCACGAATCGTAATTCGCTCATCGCCAACACCGCGTAAGATAAATCACTTGAGTCGACTATGACAACATGGGAAGCACATAAAGATGTTGGAAAATCAAATTGGTCAAATAGCCGCATGTGAATGCACTACAAAAGACGGGCCAATTTCCGAGTAATACGGAGGTAAACCCAAGAGTCAATGCTTCGCCATTCGCACGAGGAGGGGACGAGCCTACCGAGCCCTACCGAGAAAGACGAGCAAGAGAACATTCTCGACGCAGAACTTCGCGATCGAAGCTCAAGATCGCGAACCCGATCGCGAGCCATCCCGATTTTGTCCACAGACGCCATGATCGAGCGCGCCACAAGCACCCGACCGCGAGTCATCCGAATATCCGCACGCCGAGTTGTTCGCGGCGACCAGCCGCAAACCCGATCGCGAAATCAGCCGTAGCGGTCATGAGCTACCCAGCTCGCGAGCCACACCGCAAGCTCACACGCGAAGACGAAGATCACAGCGCAGCTCCTCGCGACCTACCCAAATGCGGTCGCGAGGTCGACCGCAAGCACACCTGAGGCTAATCCTCGCACGCATATTCCTCCGGTCCCATTTCCAAGTCGACTTGTCAAGTCAAAATATGACGAGGAATTTGCTCGTTTCAAAGAGGTTTTTCAAAAAGTTGAAATAAATTTACCTCTCTTTGAAGCGTTCTGCTAAACATGCCGCCACATGAAGTTCTTAAAGACGCGCTTGCAAGCAAGAAGAAACTTGGGAAATTTGAGAAAATTTCCCTATCCAAGAATGCAAAGGTCGTCTTGCAAAGGAAGCTCCTCCAAGCGAATGATCCCGGCGGTTTCACGTTAGAGTGCGAGATCGCCGAGCGATTTTCCCAAATGTCTTATGCGATTTGGGGACGAGCATCAACTGATGCCATTGAATCGTTTTCAACCGCTACACCTTGGAAAGATGAAGCCGATTAAGATCTCATCGATGATGGTGACCGATCACCACATATCCAAAAGGTATAGTCGAAGACGTGTTGGTAAGAATTCGGGATTTTGTTTTCCCGCCGACTTTGTTATTCTTGATATTCCCGAATTCAAACAACAACCACTAATCTGGTAGACCGCTTCTAGCAACCGGTCGTGCGTGATTGATGTGCGGGAAGGAAACCTCACGCTTCGTGTTAACGATGAGGAGCTAAAAATTTCCATATACGACGCCATCAAGCAACACGACGTTGGAAAGCGGAAGATTGTTGCTCAATCATAACTATCGCCGCCACGTCCGCGTTTAGAGGGTACTCGACCGATTGAGGAAGTCGAGAGAAGAAAGGGACTCGGCATGGAACCCGAGTGTATCATTCAAGTTTGGGGGCCACTTCCATAGTCGGTGGTGGTCATCCGTGAATGCGAAGTTTAGAAGGTTCCACAAGTCGGGAAAGATGTCAAGTGCTACTAAAACGCCAGATTGACGAGGTTAGTGATGGTCTAGCTAAAGACGTTAAATAAAGCACTTGTTGGGAGGTAACCCAACGCTTTCTTTTTTTGTTTTCGTGTTTTGTTTTTGTTTTCGTTTGTGTTGCTTTTTGTCGTGTTTCTGTTTTTCTTTGCGTTTCTGTGCGTCGATCAACGAGTCAAGTGAAGTGTGTTAATCCATGTGGCCAATGACGATAGAAAATTTTGTGAAATTTAATGATAGTGCACATGATAGGTTAGAAATGACGATGAATGACGAGAGATGGCTTAGCTTGTTGTTTTTCACCATTTGCTTAACCCGTGAGACTTGAGCTTCATCAGTATAAACATATTGATACGCTTTTACTTGTGTGATATCATGCATGTGATTATCTTCTAGAACTTGCCGTGTTTGATGTCGAGACCGCAATATGTGTTTCAATTTGGAAAGGATAAAGGCCATCTTTGTTAACCACATTTTCACCCAAACACTAACCCGATGATATATACCATTTGTCGCTTCTTTGAGCCTTTATTAGACTTTTCTTCGATTAACCGGATGATAGGAGGTGAGGATGGATATGGGAATCAAAAGGGGTTGAAATTTTGATGTAGTTATGACGAGAAAAGTTTATTTTAGAAAAATACATCTGTGGTGAAGAATAGTACCTTGTTCGTGAAAATTAAACCCTATAAGCTCTAGAAAAGAAAAGAAAAGAAAGAAAAGAAAATGATAAGTTCACTATGAGTGTTGAGCATAAAGGGTCTTTAATCAAAGTATAGGTACCTTATGAGGCATAAAACGTCGATTTAGCACGTTGGGAGAGAAGAGGAAAATGGACAAAGTCCATATGTGTCGAGATGTGTAAATGGTGGTGCTTGGAGTATAATTGAGTCACTTAGCCATATATTATCCTATCTTAACCAATGTGCCTACATTATAACCTATCAAAAGACCTCTTTGATCCTTATTTGAACACATTTGACGCGGTGGAGATGTTAGAGAAACGGCAAGCCTATGGTAAGAGGTTGCATTGCATTGATCTTTGAATGTATACACGTCCTTAATTTCTTTATGAGTTTGAGTGTATCCTATATATATTTTACACACATGCCTTTGTGAGGTTGAAATAAATGAGTTTTTGCCGTAAATTGTTGTTTGTGTTGAGTGGACTAACGCCGCCATGTGCACTAATGTTTTGAGCGCTGATATGTTTCGAGGCCCAGAATGGTTATTCTCTTTGCTATGCTCGCCGATCTTCGTTTGTCTTTCTGCTCGCTTTTTGTTTGAGGACAAACAATGCTTTAAGTTTGGGGGTTTGATAAACGCAGCGCGCTTTACACGCTTATTGTTGATATTTAAAGATGATTTTAGATCGCTTAATGTGCGCTTATGTATCGTTTCTTAATGTTTCATCTATCTCAGAAGATAACGCTCTTGGGTGTTCCTTCGACGCTTTGTAGGTTTATATATTGATTATCAAGCAAGGAACCAAGCACGAGCAAAATAAACAAACCGACCTATTTCTAGTGACCAGCCTAGCGGTCGCTAGGTTGGTCGCGAGGCAAACCAATGAGCACCCGTAAGAGCCGCGACGAACCTCGTGCCGCGAGCGAAGCGCGCCGAGAACTCACCGGACGATTTCTCGCGACCAATTCATAATGGCTAGCGACCGCTAGCTGGTCGCGAGGTTCAAAGCGAGCGCAAGGAGGACCGCGAGTGAATAATAGCGCACAAGGAGATGGCTCATGGTCGAAGCTAGCGATCGCGAAAAGGATCGCGAGGCGGCGCGGCAGAGAGAAATTAGGTTTCCACCTTTTCTATAAATAGGGATCACCCCACCGCGCCTCCTCGCACCCCAACACGCCCCGGCACTGCTTTTAATTCGCTTTTCCTCGCTTTTATAGCTTTTAGTCTTTAGTCTTCGCTAGTTTAATTCTAGTATTGTTTTTACGTTGTTCTAGTTTAGTTTATTATTACGTTATCGATCGGAACGTTTTGTCCGATCGTTTTTCCGTTGTTTACCGTTCGTTCGCTTGGGATTGGATTCAAGACCAACCATTGTTCATCCAACGCTTCCCTACGGGTTTTATATTTTTCATTACTGCTTTTATGGTTAATTCGTAGTTCATTCCGCTTATTATGTCCGCTAGTTTTCTATTCTAATCTGTGGTTTGCATGATTCGATCCTATATGTTGTGAGTTCTGCGTTGTTGTTTACTTTCCGGGCATGATTCATGATTCATGGTGCTTATTTATATGTGTTGATTTCTAATCAATCTTGATGCATATCTAGTTGCCGCTAACGACGTAATCGTATTAATTGTCAAACGATCTTGAATGCATGATACGATTAAGCCTTGAGTCGTAATTGAGATAGACGATCGTGGGAAGCATATTCTTAGTGATCCTTTTGAGTTGCTTATTTTCCTGTAGACGAATCGTGATAGGGAAAATTAGTAATCAATCGCCGCAATTGTCGAATCGAAGTTGTTGGTTATATATGTGATCTTCCGCCTTATTCGGATTAAAACGGTTAATAATAAGCGTGATAAACATCGTTGTGGATAGGATTGGTGCATCCCTAGGGTTAGTCTTTCTTTATAATCATCTTCGTGATTTTATCGCTTTATTTTATATTTCGCTTGGTTACCTTTGCTTTGATTAATTTCCAAGCCCCAAAACATCTCACCCTTTATTCGTGCTTGGATAATGATGAATTGTCGTTGAATTAGCTTCGTGTTTTCGGATTGCAATCTCGTGGATACGATACTTGCCACCCCATACTTACACTTTTTACGTGTGAAAAGGAGCGATCAAATTTTAGGCGCTGTCGGGATTGTTAAGATCACATAGGAATAATTTGACGATTTGGATTTATTAATTCAAGTTATATATATTATATTATATTTATTTATTTTTGTTAGTGCTAATTTCTCTCTCTCAGGTGGTTTATGCGTACAAGATCTCGTGGACCTCACAAGTATTATTAGATCCCGAGATCGAAAGTTCTCAAAGGAGAAGAGGACGAGAGAAGAGACGAGCTGCAATGGCAAGAAATCCAGAACAGGGCATTCCTCCCGAGCAAGTAGCACGCATGCTAGCCGACTTTGCGTAAATGCAATCGGATGGCAAACATGGGAATCGTTGTCCCCGCCTCAGGAGGAAGACCTCAACCACATGTATCGACATCCCACCGAGCAGTTCCAAGGAGGCGGTTGGGGCCCGCACGTAGATGCAAACAATTTCGAGCTCAAACCGCCCCGATCAAGATGGTCCAAGGAGAGCGCTTGGGGAGGAGTCACGAAGACCCGAATGCGCATCTCGAGACGTTTCCGACATTTGTGACACCATCAAATGAATGGGGTGCCACAAGACACAATCCGGATGCGCATGTTCGTTTCTCATTGTGCGACCAGCGAAAGATTGGTTCAAGAGTTTGGACCGAAATGGCATCGACACTTGGGAAACTTTGTGAGAAGTTTCTTTCGAAATACTTTCCGCCGTGGAAGCACGTAAGATCATTGCGAAATCTCTCATTTTGCGTAACCACGACGAATCATTATTCGAGGCATGGAGAAATTGAGGTCTATTGAGACGATGTCCACAACACGGGTTCTCCAAGGAGCAACAAATCACACAGCTTCTACACGGTGGACCGATATGGCGGGGCGAGGAGCATGGTAGATCGTCGTCGGGGGGCTGTTTATTAAACCGACCACCGACGAGGCAAGTCAGACAGAAGAGATGGCTGCCAACAGCTATCAATGGCCAACGGAGAGAACGCCATCGCTCAAAGCAACTGCTGAAAGTGATTCAAATACGACGACCTCATGAAGAAGTTCACTCTTTGAAGAGTCGATTGAAGCAGAGAATGTGAGCCACATCAATCGAGGAGTCATTCAAATTTCCAACAACCTTCAGCAGTTTCAATAGTCGACCGATTCAAGAGCCGAGGAAGCCAAGTCTCAAGATATGATGCAGCAGCTTGGTTGTAAGCAACCAACAATTGCCACGAATCGAATTCGCTCATCGCCAACACCGCGTAAGATAAATCACTGAGTCGACTATGACAATGCATGGAAGCACATAAAGATGTTGGAAAATCAAATTGGTCAAATAGCCGTACAAGTGAATGCACTACAAAAGACGGGCCAATTTCCGAGTAATACGGAGGTAAACCCGAAGAGTCAATGCTTCGCCATTCAGACGAGGAGTGGACGAGCCTACTCGAGCCCTACCGAGAAAGACGAGCAAGAGAACATTCTGACGCAGAAACTCGCGACCGAGCTCGCGACCGCGAACCCGATCGCGAGCCATCCTGAATTTTGTCCACAGACGCCCGCGACCGAGCGCGCGCCCGCGCACCCGACCGCGAGTCATCCGAATATCCGCACGCCAGAGTTGTTCGCGAGCGACCCAGCGCTCGCAAACCCGATCGCGAAATCAGCCGAGCGAGTCATGAGCTACCCAACGCCATGAGCCACACCGCAAGCTCGCACGCGAAGACGAAGATCAGCGCGCAGCAGACTCCTCGCGACCTACCCAGCGGTCGCGAGGTCGACCGCGAAGCACACCCAGAGGCTAATCCTCGCACGTACATTCCTCCGGTCCCATTTCCAAGTCGACTTGTCAAGTCGAAATATGACGAGGAATTTGCTCGTTTCAAGAGGTTTTCAAAAGTTGAAATAAATTTACCTCTCTTTGAGCGTTATAAACATGCCGCTACATGAAGTTCTTAAAAGACGCGCTTGCAAGCAAAGAAACTTGGGAAATTTGAGAAAATTTCCCTATCCGAAGAATGCAAAGGCCGCCTTGCAAAGGAAGCTCCTCTCAAGCGTAAGGATCCCGCGGTTTCACGTTAGAGTGCGAGATCGCCGAGCGATTTTCCCAAATGTCTTATGCGATTTGAAGGCGAGCATCAACTGATGCCATTGAACGTTTTCAACCGGCTACACCTTGGAAAGATGAAGCCGACGAAGATCTCATCGATGATGGTGAATCGATCACCACATATCCAAAAGGTATAGTCGAAGACGTGTTGGTAAGAATTCGGGTTTTGTTTTTCCCGCGACTTTGTTATTCTCGATATTCCCGAATTCAAACAACAACCACTAATCCTTGGTAGACCGCTTTAGCAACCGGTCGTGCGTTGATTGATGTGCGGGAAGGAAACCTCACGCTTCGTGTTAACGATGAGGAGCTAAAATTTCCATATACGACGCCATCAAGCAACACGACGTTGGAAAGCCGGAAGATTGTTGCTCAATCATAACTATCGCGCGCCACGTCCCGCATTTAGAGGGTACTCGATCGATTGAGGAAGTCGTGAGAAGAAAGAAGTGGACTCGGCATGGAACCCGAGTGTATCATTCAAGTTTGGGGCCACTTCCATAGTCGGTGGTGGTCATCCGTGAATGCTAAGTTTAGAAGGTTCCACAAGTCGGAAAGATGTCAAGTGCTACTAAAGCGCCGATTGACGAGGTTAGTGATGGTCTAGCTAAAGACGTTAAATAAAGCACTTGTTGGGAGGTAACCCAACGCTTTCTTTGTTTTGTTTTCGTGTTTTGTTTTTGTTTTCGCTTGTGTTGCTTTTGTCGTGTTTACGTTTTTCTTTGCGCTTTAGCGTGTACGTCGATCAACGAGTCGAGTGAAGTGTGTTAATCCATGTGGCCAATGACGATAGAAAATTTTTGTGAAATTTAATGATAGTGCACATGATAGGTTAGAAAATGACGCATGAATGACGAGAGATGGCTTAGGCTTGTTGTTTTCACCATTTGCTTAACCCGTGAGATGGCTTAGGCTTGTTGTTTTTCACCATTTGCTGATTTTGTAAATTACTTGGTGATTGGAGTTCTACCTCCATCGCAAAGGTCATTTGAAAAAAGTTTCTCCACGATGTTAAGTTCTATTATTGGGACGATCCTCATCTCTACCGCCGATGTGCCGATGGTTTGATCGTCGCTGCTTCCCAAGGAGAATGGGAGAACATAATCCACGAGTGCCATAGTTCGTTGACCGGAGGCCATTTTGCGTGACAAGACAATGCAAAGATTTGCCACAGATGGATTCTTTTGGCCTTCGATCTTCAAAGATTGCCAATCTTTATCAAGAGTTGTGATCGTTGTCAAAGAGTGGGAATGTCACTAAGAAAGACGAGATGCCACGAAAAACCATCATGGAGGTGGAACTATTTGACGATGGGGATCGACTTCATGGGTCCGCTCCCAATGTCTTGTGGTTACACGATATTCTTCTTGCTGTGGAGTACGCTTCCGTTGGGTAGAGGCGATTCCGATCGTCACGAACGACTCCAAGGTAGTGATCAAGTTCCTTCACAAGAACATTCGACTCGATTTGAGTCCCGAGGCGTTGATCGCTGATGGGGATCGCACTTCAATAATAAGTGGCTAGGCAACGTTTAGCCAAATATGGTGTGAAGCATCGAGTCACCTCCCCTACCATCCACAAGCAAACGAGCAAGTCGAGCTCGCCAACCGAGATCAAGCGATTCTAGAGAAATCGGTTGTTCAACAAAGGATTGGGCCAAGCAATGATGATGCTCTTTGGCTTACCGGATCACGTACAAAGCTCCCATCGGCTATCTCCATATCAAATGGTATTTGGTAAATCCGCCATTTACCGTTGAATTGGAGCACAAAGCATATTGGGCGACGAGGAGAATCAACATGGATTTCAAGGAGGCCGGTATGATGAGAAGTGACCAACTGTTGGAGCTTGAGTGGAGGAATGAAGCTTTCGAGAATTCTCTGATATACTGAGGAAAGAGCTCGAAATTTCACGACCTCCACATTCGTGCTAAAGGATTTTCGCGGGTAATGAAGTCTTGCTTTACAATGCTCGACCGCCTATTCCCGGAAAGCTCAAGTCAAGATGGTCGGGCCTATACCGCACTGCGCGCTTGCAAATGGAGTTACGAGCCCTGACTGGGGGCAACATTTTAAAGTGAACGGCCAAGACTCAAATCCTACTTTAAGTCACACTTCGACCGAGAAGTCAAGGTGACCAAGCTCAACGAACCATGATAAGAGGTACCGTCGAGCTAGCGACGATAATTCTAGCACCGTTGGGAGTTAACCCAACGCTTTACATGCTTCGCTTTTGTTGTTTTCGCTTTGTTTTTGGTTGTGTTTCTTTGTTTGTGTCGTGTTTCGTTGTTTTGTTAGATCCCAAAGTTTAATAGCTTTTTTTAAAAAAAAAAATAGTATTTAGCGACCACCCCAGCGATCATGAGGTCGCAAGGTGGCCAGAAATTGGGCGTAACGTTTTTCGAAGCGATGAGTCATGGCCAAGCTCGCGATCGCGAGCTCGACCGCGAGATCCATCGCGACCAGCCCCGACCCGCGCCCGCCTCGTGACCCGCTTTTAACCCCTATTTTACCCAAGCTTGTAACCTACACACACACACACACGCGTTTTTAAAAGAAGAACCAAACACCCTCAAGCACCCAAAGCACCTCTCTTCCCAATTTTCTTGCATTTCTCCACCAAATCCACTCAAGGTATGCTATATTTGTGTCATTCTTCATGGGTTTACGCTTATTGAGCATGATTAGGAAGGATTTGTTCCATTTATCCTCTTGAGGTGGGTTTAATTAAATTTGAGAGACTAGGGCTTATTTTGCTAGATTTGTTTGGTGTTTGAGCATGATTTGTCCAATGATAGGTTTATTAACGCTTATACACGATATTGTTCGCCTAATGTGCCTACATTGTTGATTTGGGTTAAAATTTGTGAAATAGCATTGAAAAACATTGTCGCGACGCCAGCGCGATCATGGCCGCGTCGGGCGGCCATTGCATGACGCTCGGCGCGCTGCCACGCCGCCGCCTGCTGAGCGGTCACGACGGTGCTCATGACCACCCTCGCGACCGCGAGGTGTGGTCGCTAGTTTTCGCCCAGAACGTCCAATTTTGAAACTTTTCGTCAGATGTGTGTTTTTCCCATTTTGTGTTATCTTGCAAGATCATATGACAATATGGGGGAAATAATTTGATTAAGTTGAAGTTTGGGGGATCTATATTGAGCATTTTGGGTTGGCGTTGTTTTGATTGTTTCATTCATACACGGGCTAACTTTGAAATTCTTTTTAGGTACAACTATGCCGCGTACTCACGGTCACAAGCGAAAGGGCAAGAGCATTGTCTCCACTTCCCACGACGACACAAGATGATTTCCACGATGAGCATCATGATGAGCCTCACGACGAGCCACGCATGGCACCACCGGATGAATTCGATCCCAAAATTTTGGGGTCGATCACGAAAGTGACTCGTCGAAGCCGCTGGGATCGATTGGTGAGATTACGGCATAGGCATTCCCGCTTCACGTGCCTCAATACGTGTCAAGAGATGGGCATAACCAATGATGTGACGTGGTTAGCCGAGAGGTCCGGCCAGTACTCGCTATCACGGCCAATTATCTTACATACCGGATCCCGACACTCAATTCTTGTCGACTCTCCATGTTCACAAGACAAATGGCATGCCGGACTACATCATGTTCCAAATGACAACGAGCCCCGCCAACTCTCCGGTGACGAACTTAATGGCATAATCAATGGAGATCCGAGGAAATTACATAGGGACGCCGAGTACACACCAAAGCGTATGGCCAAAGTTCATGGATGCGCACTCGAGCACACCCATATTATGATGCCTCGAGATCAAGGCTAGCTCGACACGGAATCCGCCGGTACGTTACTTCCACCGCCTCACATTCACCTTGCATGGCGTTCGACGCCGCACTGCCCTCTCACAAGATATGAGCATACCGATTGAGCTATGTTCAACCGTAAGATGCATGCCAAGATGTTCTTAGCTCAAGACTTCCATATGCAATCCACGCTTCGGTAATTCAAGATATGCATAGGGGATTTGTTACCCCATTGTCGATTTCTTTGGGATTACGATTCGAGAGTCCGATCTCTCACGACATCTTCCTCGACAAGGCGTGCCTATACGCCCGAGCGCTCTCAAGAGGCACCCCGACGCTACTTGTGGTCTGTTATATGATCAAACGCCAATCAATCTTCCGTCCGCCCAATCCCGAGCTCACCAAGATAAACCGATACTTTACCCGGATGCCAACCGAATATGAGCTCCTCGCACATTATGTATGGACGCAGCGTGAACGCGCAAGGCGAGGTCGAGGGCGAGCAACCGCATGAGGAGCAAGCCGAGCCCGTGGCTCCCCGAGACAGCGGCATATTGCACCCGCCACCCGCTCGAGGCGACCCCGGATTTATGATCGATTAGATCACATAGATGGTCGCCTCAACCATATTAACGGAACCCGACATCGATTATGGAGCAGCAGCAAGCCATCTACACTAACAACAGCACATCTCGAGCAACAACGAAGATGATGGAGATGATGCAACAATGGAATCGATGGCGTGGATTTTATCCGCCACCGAGTAACGCGCATTCAGGTAAGTTTTCTCCCAACTACTTTTTTCGCAAACCTTATTGCCCACATGTTCACAATAAGTTTGGGGAGTAGACGAGTTTAGTTGGTTGAGAACTCGCTTATGTTTTCTATGCTTTGTGGTTTAGTTGTTATGCTTTGGGGTCTTTTGTCGCTTGTTTTGGTTTTGTTTTGTTTTTCGCTTTCGTATCTCGTCGATCAACGAGTTAAGTGAAGTATGTTAATCCATGTGGCCAATGACGATAGAATTTTTTGGTGAAATTTGATGATAGTGCGCATGATATGTTAGAAAATGACGCATGAATGACGTGAGATGGCTTAGGCTTGTTGTTTTTCACCATTTGCTTATCCTGTGAGACTTGAGCTTCACTGTATACATATCTTGATACAGTTTCTATTAATTGTGTGATATCATGCATGTGATTATCTTCTAGAACTTGCCGTGTTTCTGTGTCGAGACTGCAATATGTGTTTCGAATTGGGAAAGGATAAAAGGCCATCTTTGTTAACCACATATTCACCCAAACACTAACCCGATGATATATACCATTTGTCGCCTTCTTTAAGCCTTTATTAGACTTTTTCTTTCGATTAACCGGATGATAGGAGGTGAGGATGGATATGGGAATCAAAAGGGGTTGAATTTTTGATGTAGTTATGATGAGAAAAGTTTCGTATAAAAAAATACATCTGTGGTGAATAATAGTACCTTTGTTGTGAAAGATAAACCCTATAAGCTCTAGAAAAGAAAAGAAAAAGAAAAATGTTAAGTTCACTATGAGTATTGAGCATAAAGGGTCTTCAATCAAAGTATAGGTACCTTCTGTGGTATTAAACGTTGATTTAGCACGTTGGGAAAGAAGAGGAAAATGGACGAAGTCCATATGTGTCGAAAAATGTAAATGGGGGTGCTTGGAATATTCTTGAGTCACTTAGCCATATTTTATCCTACCTTAACCAATGTGCCTACATTACAACCTATGAAAAGACCTCTTTGATCCTAATTTGAACACAATGACGTGGTGGAGATATTAGAGAAACGGCAAGCCTATGGTAAGATGTTGCATTGCATTGATCGCCGAGTGTATACACGCCCCACATTTCTTTATGAGTTGAGTGTATCCTATATTTTACGCACATGCCGCCGTGAGGGTTGAATTAAATAAGTTTTGCCGCCAATTGTTGTTTGTGTTGAGTCGACTAACGCCGTCATGTGCACTAATGTTTTTGAGCGTTGTTATGTTTCCGAGGCCTGAATGGTTATCATCTTTGCTACGCCTGCTGATCTTTTCGTTGTGTCTTCGCTTTGGTTTTGTTTGAGGACAAACAATGATTTAAGTTTGGGGTTTGATAAACGCGATTTTACACGCTTATAGTTGATATTTGAAGATGAGTTTAGCTCGCTTAATGCGCTACGATCGATTCTTAATGTTTTATCTATTTCTAGAAGATAACGCTGGGTGTTCTTTTGGTGTTGTGTAGGTCCATATGTTGAAAATCGAGCAAGGAACGACGCACGAGCCAATATACACTCGGCTCGCTTTCTAGCGACCAACCCAGCGGTCGCTAGGATGGCCGCTAGGAAACACGCCGAGAACCCAAAGACACCGCGACCGCGATAACGCGTTCATGAAGCGAAGCCAGCGCCGAGAAAGTCATCGGACGATTTCGCGACCGATCGGAATTCCTAGCGATCGCTAGCCATGGCCATGAGCCAACCAAGCGGGCGCAGAGGCGATCGCAGAAGCGAGAGGAGTGCGCGAGACTTACCTCGTGACCGCACCTAGCGATCGCGAAGGGTGGTCGCGAGACGCGCGCGTAAGGAAAAACTAGGGTTTGGGGTGTGCTATATATATGGCAACACCGCGCCCCCCAACTTCGCACCTACGATTCCGCAGCCTCTTTCTCGCTTTTTCATAAGTTTTTCGTAGTTTTAGCTTTAGCTTCCATATAGTTTCATTCTAGAGTTGTTTTACGATTGTTCTTCGTTAGTTTTACGTTTTGTCACGATCCGGACGCGTTCGTCCGGACAATCTTTACAAGTTTCCGTTTTTATTTGAGGTTGGGATTCAAGCCCAACGTGTTCATCCAACGCTACATCACGTGTTTTATATATTTAATTTCCGTCTTTATGGTTAAATCGTATTTCATTCTGCTTATTATGTCCGGCTAGTTTTTTCGCTCTAATCCTGGGTTTGCATGATTCGATCCTATATGTTGTGATTCTCGTTATCGCTATTTACCGTCCATGCATTGATTCATGATTCGATTGTGCTTATTTATATGTGTTGATTTCGATCAATCTTGATGCATATTTAGTTGTCGGTTAATTACGTAATTGTGTTAATTGTCAATCGATATCGAATGCATGATACGAATGAGCCTCGAGTAGTAGCCGAGATAGATATTCGTAGGAAGCATATTCTTTGTGATCCGCTTGGAGTTACTTGTTTTCACCTAGAGACGTATAAAGAATAGGGAAAACTAGTAATCTACACCGCTTTTGTCGTAATGTAAATTGTCTGTTATATATGTGATCTTCCATCTTGTCTCGATTAAAATTGGTTAATAGGAACAGGATAAACATACGTTGTGGATAGGATTAATGCAGCCCTGTGGTTAGTCGTCTTTCTCTGCTTTTAAACATCCGAGTGTTTATCGCTTTAATTTACTTTCTGCTTTTGTTACCTTTGCTTTGGATTGATTTCAAGCCCTAAAATCTTACCAAACCATGTTTGTTGCTTGATAATGATGAATCCTCGTTGAGTTAGCTTCGTATTCGCGTTACAATCCCATGGATACGATATTAAACCCTATACTTACACCTTTCGTGTTAGAAAATTAGCGATCATAAAGTGATTACGCTTTATTACGACCATTTTGAAATGAGTCGATAATTAACGCTAGAGACGCTTCAAACGTTAACGCTTAGAGATGACTTGAGAATCAAGTTCAACGATCAAGGAATTATGATATTTAAATTCCTATGATTATTTTATATAATTAGAATATTATTTAGCATTGAAATAATGCTAGAAAATTTTGGAATTATATTTTGATTATTTAAGATTCTCGAAACCCTAAATCAAGAATTAGGGTTTTCACCTTGATAAATTCCAATAATTTTTCCTATGATATAATTTATCATCTAGGATATATATTATGCTATATGTCTACTTATAGCATGAAAATCAATTTTAGCATAATTCTTCAAAAATGTCGTGAGCATTATCTATGTGTATAACATAGAATTGTTTTATTTGATCTTCCAAATTGTATTATATCTTAGTGTAGTATCAATACACACTTACCAAGTAAAATTTGTAGATGAAAAATGTCTTGCAATGTGTTATGTGAGTTAGCCGATTTTGTTAACTAGTTAATCAAAGAAAGCTTGATTTTCTTAACACTTGATTACACAATTTTGGGATAGAGTATATATATTACATGCAAGACACAACATGAAAAATCTGAAAATTTCTCCTTCCCTTCTACATGTTGTCGACGGCAATGTGGCAAATTGAGTCATATATATTTTGTTTCATTCAAAAAAACTTTATGCATGTAGTTAATACATGTAAGAGATATTTTACACCATGACATATGCAAATTTGACTCTCCAAAATTCATTTGTCTTGCTTTTCTTTATTACAACCGAGAGAGAGAGATGTGTATTGATAATTCATTTGTTGTATATATTAAGTATTAAGTCTTGAAACCAAAACCTTTTCATTTCTCTTCTCAAACAAACACACTACCGAGAGCATATCTAAGAAAAACCTAAGTGTTCTTCACTCTTTCTTCACCAAAAATCTTGAGTTTAAATCATCCCACAACAAATCGATACCGTTAATGAGGTTAGATATCGAACGAGCTTCGATTATACATAAGCTTTTTAATCATCCAATGGTTCAAATTTATTTTCCAAGCATGTGTTCTTAATGAAAAATCATGCTATCATGTTTTAATGCTTAGTAACTATGCTACATATGTTCATAAGATCATATTGATGATTTATTTCAAAGCTAAGCATGTTGTATAAATTATTTGTTGATGACCGAAAATTCTAAGAGTTACTTTTATGTTGGATTCATGATATATATTAATTAAAAAACACTTAGTGATTAATTGAAAATTTTTAAGAATCATTTGTTATATTTTTGAAAAATGCCGAGATAAACTAAAATTAGTATGTTGATGTACAAAATTTATTTAAGTGTTATGATAGCATATTATTGATCTAGGGTATTGATTATGTGATAATTGAATTTATTAGAATTTTTGGGTATATATAGCTATTTTTATTCAAAATGGCCGAGAGCCATAGTGATAGGATTAATGGGTTGTAAGTTGTTATAGTATGATATTATGATGTATTAGTGTTACATGATAGTATTTAAGCATAGTGTAATTTTGTAGGAATTTTATAAAAATGTTTGGTATGAAATGCCTAAAGGACCGAGAGCTCTAAGTATAGGATCATTGGTGTATAGTTTGATAATGTTGATTATTATGGTTGATTAATGTTAAAGGAAGATGTTTAAGTGTTATAGGAATTAATTAGAATTTTAGAAAATATTTGGATTTATTTGTGATAAAACCGTGAGCCTATATTATATATAGGTGTGTTCCAAATATTTCTATAGTTATATTAATACATATTAATGATCATAGTGTAAAATAATATACTATATGAATCTAGAAGAATTTTTGGAACAAGTTTGGAAAATTGATCATATAGCCGTGAGCTATACCTTGGATTTAAGGAATTTTAATTCCTTTTATTCAAGAATAATAAATTATTATATCTCTAAAATTATATTAGACATAATTGAATTTTCGAGATTTATTAAACATAGAATATTATGTTTACGATGAAACGTTATATCAAATAACGTTAAAAGCATAAAATAATGCTTAAAGTATTAAAAGATTAATATTGAAAGAAAATATTAATCAAGTTTATTGATTTGCGTGAAAAATCGAGAATTGAAAAGAAATCGATTGAAAATCGATTTATATTAATTTTATACATTAAAAATGTATCTTATTGAAATATTATAACGAAAAGTCAAAATGGTTGACTTTCAAAATTAACGTTTAAATACGTTCGTTAATACGCTAATACGTGAAAAACGTCTTACTTTTATTTAAATATCTCAATTGTGAGAAAAGATTTCATAATTAAAATCATTTTATTGAATAACGTTATTATACGTTAATTATTTAACCTAAAAGGTTAAAATGAGACGTAGATCATATTACGCCTCTCTCGAGTACGAGAATTATTTTATTGAAATACGCATTGAAACGACGATTATGATTTATTAAGACTTGAATTATTATATTATTTATCAAAGTTGAATGAACTTTGAAAATCTCGAAAAGCATGCCAACGTTCTAAACGTAAAATTTTTGCGTAAAGGTGGGACGTGAAGACTCACACGCAATGTTATGAGAACACGCAGATCGAAATTCAAGTTCAAAAGTAAAGGTGGGCTTTACTATACTCAAACTAGTAGAATTTACCAAATGATTTATTTATGATGCTTTATTGCAAGCAAATATTTATGAAATGATTTATTTAATTACCTGCCCAAAATGTTTATGTTTTATGTATGTATCCAATCCATGATTGTTGATGCATAATGTTGGTAGCTCCCACTTTACGACATGCTTGAATTCGATTCTTGGAAGTACCCCAAGGATGATGGAGAATTCAGATCCCGTCTTTGAGATGGCCGGATTTTGTGTACCGATTATTTTGTGATTATGTCGAAGGGTGCTCGGCTAATATGACGTCTGTGAGAGGAGGCCTCCTCTCGTATGGAATTATTGTTGGATGAATTATTGTGGTGGATATGGATCATACATACATGGAAATATGTCCGCCGCATTAATCTTTATGGAAAATGAAAGAAATTATTTAGTAAGCATGAGTAATTCAAATTAAAACCTCGTGTTATTCGTGATGGGGCGAGTAATTTAAACTTGATAAATTATTTCGCATGAGCCATTGAGTGTAATCTTGTACTCACCGCATGTTTGTTTTAAATGTGCAGTTGAGCGATGATGGATGGAGATGTGTCTGAGCGCCGTAACCCTTTTGAATACGATATATTAGAAAACTCAATACACATCGTCATATGTGTATTCACACGTTTTCCGCTGCAATTGAATTAATTTATTTTATGATGTTGATTAGTTGAATACTTCCGCAACATATGAGTTCTTGTATATATATTGGTTAAAGCTTCCTTGATTATTATTCCAAGTATTAGCCCCGCTAAATCGCACTTAGGATTTGGGGTACTGTTACAAAGTGGTATCGAGTCGTCGCTCTTTGAATCCAAAACCTCTTTTTAGAGTTAAGTCAGATTGAGTCACTAGACTTCTAGAGATCACCGACACCGTCCGACACTCCATCACATCAAGCTCAACTGAAAAGGTAAATGATTTTCTCATCTTTGAAAAAGAAAAGTTTGAGATTTATAAATTTGATTTGGTGTCGATAGAACATTATCGACAAATGATTGGTGTCGATAGAACATTATCGACAAATGAAATGAGAAAGGTTGTAAATAACCATGATTGATTGATTGAAAATTTTTCGCAAGAAATGCGTATGTTTAAAACGAACTATGTTCGTCATATTTGAAATTTTATTCTTCAATTCTCAATATTGTTTTGATTAATGACTATGTCATCCCAAATGAAAGTTATGAGAATTGATTGAAAGTCGTTGGTTCGCTTCCAACGTATGATAATGTCATATGAGAATGTATTGATAATTTTTTTTTAGAATAAAATGTTTGAATTCATGTAATTCAATAGAAATTTATTGTTATGAATATTTGAATTTTTTATTTTTTTCAAATCCCAAAGATGTTTACGATGATGGGTATGTTATCCCAAGAGAACGTGATCGCTGAAGACGCATGATCCCATTTCGAAAGAACATAGGAAGATGAATTATTGGAATTTTATTCCATCCTGAGAACAAAAACGAGATTGAAATAAGAATCTCGAATTGATAGACGAGAAGAAAATTCAAGCTCAGAATTGGAAAAGATGTCAAGATGATGAATGTCACTATGCGATAAGTGACCCGAGAATGATCTTTTCATTTGGAAGTTCACGCACGACGGAACTCCAAATCAACTATGACTCTTCGATGGAAACGAAGTAGAAATGTGATCGAAGAATTCGTGAGAGTCAATTAAAGACCGAATTCGCAATCATACTCGACGACCGGCTTCGCACCAAGATGTATAATTTTGACTTCGCTTCCGGTCGCCTCAGTCCGACCTCGAAGTCTAGTCCAACCTTGGCAAGGCGACCGGTTATCCACCTCGCCAATTTATCTTGACCTCGGTCGATCACCTCCACCTCGAAATCAACCTCGGCGTCGACCGCACGCCTTGGCTTTGATGTCGGCATTATCATGTACGACTTGGCCGACATGTACGCACTCGATTGCGGCGTCGATACCTTCAACTCGCTCAAGTCGGCTTTAATGACTTCGTCATTATGTCAATAACCTCGGCAATGACCTCGGCATTGGCAAATGACTTCGCAACAACTTCAAATCGGTTACTTACGACCTCGGTATCCCGAGCTCGGCATCAGCAAAACTGTTTGCGCTAATGTTTTTGTTTTAGCCCGCTCTCCTTCGTTAGAGCTCCGATTCTGAACAGTTTTACCACGCACTCCTATCACAGAGTACTATACTTCTTATGAAGAACCAAAGCCCTGATTCTTCACCAGAATTGACGATAGTCAGTTGAAGTTAGTTTATAGTTTTATAGAATGGGAATTTTACAGTGCGATTAGAATTTTAGAATGATACTAGAAAGTAGTATTCCCAGTAGTACAAGAAGAGCTATGACATATAGGGGAACCTTTGATGATGACCTATAATGTGTTATATAAAGTTTTAAATTCTTTTCATTACCAAATTTCTGTCATTGAGTTTAACTCTATGACCTAGTTCAAATTGAGAAATCATATAAGTTTCTCACTTTTTCTGAAAGAAAATTTCCAACCCGAGAATTTATAATGTGTCCTTTTAAACCAAGTCCTTGTGTGACTGAGAAAATATTTGTGACGGGTCTGGCCAGCCCATATGACCAAAGAAATCTCAGTAGTCGTCATTCTGGTCTTCGGACCCTAGATCCTAAATTATTCAGTTCAAAGAATATATGGATTCGAATCGTAAAATATGTTATCTTGAATCATGAACCCATATCTTTTGAAAGTTGACATGATGCAATTTCTTCAATCCTGGAGACCAATAAGTAAGATAAAGATTGACTTATCTTGTCGCCTAAGTTTTGAATTAGTAAAGTGACAAACATCAGGTACGATGTAGATTGACCTATTTGATAACCTAAAGGTTGCAGATCAGTGAGGTGACAGACATCAAGGAGTTATGATGTAAATAAGATCTCGATGAGACGAGGTATTTTCCCTATGATGCACATGGATGCAATGGCCCCTGATAGGCTTACCAGATATTGATAACAGTGAAGTTATATCTTCATGTGACTGTTATGATAATGAAATGTTATGAATGAGATACTCTTTAGCATAGAATGCAAGAGTTGAAGAAAGGGGAAGTGCATGATATCCTTGGGATATAATTTTCCCTTATTATGACATAACGAGAGAGATTACAACTTATCTTTAAGATAGTTGATTGTCCTTAAAACCTCCTTAGTAGGTTGGACATGTATAAAGAATGGAGATGCACGATATTCTTTTCAAAGGATATATATGTAAAGAAGCGATAGCATCTCGGATAATCTAATCTCTCGCTTTATACCTCAATCAATGAAATTATGTTGAGCATAATCAATTCCAAGTAATTGAGACTTGGTTAAACCAATGATAATGAGATTGAGGAATCGTAATCATTGAGATGTGTGAACAGCTAGGATAGCCCTAGCATGTAAATCAAGTATGGAGAAATATCTCCACAATGAAGACATGGTAATGAGATGCTTGGAATTTAAGTTATGGTGTACAAATGTACTACCTTACCAAGCTACATGACAATAATGACGGTTCTAGTCCTGAGAGTAAGAACCGAAGTATAATGAAAGTAATATTACTTTCTGAAACCATGCTCAAGAAAAAGGGACAAAAGTCAAAAATAGCTGAAGAAATTATGAGCTATACAATTATGAGATAGCCACAATATGAGATAAGTTTCATGATATTATGACTTCGATAAGTAAAGTAATTCATTTGAAGTAAAGAAGCGAGAAAGAAATGAGATTCATTATTTGAAATGGATCTTAGTACTATAAATTGTATTGACACAAAACACTTGTCTTGTGTGTCTTAGAAATTAACAAGCAAGATAGCTTCTTTAGACTTTTGCAAAGGAAATGTTTTCAAGAGAACAAATGAAAAGATTCACATGGAAGAATCTTAAGATGAATCTAATTGTAAATCTTACCCCTCATACTTTTGTGACGATCAATAAAGTGGAATATTAAGTATCTCGACATGGGAATGAAGCATTCACCGATGTCGAGAAAATGGTAAAGATATTTGACGTCAAGGCAAAAGTATAATATGTCCCTAGTGGACAAAGGATTTTATCCTATGCAAAATTTCAAATGAATCAAATAAAGATTTAGAAGAAATGACGATATCCAAAAAGGGATATTACAAACGATGGCACTAAATGCCGATCAAGGATTTTCTCGAAAAGAGTTTAAAGTAAGGATATATGAGATATATATTTACGAGATCGATAAAGTGAAAAAGGGAATTGAATCATTCATACTGGATCAAAAATGAATGATAGTGTCAGGTACATCATGATCTCTACGATGAGATTAAGTTATCGAGATATTAATATCAAGGATAGGTCGATATAAACCTAACCACAGAATGCTATTGATAAAAGCATAATAGTACTGACACCGAGAAGGGTAGGGTGAACGAAGTAACAGAAGGCCATAGCAAGGAAACATAATGTCCCAAGGGAAAGGACAATGATGTATGAAATAGATGTTTAATTGAACAGACGAGAACACCGTAGACCAGAGCCTATACTTCAGACCGAAAGCAGATTTAACAAATCGGGAAGGCCCGATAGATATGAGAAAAAATTCTCGTAATACCTATAATTTTCTGCTCGATATAGGTGCTTCGCTTTCTAGATCGCACAAGTATGCGTAGAAACGATAGAACACAATTTAGGGTAAACGAATCAAGAAATGAAAAATCTCCTCACCTATATGAGAATTATGGCCATTACAGGTGCTGCTCAAACTTAGAATTGGACCTAGGATCACCTAAGCTTCTAACAAATGAGTTATATCATAATATCTATGTGGAACGAGATATAATTCAAGAAATGCAAGTTTCGAAATGGATGTCACTCACGTGATTAGAAGCACGGGCATAGCCTCTCCATTGAAATTCTATGCAACGGAATTTTGGATCCTCAATTGCTTTAATTTAAGGATGGCTCACCTAGAACTATCTTTACAGAGGGTAAGAAAAGGGAGTCTGATGAGTAAAAAGTTTAACCCCAAGGCCTACAAGTCAAGAACTCACACGGGTGTATCAGCTCTCTTATTATAAACTGGGCATGAGTTAGGACAGTTTTTGGAGGAATTTCTACATCATGGATGAATGTCAGAACTATGGAGAGATGGATGAGGATGACATCCAATAACTTATCCATCGCTTGCCAACAGAATGACGTGATCTTGCAAAAGAAGTATCAAGATAATATCTTCTCCAAGTAGAAAATTCCAAGACTTGGGCAGACTTATCAGGATTTGTCAACAGGCTCAAGTATACATATAATGCGTAGGGAACGGCACCTACGGGTACTTGTCCTGGTCCCCGGCAAGCTACACAGCAGGGCATAAAGGAATGGTTGTGCCCTGATGTTCCAAATGCCGTCCCACGTCCTGTGCCTTCTATTATACCAGAAAGAGACGAGAATGGCAAAAAGGACAGGATCTTATCACCCTTGAAAATTAGAGGAATTACCGTTATCAAATCGACCTCACTTTCTGATAAAAGTAACACATACTTCTGGAATCAAAGAAGTAACGAGGGGCAAGCAGACCCCGGCTCTTTGAAAGAGAAAGATCGTTGACATATGAGGTAAAAGGTACCGGAATTGGGCAAGTTTCTAAGCAAAAGGTACGATTTCGACGAAGGCCACTCAGAGACATAGAGTCCTATGATAATATGAGACTCATATGTAAATGGTGGCTTATGTGTAAATGGTATTTGATGTACGAAAGCAAAATTGTTCCGAATAAGATATGGTTACTATGAGATTATAGTCATGCCAATCGGACAAGCTGATACACCAGCCCTATTCATGAACCTCAAAAATAGAGTGTTCCATATGTACTTAGACAATTTTGTCTAAATCTTTATGAACGATGTTCTTATCCATATGAAGGACGAGAAAGAACATAAAGAATATCAAGGATCAGATTGGACTTTTAGAGTCGAGCAAAATTTTGCCAAGTTTAATATATGAATTTCGGCTTAAAGAAGGAATATTCCTTAGACACATGATGTCTTCCGAAGGAATCAAATTTACATGGACAAATGAATGTGAGGCCACTTATTAAAGTGAGAAAGATGATAGTCAACGCACCGTGATGACTTAGACATCATAAATAGAATTACCCAACTTATGACTTGAAATAGCAGCAATGGTATAAGTACCAAGGTCTAGGAGACATCGCTCATATGAAATAAGTTGGGGATTCTTCACAAACCATAAAAGTTTGAATTATTTCTTCGAGCAAGAGACTTAAAAATGAGATAGAAAGAGGACTCGAATCAGCAAAAGATTCCAATTGTGATATAAACTATCACCTATGAAGGGCTGAAGGGTTTTAAAGAGGCGCCTGACAATGTCATATTGTCTAAGGAAAGGTTATATATATATTTCAAGCAATGATAAGCTTAGAAATGAAATCATGAATGAAGCTCATGATATTCCTCATACCACCCACCCAAGCAGCATTAAAGTATATATTGATTTACGAGAAAATAAAAATAAAAATTAGATAAGTAAAGAATGAAATGAGCTATAACCTCATTGACGAGCATTGTCTCGGTTATAAGAGGTGAAGGCATTGTATCAATGACCTTATAAGGGGTTATAATCTCTAATGAGATACAAATGAAAATGAAATGACATAACAATGGATTTTATGACAGGTTTTGCCAAAGTCATAAAGAAATAACACTACTATATGGGTAGTAGTGGTTTGACTCACCAAAAATGCTCATCTCTGTCTATTCAGATGACTCAGAGATCTGATAATTTATCTCAGTCATACATAAGGAAGATCGTATCTTTGCAAGGGGTACCAAAACCTATCACTTCGCATGAGATTCCAAGTTTACCCCTAGTTTTTGAGCTAGCTCACCAAAAAGGGAGTTATGCACGATATTGAACCTTATCGTAGATGTCCCTTCACGGACAGATGGGCGATAAAAAGGACAATATATATGTTTAAGGATACGATGAGAACATTAATGTTAAATCGAGGTGCAAGTGGGAACATGTTTTACCACTTATTAAGTTTACGTACGACCATACGTGGCATTATATGGAAAGAAATATCGACCACCACTTTATTGTAATAAAGTAGGCGAGAGAAAGTATAAGGTTTTGACAACGTAAATGAAATGATTAAGATATTTGCCAAATAAGGCAAAGAGTGAGAGAAGCTCAGTACAGACAAAGGTCTTACGCTGGTATGCGTAGATCTGAACCGCATTTGAATGCGAAAATGAAGTTCCTTGAGATTTCTCCATCGAGGGGAATTATAAAGTTCAAAGTACAAGGAATGTTGAGATCACGTTTTATAGGACCTTACGAGATCCTAGAAATAATAGGCCCAGTAGCCTAAAGATTGGTACTTCCACCAAAATTTGGGGAACGTACATAATGTTTTTCCACATGTCACAGCTAAAGAAATATGAATATGACCCAAATCACGTAATTCATCATAATGACGTGATCTTCAACTCAAATATGAGTTGTGATGAACATCTACGACTATTTGATCGTATGATTCAATGATTAAGAATTAAATTGGGTCTTTGATGAAAGTCCAATGGAGAAACCATGGACAAAAGAAAATCACGTGGAAATTTAAGATGTTATGGTGCTAAGATGCCCCATACTTTTTGAGGTATGTAAATTTCGGGACGAAATTTCTTTAAGGAGGGTGGAATGTAATACCCCGAATTATTAAAAACCAAATTACGATAATTAATTTCGTAAATTAGAGTATTATTATGATAATTTGATTATTAAAATATCGAATAATGATTCGATTATCTTTGGAATAATAAATTCCTATGTTTTATTCACAAATGAATGTGAATTGAGAAATACGAATATGTAACGATTTCAACAAGATTATTTCTACGCCGATTACGTATCGATGATTAAATGCTCGTGATATTTTCTAAGTTTTTAAGCTTAGAATTTAATTCCATTATTATTGGAATAATTTAATAAAGTGATTACGGCTTTATTACGACCATTTTGAAATGAGTCGATAATTAACGTTTAGAGACGTTTCAAACGTTAACGTTTAGAGATGACTTGAGAATCAAGTCTAACGATCAAGGAATTATGATATTTAAATTCCTATGATTATTTTATATAATTAGAATATTATTTAGCATTGAAATAATGCTAGAAAATTTTGGAATTATATTTTGATTATTTAAGATTCTCGAAACCCTAAATCAAGAATTAGGGTTTTCACCTGATAAATTCCAATAATTTTTCCTATGATATAATTTATCATCTAGGATATATATTATGCTATATGTCTACTTATAGCATGAAAATCAATTTTTGGCATAATTCTTCAAAATGCCGTGAGCATTATCTATGTGTATAACATAGAATTGTTTTATTTGATCTTCCAAATTGTATTATATCTTAGTGTAGTATCAATACACACTTACCAAGTAAAATTTGTAGATGAAAATGTCTTGCAATGTGTTATGTGAGTTAGCGATTTTGTTAACTAGTTAATCAAAGAAAGCTTGATTTTCTTAACACTGATTACACAATTTTGGGATAGAGTGTATATATATTACATGCAAGACACAACATGAAAAATCTGAAAATTTCTCCTTCCCTTCTACATGTTGTCGACGGCAATGTGGCAAATTGAGTCAAATATATTTTGTTTCATTCAAAAAAACTTTATGCATGTAGTTAATACATGTAAGAGATATTTTACACCATGACATATGCAAATCGACTCTCCAAAATTCATTTGTCTTGCTTTTCTTTGTTACAACCGAGAGAGAGAGATGTGTATTGATAATTCATTTGTTGTATATATTAAGTATTAAGTCTTGAAAACCAAAATCCTTTCATTTCTCTTCTCAAACAAACACACTACCGAGAGCATATCTAAGAAAACCTAAGTGTTCTTCACTCTTTCTTCACCAAAATCTTGAGTTTAAATCATCCCACAACAAATCGATACCGTTAGTGAGGTTAGATATCGAACGAGCTTCGATTATACATAAGCTTTTTAATCATCAAATGGTTCAAATTTATTTTCCAAGCATGTGTTCTTAATGAAAAATCATGCTATCATGTTTTAATGCTTAGTAACTATGCTACATATGTTCATAAGATCATATTGATGATTTATTTCAAAGCTAAGCATGTTGTATAAATTATTTGTTGATGACCAAAATTCTAAGAGTTACTTTTATGTTGGATTCATGATATATATTAATTAAAAACACTTAGTGATTAATTGAAAATTTTAAGAATCATTTGTTATATTTTTGAAAATGCCGAGATGAACTAAAATTAGTATGTTGATGTACAAAATTTATTTAAGTGTTATGATAGCATATTATTGATCTAGGTATTGATTATGTGATATTTGAATTTATTAGAATTTTTGGGTATATATAGCTATTTTTATTCAAAATGGCCGAGAGCCATAGTGATAGGATTAATGGGTTGTAAGTTGTTATAGTATGATATTATGATGTATTAGTGTTACATGATAGTATTTAAGCATAGTGTAATTTTGTAGGAATTTTATAAAATGTTTGGTATGAAATGCCTAAAGGACCGAGAGCTCTAAGTATAGGATCATTGGTGTATAGTTTGATAATGTTGATTATTATGGTTGATTAATGTTAAAGGATGATGTTTAAGTGTTATAGGAATTAATTAGAATTTTAGAAAAATATTTGGATTTATTTGTGATAAAACCGTGAGCCTATATTATATATAGGTGTGTTCCAAATATTTCTATAGTTATATTAATACATATTAATGATCATAGTGTAAAATAATATACTATATGAATCTAGAAGAATTTTTGGAACAAGTTTGGAAAATTGATCATATAGCCGTGAGCTATACCTTGGATTTAAGGAATTTTAATTCCTTTTTATTCAAGAATAATAAATTATTATATGTCTAAAAATTATATTAGACATAATTGAATTTTCGAGATTTATTAAACATAGAATATTATGTTTACGATGAAACGTTATATCAAATAACGTTAAAAGCATAAAATAATGCTTAAAGTATTAAAAGATTAATATTGAAAGAAAATATTAATCAAGTTTATTGATTTGCGTGAAAAATCGAGAATTGAAAAGAAATCGATTGAAAATCGATTTATATTAATTTTATACATTAATAATGTATCTTATTGAAATATTATAACGAAAAGTCAAAATGGTTGACTTTCAAAATTAACGCATTTAAATACGTTAGTTAAATACGCTAATACGTGGAAAAACGTATTACTTTTATTTGAATATCTCAATTGTGAGAAAAGATTTCATAATTAAAATCATTTTATTGAATAACGTTATTATACGTTAATTATTTAACCTAAAAGGTTAAAATGAGACTGTAGATCATATTACGTCTCTCTCGAAGTACGAGAATTATTTTATTGAAGTGCGATTGAAACGACGATTATGATTTATTAAGACTTCGAATTATTATATTATTTATCAAAGTTGAATGAACTTTGAAAATCTCGAAAAGCGTGCCAACGTTCTAAACGTAAAATTTTGCGTAAAGGTGGGACGTGAAGACTCACACGCAACAAGAGGAGAACACGCGTATCGAAATTCGAAGTTCAAAAGTAAAGGTGGGCTTTACTATACTCAAACTAGTAGAATTTACCAAATGATTTATTTATGATGCTTTATTGCAAGCAAATATTTATGAAATGATTTATTTAATTACCTGCCCAAAATATTTATGTTTTATGTATGTATCCAATCCATGATTGTTGATGCATAATGTTGGGTAGCTCCCACTTTATGACATGCTTGAATTCGTATTCTTGGAAGTACCCCCAAGGATGATGGAGAATTCGATCCCGTGGCTTGAGATGGCACCGGATTTTGTGTAATCGATTATTTTGTTTGTGTCTTTGAAGGGTGTTCGCCGGTCATGACGTCTGTGAGAGGAGGCCTCTCCGTATGGAATTATTGTTGATGAATTATTGTGGTGGTTATGGATCATACATACATGGAAAATGTCGGCCGCATTTAATCTTTATGGAAAATGAAAGAAATTATTTAGTAAGCATGAGTATTTCAAATTAAAACCTCGTATGTTCTTGTGATGGGGCGAGTAATTTAAACTTGATAAATTATTTTGGCATGAGCAGAAGTGCAATCTTGTACTCACCGCATGTTTGTTTTAAATGCGCAGTTGAGCGATGATGGATGGAGATGTGTCGGAGCAATGTAACCCTTTTGAATACGATATATTAGAAAACCTTGAATACACATCGTCATATGTGTATTCACACGTTTTTCCGCTACAATTGAATTAATTTATTTTATGATGTTGATTAGTTGAATACTTCCAGAACATATGAGTTCTTGTATATATATTGGTTAAAGCTTCCTTGATTATTATTCCAAGTATTAGACCCTGCTAAATCGTACTTAGGATTTAGGGGCTGTTACATATCAGTTCCTACATTAAATAAGAAACATCTTAATGCTGAATGATCCAATCAAACATGTGTCATATAAATGTGATTCAGTAGGAAATAGTTTAAATTAACTATAATTTTTATTAGGAAAATAAATTATTCTGATAATGCACACATACATTTTTTTTGATAAACATTCTCAACATGCAAATCTTAGTCATATACATGCAAATTTATATCATATACATCCAAATATACACCACACAAATACACGAAATATTAAAACCCATCAAAATAATTAATCAAATAAATTTGTTGATACCTTCAACTTGAACAGTCTTTCCATTCTCATCATGTGTGGCTTGTCTTTTATTTTTATGTAGCGAACATCACGTCCTTCAATAAAAATGTATACTTTATAATGGAGAAAACAATCAAACATATTAACATATAATATTAGTTCAAGTTTTTCTAACACTAGCATTCACTTCAATGTCATATATATGCATATAACAATACGCATTTTTACGATCTGCCAATCAAAACTCATAAATAAGTAAGTTGTTATATTATAATTTTATAATTTAAAATGATACTTTTACGATTTGTGTACCTTGCACATTTATTTTTACTGAATTGTTCTCATTTGTTCTTTTTTCACTGCTCTGATTGACGTATATGTTTGTACATTAGCATTTATATTTTCATTATCCTCTATTCCTACTTTATGTGTCCCATGTTTACATGAACAAAAAATGACATTATTTCATTTTTTTTGGTGTGGTTTGAACAAAGTAGGGGGAATAAAATATTATCTTTAACCATGTTCACCTATATCACATGTTGCCGTTTAAGTGGGCTGAATAGATACATCTTTGTTTATTATGGCATCAGATGGAACCTGATGGCTCTGTCCTATTGCATAAATACACATAAGTTATGCATTAGAATTAGTGTCTTTGTTCACAAATACCAATGTTTTGTAGTTTAAATATTTGGTATAATATGCACAGTTTTATGTAATTTAGAATGCAATTGATGTTATAAGTACCTATTGTTCTGACTTTTTTGGTGTTTGAATGTAGGTTTCTTGTACATGCATATTAAGAATCAAATTTTAACAAAATATTATTTGGACATTTCAACATATTTAATCAAATGCATATTAAACATTATACCTTTATCCCATTTCTCTACTTGATTGATCCTTCAAGACGCCCTTATTCGCTTTAACTAATGCCAAATATTTGTAATAATTGAGCGAAAACTGAAATGATATCTTAATTGTATTATATTCTGTTAAATACCGCCGATGAGTATGTATATTTTATTAACTTGTTGAGTTTCCTCCATTAGTACCGCACCTCTTCATTGTGCACAAGATCTTTACCGCACGATAGATACGAAATTGACATAATAATATTTCACTTCAAGCTCAAATTTTTCCAAAGCTAAATATATATATCTTGCCATCCAACTTTTTCCTTAATTTCAACATGTTTACATTGTTTATCGGGCCGCTTAGGTTGTCTCTTGTATCCTCGAAGCCATCCGCTGACATCAAAATTATCCGTAATAGACATTTTATGTAGTGATGCATTCATGCATATGCATAAAACTCAACAAATTATGCATTACCAAACTTTCGTGAATCGACCCATTTATAAACTTTCATTGTGTTATCCCTTTTGTGTGCAACAATGTACAGTGAATCCAAAAAAATAGAAGATTGGTTTATGGTGTTTGTAGACAATTAAAAATTGTTAGCGAATTATATTGCGCCACGTGTAAATCACCAATTAAATAATTAATTATATTTCTATTTTATTAATGGAATTTATTCCAAAATTAAATAGATATGTGATTAATATTTAATTTCATCGACGAATAGGAGAATGACATGTGGCAACGACACCTCGGAGAGGAATAACCACCCAAACTGCATCAAATAAGCTCAAAAGGCCCATAAGTCTAAGCCCAAGTTAAGCCCATGGTTTGGTGGCCTAAAAGACCCATAAGCCCAAGCTTAAGATCAAGCCCATGGTTTGGTGGCCCATAAGCCCAAGTCTAAGCTTAAGACCATGGTTTGGGGCCCAAAGGCCCATAAGCCCAAAAAGCCCACTAGCCTAAATCTATAAATAGGGGTGAATGCTCTCATAAAAAAGAGGAGAAGTGAAGTGAAGACTCAAGAGCTCAAGACACTCAAGAATCCTCTGTGAAGCATTCTCCGACATTCAAGTCTCTTC
The DNA here is from genome assembly GCA_036937905.1 of Salvia rosmarinus. Classification (NCBI taxonomy): domain Eukaryota; kingdom Viridiplantae; phylum Streptophyta; class Magnoliopsida; order Lamiales; family Lamiaceae; genus Salvia; species Salvia rosmarinus. The sequence continues at coordinate 261,214 of JAODLM010000411.1, forward strand.
AAGTATTCAGCGTTCTTCGTGCGAATCACCACGTTCTTCGCCAAGTTCATCATCCAAATCATTCCAAAGTTGAAGATCTTCAATGCGTTCTTCAAGATTTCAAATCAAATCCGACGCTCGATCCGAAAACAAGATCAAGTCCTTCGATCAAGATCGTCGTTCAACCTTCAAGTTCAAGGAGATCAAGGAATCACATCCCTCCAAACAACTTGAAGAAATCCAAAGATCGCTCAAGAAATCCACATCAAGAGAAGAATCGAGGATAACTAGAAGATCGAATCTACTCAAATTCATCAAATCCAAAATTCAATTGATTTTTGATTACAATTTTGTATTTATAAAATTTAATTACAAAAATTTGTGTTACAAATTTTGCACACGCATGGGACCTCTACCTCTCATCTCTACTCTTCAATTAAAAATCTTGAACGATGTTCACCCAAAACATGCAACCAAGGTCACTCAAAAGCTTCTTCAGAAAGCATCAAGCGTTATCACACGAAGCAAAGCCAAACAACTTCAAGAAGCTTCGAAGTCAGCCTTTGCCAGAAGCAAGGAGCAACACATCGCCACCCTGAATGAAGAAAGTGTTGGCTCTGAAGGGAGCTTCACATCCCCTGTTGCAAGATCCATCACAAGTTACCCATTTGAGGCGCCTGTGATGATGACAAACACCTCCACCATGGAAGAACAACTTTCAAATCTTACAAGGCTGGTTGAATCTCTAAACAAACACATCCAAGAGCAAGATGCTCAGATTGCAAAACTCATAGGGGAAAAGGTGGAATCAAGCCGCATCCATGACGAGGAAAATGAACACAACGATGATGAAGAAGAAGACGACGAGCAAGAAACTCATGATGAGAGAAAATCGTCTGGCAAACACATTCAAATCTCTTCTGACGGTTTCATCAAAGCAGACCAACTCAAGGAGTTCATTGAAATAACAATGAAGAACAGGTTTGACGGAAATTCTAAATCATCCTTGATTTACTCCAAGCCTTATACTCAAAGAATTGACAACTTGAGAATGCCACATGGTTATCAACCACCCAAATTCCAACAATTTGACAAAGGTAATCCAAGACAACATGTAGCTCACTCATTTAAACATGCAACAATGCCGTAACATTTGGAGATCGTTTGGTCAAGCTGTTGTTCGCTCGCTCAAAGGAAATGCCTTCGATTGGTATACGGACTTGAATCGAACTCACTGACAGCTTGGGAACAGCTGGAGCATGAGTTCCTCAACTGCTTTTAAAGACTGTAAGAACCGTGAGCATGGTGGAACTCACGAGTTCTCGTCAATTCAAAGAAGAACTAGTGATTGACTATATCAATAGGTGGAGAAACTTGTGTCTAAATTGCAAGGATCGATTGTCTGAATCATCCGCCATCGAGATGTGCATTCAAGGGATGCATTGGGACTTGCAATATATCCTGCGAGGAATCCAGCCTAGAACGTTCGAAGAGTTGGCAACAAGAGCTCATGATATGGAGCTAAGTATGGCAAAAGAAGTGGAATTGATGGACCATCGATCCAAGAACCTCGCAGTTCAAAGAAAAACAAGAATTTAGAAGGGGGACAAAACCATTTGAGAAAACACCAAAGAAAGAATCAATGGCGGTAAAGGCAACATCCGTCAAGTTTATAAAGAAGAATGATGATAAAGAGAACAATCAAAGTACGTCTCAGGAAATGGGGCAGAGAAGGTCGACCCTCAAAGAGATGCAACAAAAGCAATACCCTTTTCTGGATTCTGATGTCTCTGGAATCTTCGACGACCTGCTCAGAGAAAGACTCATCGAATTTCCTGAGATGAAGCGGCCCAACGAGGCAGGGCGAACTGATGATCCAAAGTACTGCAAGTACCATAGATTGGTTGGACACCCCATACATGACTGCTTCATATTCAAGGATAGAATCATGCGCTTGGCTCGAGAAGGAAAAATATCTCTTGAGGAAGACAAGGTTGACGTAAATGTTCTCACTTCGATATCGCTGACATAATAGAAGGTGTAGCACTCTATACGACATGGATGATCATGCGAGGACACAAGTCGAGTCGAATGTTATTGAAGATGAAGACGTGCGGCAATTACATTTTCCAACGAAGACCGCAACTTGGATCTGCGTGTCATAATAGACCATTGTTCGTAAGTTGCTTCACTCATGAACAAAAATCAATAGGGTTCTCATCGATGGAGGATCGCAACAACATCTTGTCTTTAAGAACGCTGAAGCAACTAGAATCCAGAAGATGAGCTAGCTAGCAACCGGTTGATGATTCAAGGATTCAACCATGAAGGACAAAGAGCCCTCGCACCGTAAGGTCAATTTATTGATGGGTGACATGAGATCATCTCGATCGCTCATGTAATCGACGCCAAGACATCTTACAATATGCTTGGTCATCCATGGCTACATGAAAATGGCGTCATCCCTTCTACATTGCATCAATGCTTCAAGTATCGCAAGATAGTGTTGTGAGGACAAGAATTGGCGATCGAAAACCATTCACGAAGTTTAGTCATACTTTGTCGACGCCAAGTATTACATGGTAAAACAAGCCCTACAAAAATGAAGGTGAGAAACGACATGAAGAACTCCGAGTCCAAATAAAAGGAAAGAAAGAAGCATATTCTCCGAAGATAGAAGGATTCACCATGCCTTTAACAAAATTGACGCCAAGAGGCCGCCTCAACCACTGGAGGATTTGTTCGACCAAAGCAGAGCAGCTCCGTAGAACACGGAGAATTCTCGAGTAATGAAATTACTAAACACTTTGGGCCCAAGCATACAAGCTCCTCGTCGTCACTGGATACAATCCTCATGAAAACACCATGTCAAAGCTTCCTTTGAAAAGAATGACCACACGCCCAAAACCCAAAGGTGATTGGGATTCACCACTCAAACCCCATTCGCATCGCCATCAAGAGGGCTACCACCAATTATGCATGTGAAGAGGGAACGAGGAATCTTCCGTCGGAAAGAAGATCCAAAGGGTATCTGTCTTCGAGAGAATAGGTAAAATGAGGTCCAACGAGTATCCGCTTCAAAAGACTTGCAGACGCCACGAGTTGAGGCAAGGTATAGGAAAAGCGGTAATACACCATTGATGACCCAAAACCGAGAAGTTTGATTCTTCTCGCATGAAGAGGTGCACCACATTACTTGTGACCTGTGGGAAAGAACTGAAGGCTAAGAGAAAGACTGTCGTCTTTACACATGTAGTTGAAGACGAAGAAGACAGAGAAAGTATAGGTTCATCTCACTATGCTGCTAATGATGAACACAGAAATGAGCAAGTCGTCACATCAAATCACATCACTTCATGTGAGGAAGTGGCCATTGAAGAAGAAGAAGCTGAAATAGCTCCTCAACAATTCGAGGAAGGAGTCAAGTCTACTGTTGATGAACTGAAAGAAATCAACTTAGGCTCTGTTGATGATCCGCGACCGACTTATATCAGCGCATTGTTGACCGTTAATGAAGAACGCTTATACATCGAACTACTCAAAGAGTTCAAAGATATATTTGCGTGGTCGTATAAGGAAATGCCAGGATTGAGCCCAAAAATAGCTGTGCATCGCCTAGCTGTCAAAAGAGAGGCGCGACCTGTCAAGCAGGCTCAACGTCGATTTCGACCAGATTTGGTCCCTTTGATCGAAGCTGAAGTGAACAAGCTCATCAACGTTGGATTCATTCGAGAAGTCACATACCCAACATGGATTTCAAGCATTGTCCCAAAGTGAGAAAGAAAATGGACAAATTGTGTATGTGTTGACTTGTGGACTTGAATGAAGCATGCCCCAAGGATGACTTCCCACCCCTATCACGAACTAATGATTGACGCTACAACAGGCATGAAGCATTATCCTTCATGGATGGATCATCGCTATAACCAAATCCGCATGTCACCGAATGATGAAGAACTAACGCATTCCGTGCGCCTAAGGGTATATATTGCTACAAGGTGATGCCATTCGGATTGAAAAATGCCGCGCTTACTTACCGAGAGCAATGCGTAAGATATTCGATGATATGCTTCACGAAACATTGAGTGTTATGTGGATGACCGGTGGTGAAAACCAAAGGCGAAAGGATCATCTGCAAGATTTAAGGATGATCTTTGAACGGTTGAGAGAGCACCAATTGAAAATAAATCCACTAAAATGTGCATTCGGGTCAAGTCCGAAAATTTCGGGTTCATCGTCCGCCATCGTGAATAGAAATCGAGCGAGCAAAGATCGACGCCATATTGAAGATGCCCGAGCCTCGAACATCCACGACTTGAAGAGTTTGCAAGGAAAGTTAGCCTACCCGCGAAGGTTCATTTCAAACCTAGTCGGAAGATGTCAACCGCTCAACAGATCATGAAGAAAGGTGTACCATTTGAATGGGACTAATCGTGCAAAGAATACTTTCGAAAGCATCAAGTCTTATTTGACGAGATCTCCGTCTTAGCAAAGACTGTGGCGGGCCGCCTTGATCTTGTATATTGCAGCTCAAGAACGCTCCATGGGGGCATTACTTGCGCAGAAAATGAAAATGGGAAAGAGAATGCGTTATATTATTTAAGCGTAACAATGACGCTAAATGAATCAAGTATTCCCAATTGAGAAGTTGTGCTTGGCTTTGATATTTTCCATCCAAAAGTTGAAGCACTACTTAAGCTCATACAAGACGACTAATCTCAAAAGCAAACCTTTGAAATTGTGATGTCAAGCGTCTGTCCCGCCGATAGACTCGTGCGCTGGTATCTCCAATTACAACAGTTTGAGATTACTTATGTTTCTCGAAGCCGCTCAAGGCAGATCGGCTGATTTTCCGCGCACCATCCGATCCTTGCCGAGTGGGAACCGAGTGATGATCTTCCGATGAAGACGACTTCAAATAGAGATATCGCCTTGGGTAATGTTCTTTGATGGGGCATCTCATAGAGAAGGAGCAGTGACTGGCGTTGTGTTCAGACGCTCGAAGGAAGTCTTGCCATACTCTTTACTTTAACCGAGAATTGCTCAAACAATATAGCGTAATATCGCGCTTATCCTCGGTTTAGAGATGGCGATGGATACAAAAGGCTACACCTAAAAGTTTACTGAGATTCCAAGTCGGTGGTAAACCAAATACTTGGATCATATGAGGTCAAGAAACTCGAATTGCTTCCATACGCCAAGTATGCCCAAAGGATCATCGGATGGTGGGGACGCCGAGCTTGAACATGTCCCAAGAAGTGAAAACAAGCAAGCGGATGCATCGGGCGAAACTTGCATCTCGATAGCCATGTCCAAAGGAGAAATACATATACCGATATGTCAAAGTTGGGTAGTGCCCGATTTTGAAAATGAAGATGGCAGAGGTAATGAAAGCAATGTCGTCAAGTCTTCAAATTGAAGAAGAAGATTGGCGCCAATTGATGGTTGACTATCCGAAACATGATAAGTTGCCAAACGACCCACGTCAAGAATCGACATCCGTCGGCGCTTACTCGCTTCATACTCTTCAAAGATGTACTTTATAGACGATCTTTTGAAGGAGTCTTCTTAAGATGTTTGGGCAATGAAGAAGTCGCTAAGGCCATGGAAGAAGCACACTGTGTGTGGCGCCCATCAATCGTGACCGGCTACACTTTCGAATCAAAAGGATGGGTTATTATCGCCAACGATGGTGAAAGATTGTATGGATTATGCGCAGAGATGCCAAGCTTGTCAATTCCATGCAAACATCATTCATCAACCTCCTGAGCCACTTCACCCCACGATCGCTTCATGGCCATTCGATGCTTGGGAATGGATGTCGTAGGACCTTTGACGAAATCATCGAGGCATCTATATATCTTGTCAAGAACGGATTACTTATCTAAACGGGCTGAAGCTCGCCTTAAGAGAAGTAAAAAAAGAAACTGTTGCTGATTTCATCAAAGCCTACATCATCTATCGTCATGGGATCCCTCGCTACATCATCACCGACAACGGAACGCCTTTCAGCAATACATTGATAAATAAACTTTCTGAAAAGTTCGGATTCAAACAAAGGAAATCATCAATGTATAATGCACCCGCCAATGGTTTAGCTGAAGCTTTCAACAAAACCTTGTGCAACTTGTCAAGAAGGTAGTGTCCAAATCAAACGCGATCGCACGAGCGGATTGGAGAAGCACTATGGGCATACCGAACCACTCACGTAACCCCTACACAAGCAACTCCTTACTCTCTAGTGTATGGTGTAGAAGTCGTTATTCCTCTCGAACAACAAATTCCATCACGAGAATCGCTATCCAAGAAGGATTAATCAAGAAGAGAACGCCTGTCTGCGCTCAAGAACTAGAAGCTCTAGACGAGAAGAGACTAGAAGCCCAACAAAGACTTGAATGCTACCAAGCTCGCCTCTCGAGGCTTACAACAAAAAGTACGCTTCATTCTTTTCAAGTTGGAGATCTCGTGCTTGTGTGAGAAGGCCAATTGTTACCACACATCGTGTTGGTAACAAGTTCATATCAAGACGGGACGCCCATACGTCATCAAGGAAATCTACACCAATGGGGCATACAAGTCGATTTCGTAAGACAATGCGAGGATCGGCCTATCAATGGAAAGTTTTGAAGCGCAACTATCCCCGAAATGTAGCGAGGAAGACATGTATATATGTACATAGATCAAACGAAAACCAAAAAATGAAGAAAACCAAAAGTCAAAAAAATTGAGAAAGCAAGAAAAATCAACAAAAAGAAGTCACCATGCTCCATGAAGCACGAGCTTAAACTGCACGTCACTATAAAAGAAAATCAACAAAAATCAAGATGCCCACGACGACGAGCCTAAACCGCCTGCTACTCCGGCCCGCATAAGTATAAATCAGCACGGCACTTCCTCATCAAAAAATTCATAACCTTTTGAACTACGTTGACTTGATCCTTCCAAAAGGGTACGTGAGCAGCTTTAGAAATTTTCTAAGTTCACCATGTTTAGTAGTTGTCTTTTTAAGTCCGGTTAATGTTTCGTTGATTATGCAAACCAAAATTTCACTTGTGTTTAAAAAAAAAAAAAAAAGAGTCAAAATGAAAAGCAACTCATATGCATTCAAAACAAAAGTAACAAATGTTTCACACAAACCATCGAAAATAGAGAATGCAACAAAAGAGAATGACAAACTAGGCTATGCCTAAGCAAAAGGGTCTTGATCCTCCAAAGCTTTCGATCGACTTCAAAGAGACTCAAGTCTTCAAGTTCTCTAGTGCTTCATCATCAATGGGGCATCCTCGAGTCCGACGATTTCCTCAAAATCCTCGATTTCTCCACAAATAGTTTGAAGAAATGCACGATCCTCCTTCAATGACAATGTTAACTCATCCTTCCGCTTCTAATACAGAAATTCTCCTCAAAAGATGCAATACGGTTAACCACCTCCTTCATTTTGGATTGGGCATCACGAAAAAGTCTCGATCTTCTCCAACTGCCGCAGTAGCTCTCACCAATCTCGTGAGACACCGATCGTGTTCTATCAAATGTTGTAGCTCTAGAAAAGAGCATATCAACACTAGCCTCAAGGTGAGGTATGTCCGAACCGAAAAGAGTCTTCATGCGAAAACCCCATTTCGTATCTCATCTTCAAGCGACGACAAGGATTCAACTTGAGTTCTCAAGATTTTATCTCAAGCTTGCCCCAAATCTTCAAGACATACTTTAAGCTCGTCGTCGATCATGCTCTTCACATTGAACTCGAAACATGCCTCCCGATCGAGGTACGAACCCAACCTTCGCTTGCTCACTAGGAAGAGGAAATCGGGATATAAGCGCACTCGAACGAGTACGACTATCCCGTGAGCTCGTATCATCCACAGTCCCAAAGACTTCCTTCACCACCGAGAAGAGCATACATTAGAATAAGAAACAAAGAAAGGGATGAAATAAAAAAAAGTATTAAAAAAACTCGTCGCATATGCATCCATCCGAGCATGATCATCCATGGTACAATTCTCAACAAGGCTCAAGGATCAACATTCTTCTTCTTCTTCCAACGACGCCCACGCCGCTACTAATAGAATCATCCAAGGAGATTGGAATCGAGGTCACTTTCCGCTTGCCATCGGAAGAGCCAACATCCCCGCCAAGTTACGTCGGAAGATCATCAAATGCAAGATGATCTCAAGCTATGAACCCGCCTTCAAATGAATTCCTAAAGGCCCGATCCCACCAAACTTGAAATCACCAAGAAAACTTCTTCATACTTGAAGTCACACTTGGAAAAGTAGTCGCATTGATCGCGACTCATGCAAAGCAAACATATCCGACAATTAAAAATTGTTAGCGAATTATATTGCGCCACGTGTAAATCACCAATTAAATAATTAATTATATTTCTATTTTATTAATGGAATTTATTCCAAAATTAAATAGATATGTGATTAATATTTAATTTCATCGACGAATAGGAGAATGACATGTGGCAACGACACCTCGGAGAGGAATAACCACCCAAACTGCATCAAATAAGCTCAAAAGGCCCATAAGTCTAAGCCCAAGTTAAGCCCATGGTTTGGTGGCCTAAAAGACCCATAAGCCCAAGCTTAAGATCAAGCCCATGGTTTGGTGGCCCATAAGCCCAAGTCTAAGCTTAAGACCATGGTTTGGGGCCCAAAGGCCCATAAGCCCAAAAAGCCCACTAGCCTAAATCTATAAATAGGGGTGAATGCTCTCATAAAAAAAAGAGAGGAGTGAAGTGAAGTGAAGACTTGAAGAGCTCAAGACACTCGAAGAATCCTCTGCGAAGCATTCTCCGACATTCGAAGTCTTCTTCAAGTATTCAGCGTTCTTCGTGCGAATCACCACGTTCTTCGCCAAGTTCATCATCCAAATCATTCCAAAGTCAAGATCTTCGGCGTTTTTAGCATTTCAAATCAAACCGATCGATCGAAAACAAGATCAAGTCCTTCGATCAAGATCGTCAAGTTCAACCTTCAAGTTCAAGGAGATCAAGGAATCACATCCCCTCCAAACAACTTGAAGAAATCCAAAGATCGTTCAAGAAATCCACATCGAAGAGAAGAATCAGAGGATAACTAGAAGATCGAATCTACTCAAATTCATCAAATCCAAAAGTCAATTGATTTTTGTATTACAATTTTGTATTTATAAAATTTAAATACAAAAATTTGTGTTACAGTGTTTATCTTTTGGACAAAATACCTAGCAGTAAGAGACCACAATCAACCAAAAACAACAAATGAAATCTTCCAATCATTAACATATACGGCACATGCCTTCTATAAAACAAACATTGGAAAATTAGGACAGACAAAAAGAAAGACGATAGTGATGTAAGTTACTTATTACAAACAACCATAAAAAAGCTACATGCACAATGAATAGATTAACAAGGTTTTTTTCTCATAAATTACAGAAATCTTTGATAATAGTTGCAGCGACCAAAGACACATATGGTGAATTTTTTAGAGTGCATAAACATACAGATCTCGCTAACACTTTACCCTGATTACAAGCCCTAGTTTTTTACTTTCGTCGGAATGCCTTGTAGTTCACGCCGAAGTAGCAAGGCTCGTCTGCGTTGCGAGAAACTCCAGAGAAATAGATAAGGGTTTGTTTTGAGGAAGAGATATACAACTTCCCTCTGAACAGACGTGTATGAATAAACAAATTTGAGCAAATCTTCTTCAATATTGTGTAGATTTTCTGAGTGACATCTATGGGGGAGAGAGAACGAAATAAATCATGAAATCTTTCGTCTGCAACGTAATTTCAGGCTAGCGTGTCTATTGAGTGGGGCCAGAAACCATTTTTATGTTATTACCCTTAATTTCTTATGAGTGAGATTGTTTACCGAGAATGGATGGATTACTGCCATTATGCACATATTAATTTTGGTACTTTAGATTAGATTGAATCAATGGTTATAATTTGTTCTTAGTTCTTACTTTAGGATGAGTTCTTCCATTAACCAATTCCTATATATATATATATAGAGTGAGGTTCAAATAAGAACCAATTTTAACGTGAGAAATAAGAATTACGAAAATTCTTTACGAACAAAATGAATATCTTATGAAAGTTAATGAATACTCATGCGAAAGTTAATGAATCCAAAATTGTAATTTTCACCGGGTTCAATCCCATGAGAGGTGAAAATTCTATTTTTTATTCATTAACTTTCAACAGTATTCATTAACTTTCATAAAGATATTCATTTCTCATGTTCTCACAATAAAATGGTTCTCACGTTAACTCTTCCATATATATATATATATATATATATATATATAGGTTGGTTATAGGAAGAACCAACCCTAAGATAGAAACTAAGAACCAATCAATACCATCCATTCAATCTAATCTAACGCCTAACATTTAATTACCGAAATTTACATTACAATTGTATATTTAATCTTTGTTACCAAAATTAGCATTGATCGTGTGATATAGGGGTATATTAGACAAAAAAATTTATACTTACCAACCACATTTACTTTATCCCATAATTACCGTAACTTTACCAACTTCTCAAAACCTTCCAGCATAATCCATAAAGTCAAATAGACATGGTATATGATTAATTTTATTTATTAATTTAAATATTTCGGACAAAAATCTGGAAGGTTGGCGAATACATATATATAAACATGTATGTTATTCATTTTCATAAACATATATGCACTTATGCAAAAAAATATGGTAATGTATATCTCACCCGTACTGATGCATAAATATTACTCATTGTATGCATAAATCTGGAAGGTTGTCGAATACATATATATAAACATGTATGTTATTCATATTCATAAACATATATGCACATATGCATAAAAATATGTTAATGTATATCTCACTCATATTGATGCATAAATGTACTCATTGTATGCATAAATCTGGAATGTTGTCGAATTCAAGTATGCACCCCCTATTCATAATCATATACGCACATATGCCTATATTTGTGTTCATGTATATATCTCTCATTGTGATGCATAAATTTATCGAATTGTATGTATAAATTCATTTGTAACTGTAAATTAAAAAATTAATATATGTTCATGTAGAACTCCCTCGAGTGACACATAAATTTTGTTATTGTATTAATAAACATGATATTATCTATGCATAAATACGAAGTTAACGATGCATGACCGTATGTAGTTAAAACAATTTAATGCTAAAATGATGATAAACTAGAAGACGGTAATGATGAATGACTAATATGGAATAATTATGAATAGTAGTTAAAACAATTTAATGTCAGATACAATCTTTATGGATATGGAATCCCATAAGTATAGCATGTTTACTGGTTATAGATGAATATATGACTAAAATATCCTTATTCTTACTATAATATATATTGAACGTGATGTACTACTATTTAATCTAAGCCGCACGATTAACATAAATTAACCATCGTGATTAGTTCCTAGTTCCTAATTTATTTGTGGTTCTCAATCGATCCATCCCTATATATATATATATATATATATATATATATATATATGTGTGTGTGTGTGTGTGTTACTTTATACGTGTTGTGTATTTATGCATTGTTTGCATGTTCATGATTTAAGAGTGTATCTACGTGAACCAATCCCTATATAGAAATATATAGAGAGTGAATCAAATGAGAAATACATCGTTTTTGCAAACATACGAACTATACACAATATATATAAAGTTGATGTACAAAACTTATGAAATTATTGTACAATGATTTTGTTTTTAAATTTGTATCTTATGTACCAACATTAGAATGTATATAAAATTGAAATTGATGTGCAATTTGAAGTTGAGATGACAATCAAAACGTCATTTTATTTTTCTTAATTTTTAGGACACATAATATAACACCAATAGATGATCTCTAGTAATGCTTCTTCCATTGTCTGAAATACGTTTTGTCACATCAACATTTTCCTCAAACCAACATTCTTCCCAACAAAGTTAACTATTTAGAACCATTGCCACTGCATCCCTTTTTTTTAGATATTTTATGCATTTGATATTTATATTTATAAGTAACTCATATAAAATTTAATTTTACTATCAATCAATTAATATTTTTTTATAAATTGAAATATGTTGTAGTTAAAAGAATACGCTTTGAAATTTGGTTGCTAACGATAAACTTGAAGCAAGCATCACTACAGCGGTGATGAACCCAAATAAAAAAGAAAAGGAAAAAAAAGAAATATATATTGAAGGGTGGGATAGGCGTCTCGACTGGCCTGTGAGGCGCGTTCTGCCACAGCTTTCTGACCTCGCGTATGATTCATGTGCGTGCCAAATTTCCACTTCTCATATGACATATCCCACTTGGTGGTTCGGATTCCTCACCCTCTCTCCTTTAACCTTATCTTTATTTCCCCATCTTTTTGGGTGTCTTTTGTAGGACACCCTAATTTATTTTCTTTACCTTTTTTACGTGGAAAAAGAAGCAGGTGACCCACAAAACGAGTTGCACGCATCCCACTTTCCTTATTTGCTTTTTATACAAAGCTGTATTTGGATTTGACTCTCTTCTTTTTTACTCTGTTTTTCGGTTCTCTACTTCGTACCTCATCATCTATCAGTCCCCTCTCCGTTTTATTATTTGGCTTCGTTTGTTCTGCCAGAAAAAGAAAGAACTGAAAAGAAAGGGGAAAAAAAATGCAAACATGCACCTTGGACCAGATACTGAACCAGAAATCAAGTCCTTTTGTTCTTAGTTAGCTGTATGGCTTTTCTTTACTAAACTTTATTTGACGCAATTTCAGTATTTTTCACATTTCAGATTTTTGGAAGATTTTAATAATGGCGCAAAGTGGGGTGTAAGAATTAAGTAATGTGAATTTGGTATGTAGTAGAATTAATTAGTGTTAAAATATAAATATAATAATACTCAAATTTAATGCGCCATACCACTTTAAATATGAAATTAGAGCCGACAATTATTGACACGATAGGAAAACACGATCCAAAATTAATGGGTTACTGTTTAGTCTTACACGCTTGTGTCCTTATCGTGTCAACATTAAAATGACATAATAATTTCATGTCAGATCCGTGTCGAATTCGTATAACATGATAATTTCATGTTGTATTCGTGTCCATGTCGTTTTCATGTATTCCGATAATATTTTATTATTTTGTATATATTTTTATCCTAATTTAGATTTGAATTTGTTGTATCGTGTTGTGTCAATATGAAAAAAAAATCACATCATATTCGTGTCGTGCTCTTGTCGTGTCCGTATTTTGTGTTCGTGTGGGTAGATCCTTAATGAATCGTGTTCGTGTTTAATCATATTGTATCATATCGATGCGATAACGACCTGATATACACGACTTCTCAGCACTATACAAAGCACATTTTTCTTAATCAACAAATCTAAAAATAACGAGCCATATTTTGAGACGAAAACTGTAGAAGATTTTTTGAAAATCTTATCACTTCTCACCGATTGTTGGCCAAGCCTTAATCTTTCTAACAACAGGTGGGTCATGAAATCTCTTTCGACTATAAATAAAAGGTCTTAAGTAAAATTACTGGTCCCAATAGTTAATGTGTCTCAATCCACCATAAAGTTGACCAAACTTGTAGTCATTATGGTCTTGGTCGTTTAAAATAGAAAGGGAGCTTGGGATTGTTACTTAATCTTTACAATTATGATTATTATTATTATTATTTCGATTATATATTTTTGAAATAAGATTCATCTATGTAACTACCCAACTACTTTTCAGTATTATGATAAGCGTTTTTCCCACAATTTCTACTTCTTCTATAAATATAAGTAATAAGTGACCAACCAAGTACACTATCTGTTTTACATTTGACTACCATATCAGTGCTACTCTTGAGCTATGAATTCAAATACAACCATTATTATACATCTTATCTTCTACTTAATCTTCCTGCTTCTTATACCAGCAAATTCTGGTGGTCTAGTTGCCAAACATGGATGTAAGGATATGTGCGGGAATGTATCGATTCCATATCCATTTGGAATCGGCTCAAATTGCTCCCCCAACTCATCGTTTACCATTAGTTGCAATACTTCCACTATCCCTCCAAAACCCTTTCTCACCCTTATTGATAAAGAAGTGATTGAGATAAATGAAACCTATATTCGGGTAAAGTACCCCAACCTAGTTTCAGTCTGCTACAATTTGTCAGACTATGAACTTGGAGATGCAACGACTGTGTCATATAAGGATAGCATGACGGTGAACTTGTTGGGGACTCCCTATACGTTGTCGGATGGAAGCATGGTCACCGCCATAGGCTGCGACGATGCCGTGCTGCAATCCAACGGAAGTTCCACCACCGGTGGCTGCTCAGCCTTTTGTAACGACAACATTGAAACTAACGGCTACGGCTATTGCCAATATAATGAAACTTCGCTCGGTAATGGTTGTTGTCATACTGAAATCACAGGTAATTTCGAATTAGATATATTAAGATGTTTTTGAAAAATTAAAAAAAGATATTATAGAATGTATCCACAGGTATAAGTATTGAATACCATACATAATGAGTAAGTCTTTATTGTTGACTCACGGTTATTTTTTAATGTTGATGGAATTTGAACTCATGATTTTTATCTTTTATGAAAATAAATTAGCTGATGAATAAAAATATCTAGTGGTATATCATATTTAGATTAATTAAAATATGAGGTTAATAGGAGTTGAATCTATTAGAAACTTTCCTAGTGATAGAAATTAAACTAGAAACCAACATAATCGTATTAATTAAAACGTACTCTCTTTGTCCACGAAGAATATCATACAATTTCTATTTTGTGCGTTCACAAAAAATGTCAATTTCCATTTCAGTACATCATTTTACTTTATCTCCTTCTATTTTATCCTTAAAGTCTTTACATTATCCACTCAAAAAGCATCTATCAACTATTTTCTTAGAACGTGTGCCGGTGAAACGTATGATACATTTCGTGGATGAATGAAGTATTATTTTATACGTAAAAAGCATAAGATAAAAAAAACAAAGTTTTATATGTGAAAAAACATAGTATCGAGTAAGCATTATCTTATATTTAAGAAAACACATCTCATATGGAGAAAATCAGTCTGAACCATTCATCAATCAAAATCTGTGGACAAGATTAATTTTTAGTTACTAACACTAGGAGAATTTCTATTTGATCCCCTTGTAGGTTTCCAGGTTTATATATATATATATATGGTAAGAATATAGTTATGGTGCGAAAGTATAAAAACTGCATTGAACGTATAAATTTGTTGTACTAGATTATATGCAGCAAATTTACGTTTAATGCAACAACTTTTTACGTCCAGTGTTGTGTATGATGTGTGTGGAAGGATCACATAAATTATCCTTATTGTGTTAATTAGAAATCAAACTAGTCCTCAGATCTTGATTGATAAATTGTTAATATTGATTTTTGAACAAGATTATGCTTTTTTACGCTTAAAACAATGTTTTGTCCGTTATCATAACACACTATTTTTTATATATTATAATTATGTTTGTTCACAATGAATAGAATAAAGTCGATTTTGCCAGATTCAATCCTATATGCATGTGTAAACAGAAATTTCAATAAAAAAATATTTTCACCTGAAAAATGTCAAAAAAATATATGAAAATAGAGCTCTAACTTATGATGTTGGTTCACAGATAAGGGTTTAGTGGGAGCAGAGTTAATTGAGTTGAGTAGAAAAGTGCAACGTAGAAAGCTTTTCCCCTGTAGCTATATATGCCTTTATCGAGGAACGGCTGTTTGTTAACGAAACGGCATTTTCATATCCATTGTACTACCTTCATAACTCAACGGCATTCCTAAGTGATAATTGGGCATCAACAACAAGGCCTCCAGTGGTGCGGCTGGACTGGATACTCGGGGCTGAAAACTGCAGCCGAGCAAAGCAGAATTCGACTACTTACGCATGTCGAGATGAAAAGAGTTTATGTGTTGATGTTCTATCTGACAATTATCTGACAGTGAGAGGATACAGGTGCAGCTGCGTGCAAGGATACGAGGGCAATCCTTACCTGCTTGGAGGGTGCAAACGTTAGTACTCTGTTATTCATATCAAATCACATAGTTAATTCAAACGGTTTAACTTATCAGGCGTTGATTTGTCCTTAAACAGTGAGTCTACGATGCATGGCATGCTGCTATAACTAACTTTGTCTCCATTTCATGTCCCAGCACTTGAATTTGTCAGTTCAATAGCAAAATTTGGATGTCAAGATCAATGTGGGAAAATATCTATTCCATTTCCATTTGGAGTGGGGCCAAATTGCTATTTGGCGCCAGCTTTTGAAATAAATTGCAATAGCTCTACAAACCCTCCAAAAGCCTACCTTACTGTTGTGAAGGCAGAGATTACTGAGTTGAGTTCATCACAGGTTTGGGTCAACTATCCAAACCTAGGTTTCGCTTGCTACAATTTGTCAGACTCTAGGCGCAGAATCACCAAGACCAAGGACCGGAGCTTGATTATTGACTTGTCGAAAACTCAATTCACTTTATCGAATGATAACTGGATCACCACCATCGGGTGCGATGATATGGTGGTCGGGATTACTCGACATGCCAGCCGAACTTCTGTTGGCAGCTTCTGCGCAGCCGTTTGCCAAAATGCTCAAATTTCAGATGACTCTTATGGAGAATGTCCTTATTATGGAAGCACTTCGTATTGGCCCGGTGATGGCTGTTGCAGGGCACCCATTCCCCAAGGTAATAATCAACTAAGTGAGTGTTTACTTTTCATGATTAGCATTTTGAAGGATTGATTATTTGATAGATTAAATATGTGATAAGATAATTTTGATCTATTAATCCTTTGTTTACCACAAATGATTAGTAAAGGATTAAAATTGGGGTAAATAATTTTTCCTTTATTTGGAGGATTATTTCAATTCTACCTATATTGGTTGGATTAAAATTAATGAAAAACAATTCAAATGATTAAAATAATCTCAGACTTTTGAATATCCTCATATATTAATACTTAAAAGTAAACACTTGATTAGGTTGGATTAATTTTATCTATCCAACCTAATCATGCAAAGTAAACACCACATATATATATATATATATATATATATATATATGTAACATATATAAATTAGCAAAGCTTTTTGTTACCTTGGAATATACATGTCCGATCACTTGCAGGCACCAGTTACCTAGAAGCGAATTTGAGTGACTTTAGTGGACGATGGCCACGTACCAATTTCTCTTGCAGCTACGCCTTTATTGGATATACGGATCACAATGATCAAACATCATATCGCATTTTGAATAACTCAACAGAGTTTTCACTTGATGATCTACTGCTATACTTCGTGCCGAAAAAACTGGCGTTGGATTGGAGGATCGGGGCTGTGAATTGCGACGAAGCGCGGCGGAATCCGACGACTTACGCATGTCAGAATAACAGTTACTGCATTGATTATGATGCTAAGGTTGGAGGGTACCTCTGCAACTGCTCCGAAGGATACCAAGGCAATCCTTACCTTAGCCCAGGATGCCAAGGTTGGTATACTCTAATTTTGTCTTATCTTGAAAACCTTACATGTTGATGCTTTGATTATTTTGAATGACTAAAGGAAAAAAGAAAAATTGGACCCGAGCATTAACAGCTATAACTTATTTAGTGCTTTGGCCCTTTTTTTTAATCTTTTTTTGTTTTAATGCCTTGTATACGAAATTTATTTTCTTTATACTAAATTATGTGGGAGTTATATAAGTTGGAGTAACTCAACTTGCTTCGAACGCTAATGGACTAAGGAAGCCTTTATTTTTGTTTCATTTTGAGCAGATATTGATGAATGTGCTGAGGATACAACTAATCCATGTGATTCATATTCCGATTGCATCAATATTATTGGCTCTGTTTTGTGCTCGTGTCGAAATGGGTATGAAGGCGATGGAAGGAAAGATGGCACAGGTTGCATTCAGTTGCCGCCATCCAAGTCTAAGACGATCATCTTGATAGGTAACAATATTTTTTGTTTTGACTATCATATCAATAGGTTTAAACTACTCTGTTTTTAAATGTTTGAATACGAGTTGTTCATATATTTTTGTTTTCTCAATTGAGTAAATTTACATGCAGGTATGGGGTCAGGATTGGGATTTCTTCTACTCCTCTTAATGTGCTTTTGGTTGTACAAGGTATTACAAAAGAGAAGGGAAAAACTGCTTAAAGAGAAATTCTTCAAACGAAATGGTGGACTTCTCTTGCGACAGCAAACAAATGAAGGCACACTCGGAAAAACAAAAGTTTTTACTGCAAAAGAGTTGGAGGTAGCCACTGATCATTTCAATGAAAACCGAATCCTTGGACATGGAGGTCAAGGCACTGTCTACAAAGGAATGTTGTCAGATGGTAAAATTGTGGCGATAAAAAAATCAAAGTTGGTTGAAGAGAATCAACTGGAACAATTCATAAATGAGGTTGCTATATTGTCGCAGATAAATCATAGGAACGTGGTCAGATTGCTGGGGTGTTGCTTGGAGACAGAGGTTCCTCTGCTTGTTTATGAATTCATGCCAAACGGTACCCTTTTTGATCTCATACATGATCCAAGTAATGAGTTTCCATTTCCATGGAACATGCGTCTAAAAGCTGCAGCAGATATAGCTGGAGCATTAGCCTACTTACACTCGGCAACTTCCACGCCTATCTATCACAGAGACATCAAGTCAAGTAATCTCCTTCTTGACGAGAAATATGTTGTCAAAGTGTCAGATTTTGGAACTTCGAGGTCCATAGCTGCGGATCAAACTCACTTAACTACTATGGTTAAAGGGACTTTTGGATATTTAGATCCAGAGTATTTTCAGTCGAGTCAATTTACTGAAAAGAGCGATGTTTATAGTTTTGGAGTAGTTCTTCTGGAGCTTCTTACTGGGAAAAAGCCGATATCTTTTGATAAAACAGAAGAGGAAAGAGGCCTAGCGACACGGTTTCTTACATGCATGGAAGGAAACTGTCTTGACACAATTTTGGATCCTCAAGTATTGGAGCAAGGTAGAAAGGAAGAGGTGATTTTAATTGCAAGGCTTGCACAAAGATGTTTGAATTTGAAAGGGACAATGAGACCAACTATGAAAGAAGTGGCTACTGAGTTGGAAGGTTATAGGATATCCCAAATGTGTGGTGGTGTTAAAGATGAATCTGAAGATGTGAGAGGTTTTGAAGACATGCCTACGATGATTTCAGACATTGAATACACGTGGACAGGTAGTTATAATAGTGTCGCTGCATCCTCATCGGATACACATCCCTTAGTATCTTCAATAGAGTAAGTATACGAAGAATATGTGTTTCTTCTTTCTTCATTAGTTTCTATGTCTCCATTTTGAATGAACATTTGTAACTTGCAAGCACTCCCTTCCTTTTCCATCCATTTTCTCGAAACAGGAAAAAACTACTTCAGTCTTGTAAAACTATATATGCTTCTTAAATTTCCAAGTATCGTCATACAGGTTATCATTAATTGTCCTTCAAGCTAACATGATGTAATCTTTTTTCTTAACGACTTTATTTCTATTGAATCAATATTAGTAAAAATCTTTTTTTAGCCATTTCTAACTTCAAAAGAAAAAATTTACCCATATTTTTCAAAAAAAAAAAAAAAAACTACCCAAATTGACCCGATTCCTATCTTCTTCCTCAAATCTTTTTCGCAAAAGTTTTAGAATTGTAATTACGACCACGACGGGTGAGTAGTGGGAGTTTATCTCTCTCTTTTTAAATTTACCTTAATTTTAGTTTTTCAAGATATAATCACTCATAAAATGAGGGAATTTATAGACTTTAATAAAAGTGGGTACCCATACAATTTATCTTTCAAGGACGAGAATGATACTTATAAAATTATTGACACTTAATAATGCAAAACTACTCATTTTCAATTTTTAAAAAAGAATATCCATTATTTTTAAAACATATATAAAGTATCTATTTTAAGGACAAATAGACAAAATTATCCTCAATAAAAATGTATTAAAATAAATATACAAAAATTAAAAAATATAAATAAAAGAAAAAGACTCCCGTGACCCAATTTCCCATCATCTCGCGAGTACCTAACCCAATTTCTGAAAAACTGATTTTTCATGTTATTTCTTTTTATGATGTCCAATCAATTTTGAACAATACAACGTGTGACCGAAATTTTGATTTAAATTATTAAATCAATAATAAAAATAAATATATATTATATTTGTAATATTTATAACTTTGGATTAAAAAATCACCACATGATCAAAATCTGAGTCATAATTTAAGAATTGCTCCTACAAAAATATACCCTAATTTTACACCGCACACCCCCACAGGGATCTGCTGTTCAAGCCTTTAATTTACAATTTGTAAGTAGAGAAACATGGAAAATATTGATGTCTTGCAATTCTAAGTGGAAACTAATTAAACTTCAGCGAACCAAGGGTGATGGAGAGCGTCTCTAGCTGATATCCTCTTGCTTGGGTGGTACGCCAAAAGCCTCTCGAGCAGATCCAATCCCGAAGGAGTGAGCTCCATCGCGCCTGAAAAAGTTGACATCATGAGCCACAGTAGGTTGTTCGGCCCACAGACGATCTGGCGTATGCAGGCAAGCTGATGAGCATCCGATTGCCCTAGAAAAAGGGGTTTATCCAACACGAACTCCGCCATTATGCACCCAACCGACCGCATGTCGATCGCGCACGTGTAGCTGCGCCATACGACAAGAACTTCGGGGGCTTTGTACCACAGCGTACCTCCACCGCCACCGCATGAGGATCCGACACGGGCCGACAGACCAAAGTCGCAGATTTTGACCTTATTGTCGCTGAAGAGAATGTTGACCGGCTTGAGATCCCTATGCACCACACCCTCGTCATGAAGAAAGGCCACACCCTTTAGTATTTCCAGCATTAAGGCCTTGATTTGGATGAGCGAGAAGGGCCTTCTCGCTCTGTCGAGGTCGTTCTTCAAGTACTCCATCACTGTGAAGATGCGGGCCCCCTTCGTCACCACTCTCTTGAATTCCACGATGTTCGGGTGGCGCGGGAGGGATTTGAGGATGTTGATTTCCATTAAAATCGATGGGCTCAACCTGTGAACCTCCTCCTTCATCGCCACCGTCTCCTCGTTTTGCATGTCCCGCGCTCTGTACACGACCCCGAAGGACCCTCGGTTGATCACGTCCAGAATCTCGTACTCGCCATCGAACAATAAACTACCCCCTCGTCGCACAACCAATCTTTTTCTAGAACAAGAACGGATTCTCGGGAAGCCCCAACTCCGCCATGACGATCAAGAATTCTCAAAATATTTTACTGATGAATAATATTGTAGGTAACTTCTCCAGTTTGATTGCTTTATATAAAATATAATCATCCCTGTTAGAGTTGGTTAACTCTGACTAAGTTTCCTCAATATAAGGAGTTAGTTATTTTTAGTGTTTTGTCTTTTCTTCTCTTTGGTGTGTGCAAGTTACGAATGTTTCACTGGATGCGATGGTAACACACCGAAGAACATGGGAAACAGATCACTAGAGACCAAGGTGGACTAAGTCAGCTGTTTAGTTCCTATTTTCCAGGAGCAAGTTAAGCGACTAAATACCACAACTTAGTCACATCCTAGTGGGCCAGATCGTGGTCCAAGACATGTAGTCGAAGGCCTCTCAACTCCTATAAAAGGAGAGGCAAATCGACAGCAGAAAGTGCGCAACTCTTGAAGAAGTATCTGAAGATCTGTTTATGTTGCTGAGTTTGTTTTCGTAACATTTTCAATATCACACAAGTGTTTTAACTTCTAATTATTTTAGAAGGTTGTCCTTTTTAGTACACGAGTGATGTGAGGAAATCTTTAGTATTTTTTATATATCTTTGATAGATAGCTTTTGTGCTCAACTGTCCAACTTTATCTTGTGATAAAGTAGTGAGTTTTTATAAAGTTCACTGTAAAGTTTATAGTGAATAATTTCGCCATATCGCATCTTCGATTATAATTTTAATCAGAGAAAAGTTACTTGTGTTCTTCAAGTTTTAATTCCATTGCTTTACTCGTGTGTGGATAACCACATATATGATTTTGTGTTTAGCGAATCAACACTTTCAATTGGTATCGAGCTTACACTCGATACACTGGGTGGGATCCTGTCAGGTATATTCACTATTATTTCGCTATGGATTTAAACAATGCTGGTTATTATCGACCACCAATCTTGGATGGATCGAATTACTCTTACTGGAAAATCGAATTCGCTCATACATCAAGTCCATTGATGTCAAAGCATGGCATCCGTGGAGAACGGATGGTCATCCCCAAAGACCACCGATGTTCGTGGCGATGTTACCCCAACACCGCCTCGCACAAAGGACAAGAGATCAGTCGACGATGCAAACTTCAACGAGAGGCCCTCAATGCCATTTACGCATCCGTGGACATGACAATGTTCAAATTAGTCAAGAACAGTAGCGTCTGCGAAAGATGCGTGGGATGTTCTTCAACGGCATTGTGAGGTGATTCAAGTATAAAGGAGTCTCGCCACGCATTCTCACTTCCAAATTTGAGAATATGAAGATGGAGAAGAAGAAAACATCAACGACTACACCAAGAGGATATTGGATATTACCAACGAATGCCAAGATCTTGGTGATACGATAAATAACAAGTTGTTTGGTGTCCAGGCTCTTGAACCTTACCCAAGATTTGAGATGAAGGTCACGGCTATTGAAACATCTCAAACGGTTGCGCTATTGAGTTCATGGATCTCACGAATTCACTCAAGACATACGAGATGAATCTGGAAGAGAAATGTTCAATCAATAAGAAGCCGACAGTTGCCTTCACCACTGGCGCAACATCCAGTGGAACATCACGGGAGATAATTGAGTTGGATGATGAAGAGGAACTGCAGAAGATCAATGCTAGCGATGATGTTGCTCTAATCACCAGAAAATTCAACACTATGGTAAGGAAGATGAACAAGGCGAAAGTTCAAGCTAGGCCTATGGATCAAAATCATCGAATAGTAGAATATCCACCTTCAAAACCTCAAAGCTTCACTCCACCAAGACCAGTGAGGAAGTTATTTTCCTCGGACACGTTTAGGTATGATTCGTCCAACATTGAGGGTATCCAATGCCGTGAATGCAAAGGGTATGGACACTATGCAAACCAATGTGCGAACACGCTAAGAAAGAGAGGAAAGTCGTACTAGGTATCATGGAGTGATGATGAAGCTGAGTTCTTTAAAGAGGTAAATAATGATAGCGACATCATGGCCAAGATCATTGCCACAACACTCCACGTCGCAGTTTCCAAAACATTATCAGACGATGAGGGAGATGCAGTCAGTTTTGATCCAGTATCAAACAGGTATGGTCTTGACTATTATTCAAGTTTGTTTTGCTTAAATGCTCTTATGAATGGTACAGATTGTGAGGATGACTATGATGAAGACACTATCGTCATAGTACAAGAGTTGAAAAAGCTATACGACAAGCTACTCGAAAAATGGAAAAGGCAAAATCGAGATCTTGAGCTCACATCAAGAGAGAATACGAAGTTGAAAGCATCTCTAGCTAAGCTTGAAGTCTTGGTAACACAAAGGGAAGTCGAACTAAATAAGGTGACTTGTCAACTTGAAGTGGCACAAGGTACATTCAGAAAGTGGAACACAGGTACGTCTAAATTAGATGATACTTTATTGATGGGTAAAACAGATACTACTGGTTTAGGTTTTACACATGTTCCGAACACTATCGTTCCCACAATTGTCGCCACAGATGGGAAACCATTCGTTAAAGAAGGTGAACTAGTAAAAAGGGTAAAAATGATACGAAGAAAACATAGAAAATACGTATGTCATTACTACTCTAAACCTGATCACATTAGGCCTTTTTGTTATAAACTGAAGGCTGATTTTAATGGACATAAGATGATGTCTAGATCATGTTATATGAACACTACATGCACGTATTCTTAACCAGGCTTCTCGCACACTTCAAAAACACGACTAACAAATGAATCGACTCAAAGAAAGTTTGGGTCGGGAAGATGAAGTAAATGCCATGTTGTTTATATCGCGTTGAAAACTAACATTTCGTGTTCATGGTATTTGATAGCGGCTCTTCGCCACATGACCGTAATGAAGATGCCTTTTCAACTATGAGTCGTATGATGGGGGTAGCGTATCATTTGGAGGTGGTTATAGAGGAAAAAATATAGGCAAATGACTCTTAAATGTCCAAGGTTTAACTATAGCCTCAAGAATGTCTTACACGTACAAGGTTTAATGACAAATCTTATAAGCATAAGTCAATTATGTGACGAAGAATTGCAAGTGAAATTTGACAAAGATTCTTGTGAGGCCTATGATGGTAAGAACACATGTCTCATGAAAGGACAGAGGTCAGTCGATAACTGTTATATGGCTGACGAACCAAAGTGCAATAAGGCACAAATTGATGAGAGTGTGTTATGGCATCAAAAGTTAGGACATACTAACTTTAGAAATCTTGACAGGTTGAACAAAATGGAAGCAGTACGTGGACTACCCAAATTGGTAGAAGCTGGAAAGGTGGTCTGTGGTGATTGTCAAAGGGGAAAACATACCCATGTTCCCCACGCTGTTGTACAACGTCGCGAACAACATTATGGTACAACACGCTGCTTTGAGCTGCTTCACATGGATTTAGTAGGGCCTATCGAGATTGAAAGCTTGGGTGGCAAGAGGTATACATATGTAATTGTGGATGATTTTTCAAGGTACACATGGACATTCTTCCTACGAGAAAAATCAGACACGTTTGAAACGTTTAAAATCCTCTTTGCTAGAATTTTTAACATGTTTAGTGTTCAAGTGTCAAGGATCCGATCAGATCATGGAAGAGAGTTCGAGAATATCTCTTTCACTAATTTTTGTGAGAAAAAATGAATTTTCTAAGAATTCTCTGCTCCAAAAACACCTCAACAAAATGGTGTAGCTGAGAGCAAGAATAAAACTCTAATGGAAATGGCACGAGTTATGTTAAGCTCGAAAGGTCTGTCCAAACGTTTTTGGGCAGAGGTTGTTAACACCGCATGTCATATTAACAATCGCGTGAACATTCGACTGTGTTCCTTCAAAACCCCATATGAAATTCTGAAAGGAAGGAAACATAATCTCAAATATTTTCACGTGTTTGGGTGTGTTTGCTACATCTTGAATGATGAGAGTATCTCACCAAATTTGATGAGAAAGCGATAAAGGAATTTTCGTAGGTACTCTCTAAACAACAAGCGTATCATGTGTATATCTAAGATTACGGACCATTCAAGAGTCCGTAAATATTGTTTTTGATGATCTTGTTAATCTCGCAGGGAAAAGGCAAGATGAGAATGTGGCTGAATTAATAGAAGATTCAGATAATCCTATCCAATAGGATGTCAACGGTAGTGATGTCACCACTACGGAAGCCACAACCACTGGAACATCGACACAAACATCTCAAGGTTCCAGTGACACGGAGGATGAATTTGAAACTAACGTCCCAACAATAAGAAAGACGAGATCCTCCGGGAAGAATACGTAAGAATCATCCAATCTCTCAAGTCATAGGTGATGTTCAAGAGGTGTTCGGACATGAGGTACAACACCATTGAACTACAGAGATGGTATGTCTTTCATCCACATGTACTTCAATGCCAAGTTTTATATGATTCGCCTCAAAATCGAGCCTAAGAACATAAAAGCTTTGGGTGATGAGTTCGGTCGTTGCTATGCATGATGAACTTAACCAATTTGTTCGAAATTATGTGTGGAATCTTGTTTGAGACACATTGACAGAATGTTATCGGAGCAGTGGATTTTCAAGAAAAATCGTATTTAATTTGGTGTCATAATTGTAACAAAGCCGACTTGTCGCAAGGATATACTCAGTGGAAGCATAGACTTTGACGATACATTTGCACGGTTGCACGCATTGAGTCCATACGGTTGCTTCTAGCCATTCCATTTTATTTGAACATCAAGCTATATCAAATGGATGTCAAATGAGCATTCCTAAATGGTGAACTCAAAGAAGAGGTATACGTCGAACAGCCCAAGGGATTTGAAGATCCACATAAGCCTAACAATGTTTTCAGGTTAAAGAAAGCATTATACGGTCCCAAGCAAGCACTGAGAGCATGGTTTGGTCATTTAATAAAGTTCTTAATTGATTTCGGGTTTGTTCGATGGAATGCTGATAGAACATTGTTTATAAAATGAAATCAGCACAACATTCTTATCACACAAATTTATGTGCATGATATGATAGTTGGATCTACCTCACAAAAATGCTTGATGAGTTTGCAGGTGCTATGTCGTATAAATTTGAGATGAGCATGGTGGGAGAACTAACGTATTTCTTAGGTGCAAATGGATGATGGAAATTTTGTGTCCCAAAGCAAGTATGCAAGGGATATGGTTAAAAAATTCGAGCTGGAAGGAGCAAAGCATATTAAAACGCCAAAGGGATCAAGTGACAAACTGACCAGAGATGATGCTAGAGAAGATATTGACCCAACACTCTACAGATCAATGATAGGAAATCTCCTGTATCTCACAGCCACATGACCAGATTTAATGTTCAGCGTGTGTGTTTGCGCCAAGTACCAAGCTAAGCCTAAAATGTCACATTTAAATGCTGTCAAACGTGTTATCATATATGTTTCTGGAACACTGGACCTTGGTATTTTCTTTTCAAAAGATACGAACAAAAATTTGGTTAGATTTAGTGATTCAGATTGAGGGGATACTGATGATAGAAAGAGGACGAGTGGGGGTGTTTTTATCTTGGGAATAATTTGGTGTTTTGGCATAGTCGTAAGCAAAACTGTGTGTCTCTCTCTACGGCCGAGGCAGAGTATGTAGCAGCGGGAAGTTATTGTACACAACTCATTTGGTTAAAACAAATGCTTAACGACTATGGTATTGTGAGCACTGAGCTTTTAGTATACTGTGATAACATAAGTGCAATCAATATCTCTGGTGATTATCAAAGGGGAAAACATACCCATGTTCCCCACGCTGTTGTACAACATCGCGAACAACATTATGGTACAACACGCTGTTTTGAGCTGCTTCACATGGATTTAGTAGGGCCTATCGAGATTGAAAGCTTGGGTGGCAAGAGGTATACATATGTAATTGTGGATGATTTTTCAAGGTACACATGGATATTCTTCCTACGAGAAAAATCAGACACGTTTGAAACGTTTAAAATCCTCTTTGCTAGAATTTTTAACATGTTTAGTGTTCAAGTGTCAAGGATCCGATCAGATCATGGAAGAGAGTTCGAGAATATCTCTTTCACTAATTTTTGTGAGAAAAAATGAATTTTCCAAGAATTCTCTGCGCCAAAAACACCTCAACAAAATGGTGTAGCTGAGCGCAAGAATAAAACTCTAATGGAAATGGCACGAGTTATGTTAAGCTCGAAAGGTCTCATCCAAACGTTTTTGGGCGAGGTCATAACACCGCATGTCATATTAACAATCGCGTGAACATTCGACCGTGTTCCTTCAAACCTCATATGAAATTCTAAAAGGAAGGAAACATAATCTCAAATATTTTCACGTGTTTGGTGTGTTTGCTACATCTTGAATGACAGAGAGTATCTTACCAAATTTGATGAGAAAAGCGATAAAGGAATTTTCGTAGGGTACTCTCTAAACAGTCAAGCGTATCATGTGTATAATCTAAGATTACGGACTATTCAAGAGTCCGTAAATATTATTTTTGATGATCTTGTTAATCTCGCAGGGAAAAGGCAAGATGAGAATGTGGCTAAATTAATAGAAGATTCAGATAATCCTATCCAATAGGATGTCAACGGTAGTGATGTCACCACTACGGAAGCCACAGCCACTGGAACATCGACACAAACATCTGAAGGTTCCAGTGACACGGAGGATGAATTTGAAACTAACGTGCAACAATAAGAAAGACGAGATCCTCCAGGAAGAATACGTAAGAATCATCCAATCTCTCAAGTCATAGGTGATGTTCAAGAGGGTGTTCGGACATGAGGTACAACACCATTGAACTACAGAGAGATGGTATGTCTTTCATCCACATGTACTTCAATGCCAGGTTTTATATGATCCGTCTCTAAAATTGAGCCTAAGAACATAAAAGAAGCTTTGGGTGATGAGTTCTGGGTCGTTGCTATGCATGATGAACTTAACCAATTTGTTCGAAATTATGTGTGGTATCTTGTTTGAGACCGCTGACAGAATGTTATCGGAGCAGTGGATTTTCAAGAAAAATCGATTTAATTTGGTGTCATAATTGCAACAAAGCCGCACTTGTCGCACAAGGATATACTCAAGTGGAAGGCATAGACTTTGACGATACATTTGCACCGTTGCACGATTGAGTCCATACGGTTACTCCTAGCCATTACATGTTATTTGAACATCAAGCTATATCAAATGGATGTCAAAGGAGCATTCCTAAATGGTGAACTCAAAGAAGAGGTATACGTCGAACAACCCAAGGGATTTGAAGATCCACATAAGCCTAACCATGTTGTCGTGTTAAAGAAAGCATTATACGGTCTCAAGCAAGCACCGAGAGCATGGTTTGGTCATTTAATAAAGTTCTTAATTGATTTCGGTTTGTTCGATGGAATCTTGATAGAACATTGTTTATAAAACGAAATCAGCACAACATTCTTATCACACAAATTTATGTGGATGATATGATAGTTGGATCTACCTCACAAAAATGCTTGATGAGTTTGCAGGTGCTATGTCGTATAAATTTGAGATGAGCATGGTGGGAGAACTAATGTATTTCTTAGGTGCAAATGGATGATGGAAATTTTGTGTCCCAAAGAAAGTATGAAAGGGATATGGTTAAAAATTCGAATTGGAAGGAGAAAGCATATTAAACGCCAATGGGGTCAAGTGACAAACCGACGGAGATGATGCTAGAGAAGATATTGACCCAACACTCTACGGATCAATGATAGGAAATCTCACAGATCTCACGACCACATGACCGATTTAATGTTCATGTGTGTGTTTTGCGCCAAGTACCAAGCTAAGCCTAAAATGTCACATTTAAATGCTGTCAAACGTGTTATCATATATGTTTCTGGAACACTGGACCTTGGCATTTTCTTTTCAAAAGATACGAACAAAAATTTGGTTGGATTTAGTGATTCAGATTGAGGGGATACTGATGATAGAAAGAGGACGAGTGTGAGCTGTTTTTATCTTGGGAATAATTTGGTGTTTTTGGCATAGTCGTAAGCGAAACTGTGTGTCTCTCTCTACGGCCGAGGTAGAGTATGTAGCAGCGGGAAGTTATTGTACACAACTCATTTGGTTAAAACAAATGCTTAACAGCTATGGTATTGTGAGCACTGAGCTTTTAGTATACTGTGATAACATAAGTGCAATCAATATCTCTAAAAATCATGTTCAACATTCTAGGACGAAACACATAGATATACGACACC
This sequence comes from Salvia rosmarinus, assembly GCA_036937905.1. Lineage (NCBI taxonomy): Eukaryota > Viridiplantae > Streptophyta > Magnoliopsida > Lamiales > Lamiaceae > Salvia > Salvia rosmarinus. The sequence goes on from JAODLM010000411.1 coordinate 290,685, forward strand.
ACTTTATAAGAGATTTGGTAGAGGATGAGGTAATCAAGTTAGATTATGTGAAAATCGAAAACCAAATTGCTGATATTTTCACAAAACCCCTAGATCATGAGAGGTTTACGAGTCTTCGTAGATCTCTTGGTCTTTGCTCTTGCCAATAAGCTTGCACGTGTTTGTTTGTATCACAAACAATTGAAACATCTGAAGGTGATATAACGATCTATTTGATAACACTTACTGTGTTTTGAATTGTTATCTAACATGTTCTCATAACAGACAGCTCAACATGATGAAGAATATTTAATAATACAGAAAAACACCAAAGTAGTTTGGGGGGCATGGCGTTCGCAGCGACAATGATACCTTACAAAACGGTGTAGCCATGATTGCTTTCGAAAGCTTAACAAAAGTGGCAATCAAATTTTACATAGGACTGTATTTATATGGTTTATTCTGATAAGCTCAGCCTATGTTTATGGAGATGTTAGGATAACAACCAGAGAAATACCCTTAAAAATTCGTAAGAAATCCCAGATTTTTCGGTACATCTGTTTTTTGATCCCCTATTTTTATGGAGATATCAGCGAAAATCGATTAAGTTGGTGACACATTTATCTTAATTTGATTATATCTCAACTAACCCCAATTTATCTCCTATTTTAGTGGCTTTGTATACTGTGATTTTTCGTTCCTTAAACTAGGGTTTTTACAATGAGATATATTTGAATTTATGTCAAATCTGCAGCATGCTTATCCATTTGATCGATGCTCACAGATAAAGTCACGATCTGACACACGATCACATCACTGAACACATTACTCATTGCAGAGCCTGGAAAAACGTCTCATTTTATTTTCTTCAAATAATTTGGTACGTTTAACCTTTCTGTTTTCCTAAAAATGGATCTAGCCATAGCCGCACTACTCGTCGGACTTGCAAAATTCCTCGAGAGCTCTCCTCAACTCCAACAAGTGTTGGCTTTAGCCCAAAACCGTCTCATGAACCCAGCCCCAGCATGACACCGACATCGCACCGAGAAGACTCTAGCATTGGAGATGGAACCTTTAAAGATGACTCATCTTCAGATCATATATCCAGAAGGGGGTGAACCCTCAAAACCTAGGGTTCAACCTAAAGAAACAGGTAAGAAACGGAAGAGGACGACCAAGCCAACAAGACGATCTGAACGCATACTACGAAAACCGCATCGAGGAGGACCGAGCTCGCCAGTACACATCGACATTACTGGTGAATCACCCGAACAATCCCCACCATCGAAAGTTCAGAAAGAGAGTCCACCTACCGGAAAACCTACTCCAGAAACCGGCGACCCCGGTGACGGCCAGACTGCTTCTGACACAACCTCATAATCAAAGGGAATAACATCCGGATCCCACAGTGACTCTTGCAAGGAGCATGGTCCGCTTTTGTCAAAGTCAAGTGACGATGACATCTCACTGGGAGAAATTCTCCAGAAGCTAAAAAGAGCAGCAAGAAAGAAAAGAAAACACGGTACAGACTACCGGATCCACTATTCCACTGATTGTTCCCACAACAGCTCAAACATCTATCCCTCCTACTGATCCACCGGCACCTCCGAGTCCCTACTCCGAGGAAGAAAATTGGGACTCAAGTTCAGAGAAAGCCTATCTGTTTGTTCACTCTGATATTGAAATAGAAAGAGCCATCTCATTCAAGTTCTACACAAAGGAAGGCCAAAAGCGTTGGGAGCAATTCAAGCACTTAAAGTGCTTGAATGAGAGAAAAATTGATGAGGTAACATTTTCTCAGTACAACCTTGTCAATTTTCTTAAGGAAATAGGGCTTTTGAACATTGTCACAGCTATATATCCATACACGAAGAATGTTTTTAGACACATCTATGCTAATATGGATAAGTCTTTCACTGATTGCACGTCAAATAAGTACTGCAAGGTATATTTCAGACGAATTTTTTTTAACATTTCTGTTTGCGAGATTAATGCATTCTTTGGGATAGATGAGTTGATTAACGATGTGGCTGTTGAGGACTATGATCTAGTGGCAGAAGAGATCACAGGTGGGAGAGTCAGGAAGTGGAAAAATCCAATGTCAAGTGGTAGCCTGACGTATCTCCACTTTGTTCTCTACAAGATTATGACATCAAACTGGATCGTATCCTCGAACACCACAGTTGTGACAATGCCCCATGGTGTGTTATTGTATAAGCTGGGAAAAGGGATCCCTTTCAACCTTGGTAAACTCATTGTGGAACAAATTGGAACTATCGTTGCTCGTCCGAATCACCATTCTGCCCTTCACCGTTGTATCAACTGTTGAAAAAGAAGGTCTCTCGACGAGCTCGTGATGCACTATTTGAAGACTTTCCCCATTTCACCATTAGCAATACCTTGTTCTCAGGTAATAAGCTTCCAAACCTTCCTTGGACTAACCCTTCAAAAGGGACTGATGAACAAGCTCAAGCCGCCTCAAAAGAAATGGTGACGCAAGCAAAATCAACGGTCCATTCCATGCTTGAACGAATTCAAAATGGAACAAACCTTTTGGAGAGCCTTCAAGTGCACGATCGACCTCAATGATTTGAAGATAGAGCTATTAAACTTCTTTCTTCCCAAAAGGGGAGTAGAGGGGGAGCATCAAGGAGTGAAGGAATGATGATAGATGAAGATCAAGTTATATTTTCGTTTGAACTTGGAAACTTTGAACTGAACTATTTTTATTTTTATTATCTCTCTGAACATGTTCTAAAACAGGAGTGGTGTGTTTTATGATGCTGGAAATCATTGGTTTTTTGCTAGTTTTTTGCTTGGTAGTTATGCTTATCAATCGCACGTTTTTTTTTTCGATGTCTGCTTGAATGGGTTTTGTACTGATGGTTAATATGTTTTTATGATTGTTACTGAATGTGTTGCAGGAACTGTTGTGATGGTATTTGTGTAACCAGTGGAAGATTGTTTCTGAAGTGTATTATTTTTATGAATTTAGGGGGAGTACTTTATATATATACTATAAATTTTGTGTATATACAGGTTTTGTGAAGAAAGGCAAAAAGGGGTAGTTTGTTAGAGTTGGTTAACTCTGACTAAGTCTCCTCAATATAAGGAGTTAGTTATTTTAGTGTTTTGCCTTTTCTTCTCTCGGTGTGTGCAGTTACTTAATGTTTCATTTGATGCGATGGTAACACAATCAAGAACACGGTAAATGATCACTAGAGATCAAAGTGACTAAGTCGACTATTTAGTTCCTATTTTTCAGGAGCAAGTTAAGCGCCTAACTGCCACAACTTAGTCACATCCTAGTGGCCTAGATCGTGGTCCAAGACATACAGTCGAAGGCCTCTCAACTCCTCTAAAAGGAGAGGCAAAGCGACAGCAGAAAGTGCGCAACTCTTGAAGAAATATCTGAAGATCTGTTTTTGTTGTTGAGTCTATTTTCGTAACATTTCCAATATCACACGAGTGTTTTAACTTCTAATTGTTTTAGAAGGTTGTCATTTTTAGTACATGAGTGGTGTGAGGAAATCTTTAGTATTTTTCATATATCTTTGATAGATAGCTTTTGTGCTCAACTGTCCGACTTTATCTTGTGATAAAGTAGTGAGTTTTTGTAAAGTTCACTGTAAAGTTTATAGGTAATAATTTCGTCATATTGGCATCTACAGATTATAAATTTAATCTGTAGAAAAGTTACTTCGGTGTTCTTCAAGTTTTTAATTATGCTGTTTTACTCTGTGTATGGATAACAGTCTATATAACAGTTTTGTGTTTAGGTGAAGCAACACTTTCAATCCCAATCCTACTAGAACTAAGTGAGTTTTAATTCGTGTAAAACCTGAACTAATTAAGGCTTCTGAATCAAGCAATCCTTGATTTCCTTGTGTCGGCGTGTTTTAGAACTCTTAATTTCCATATATAATCTTCTTCCAGAAAAGGAATTTCCATATATAATCGTAATATCTAATTAGTTACCATATCTTACTAAAATATAGTTAATTGTCTTTGTGAAATACAATTGTACATGCTTTCTACTTATTTTATTTCCTTGTGTCAACTATATTAGGATTTTTTATCTAATATTTCACTTTTTCAAGATTTAATTATGTTTCTCTTTAATTGGATATCAATATGTTTAAATTGTCTAGTACTCTCATTACATGAATGTGACATTAACATACCTAATATTTAAATAGATAATAATGTATATTTCTATACTAATATGTTACAAAATATAGATTGCCCGTTATATCCTCAGTATATACGTTATTTTAAGGGTAATTGTGTAAAATAATATATTATTACTTAGAATAATATATTAACTCAATAGATATATATTAAAATATTACAAAAATATATTAATTCATTAGATATGTATTAAAATTTTATGTGATACATGTAAGAAGAAGATGGTTTGCAATGGAGATAAAACACAATATTACGTTGTGCCTCCAATAACAATTAATGCAACTTTCAGCATTTTTTAATTTTTTTCTTTTTCTTTTCATTTTTGCCTTCTCATTTGGGAATTTTTTCTCTTTTTCTCTTTTTATTATTAATTTCATTTTTTTTCTTATTTTAATCATTTATATTTTAGTTGATAATTATTAGAGTTGATGCCTATTTATTTCCATCGAGTTTTGCGAGACTACAAATACTACTATGGCTCATTTGGTACGGAAAGTAAAGTTATATGTTAATATAAATTCATAGGAATGAAATTTTGAGGTAGTGATACTATCGCAAATTAATCATAGGAGTGTAGTCAAAATGTTTGGGTGTTTTTTTTTGAGACAGAAGTTCCTCTCCTTGTTTACGAGTTCATGCCAAACGGTACTCTTTTTTATCTCATTCATGATCCAAATAATGAATTTCCATTTCCATGGAACATGCGTCACAAAATCGCAGCAGATACACTAACCTACTTACACTCTGCATCTTGAGCACCTATCTATCACAGAGACATGAAATGTAGTAATATCTTTCTAGATGAAAAATATGTTGTCAAAAGTAGCAGATTTTGGAACATCGAGATCAGTTGTTGCGGATTAGACTGACGTAACCACAATGGTTAAAGAGAATTTTTGATATTTAGATTCAGAGTATTTTTAGTCGAGTCAATTCAAAGAAAAAAGCGATGTGTATAGTTTGGAGCAGTTCTTGTCGAGTTTCTTAGTGGGCAAAGGCCGATATCTTCTGATAAAGCAGAAGAGAAAAGTGGCCTAGCTGCACGGTTTCTTACGTGCATGGATGGAAACTTTCTCGACACAATTTTAGATTCTCATGTTAGGGAGCAAGTCCGAAAGGAAGATGTGATTTTAGTCGCAAGGCTTGCACGTAGATATTTGAATTTGAGTGGAAAAATGAGACCGTCTATGAAAGAAAATGGGTACCAGATTTGAAAGTTTTAGGATTTCCCATATGTCTTCTACATCTAAAGATGAAGATGAAGCTAAAGATGTGAGAGATTTTGAAGACATGCATACGAAAATTTCAGACATTGAATACACATGGACGGGTGGTTGTAAGAGTGGTGCCGCATCTTCATCAGACACACAGCCCTTTAGATTTACAACAAAGTAAAGTTATGTCAATTTACCAAGAATAGGTGTTGTGTTTTTCTTTCATTGTAAAAACTGCAATTACTATTTGAGACTAGGCTTGTCGATGGAGGGGCTTTACCCGGATCGACTCGTAACCGCTCATAGCCTAAGCAACAATTATGGTTTCGGTTTTAGACCCGCTTAGACATTGATCAGTCCAGACCCGACCCAACTGTTCTAGGTCCAATCGGGTCTGACAAATTATTTTTTTGGATGTATTATGTGCTTGGCTAATGTGTTTTAAATACTAATTAATGGTCATTTTTTGTTAAGTTATGAAATAATTACATAAATTGATATTCATTTTAGTATTTGGGTAATTATCCAACCTAGACCCATAGTTTAATGTTTCGGGTCTGGTCTGGATTCAAATCTAATGAGTTAGTTTTAGAACAGAAATCGATATTTATTTATTGGTTTTAGTTTGGAGTCCATTGACAAGCCTATGTGAGACTGTGCCGTAATAGACACTTTACTTGTCAATTTCTCTCCGTCGCCGTAGTGTTGGTTTTAAATATTTTTCTATTTTTTATGAAATTGGGTGAAGTAATTAACAATGTTGATGTAATTTCTCCAACACCAACTAAAAGTGGTAAGAAACCTCTTTCAATGTTAAATATGGTCTGGGAAAGCTTTCCATCTTCTAGTCTTGGTCATTTAATTGCAATGAGATTGTCTCCTATATATAGTTCTTGTTTAATTGTATAGAAATATACAAAGATAGTACTTATGAGTATATCCCTTAAATATAATATTTCATTTCAATTATATATTTGTATAAAAGTTAGTTATATATAATATATATATATATATATATATATATAGAGTTTAGTTAAATGGTAACCATTCTTATTCTAAAAGCTAGAACCAAATGAATTAGTTATGAAAGTTGATGATCCGTTGAGAAAGTTAATGAATTCAAAATTTAGAATTTTTCACCCGGTTCGAATCCCATGAGGCTTAAAATTCTATTTTTGGATTCATCAACTTTCCCAAATGGATTCATCAACTTTCACCGCGAATTCATCATTTTTGGTTACCACGCTTACAATAAAAAATGGTTACACGTTAACGCCCCCATATATATATATATAGAGGCAAATATTAAACTATCATTTTGCTTAAGGAAAGATTAATTCTAACCATACAAATAAAAATATATTAAATATAACATTTCTACCTAAAATACCCTTCTATGTTTTTAATTTAAAAAATCAGAAAAATACTTTCTACAAAAAATTTAAAATCTGCAAAAACAAATGAACCCTAACAATTGTCAAACCTCAAAGTCTCTCCCACCCATAAACTCCCGTCGCCTCCCTCTGCTACCCAGAAGCGGCCGTGCCGCCAGACGAGCGCCGTCGCCGAGTTACCGCCTGCATCGCCACTGCTGCTATTGTTGTTTCTCGTAGAGCGCTGCAGCTTCTCCAAGTGGCGCCGCCATCACGAGTTGCGACCCAGCGCCGCCGCGTAGCCCCTGACCCGGTGAAAGGCCATCCATATTTCACCTTGTGCCGGTAATACGATTCCTTCCCCACAGTCCATGTGTTGGTGATTGAGTGAAGAAATTCGATGGGTGTGTCTGCAAGAGTAGCCATAATTTAGTGTCAATTTAAAATTGAATGATTTGAGTATTGAGTAGGATAACTAAGTTCATATGTGTTTATATATTTGCATAACTTGTTCAGGTTTCATCCAAGTCACTGCATCGAAAACCCATCAAAGCAATCCCTCCCAAGGACATCGAAAATAGGATGTCGAGTTCGGAGGAAGATAATGAGCGTGAAAGCTCTGATTCAAATAACGAAAATGTTCAAAATAACAATGAGGTATCCTCAAAATCTTTGTGTAAGTTGATTGGGATAGATTGCATGTATGAACTTGGTGGTGAATTGGAGTAATATAAGTCTGTCATTTTCGTGTGTTAACATGTGCACTTAAAAGTGTTTGACGAAATGCATGAAAGAAATTAAAGGAACTATGAACTTGTATGAAAACTGGGAGTTGGCTGCGCGAACAGTGCGTTTATAAAATTTACTGACTATTGTTTACTAGTCCGATGGTTACCAAATTTAACTATGTTTAACTTCAGTATGTCTAGTACTTATATACCAAATTTCAAGTCAATCCAATATGTTTTACTATTTTAATTATATTTTTCAAACTCACTGCACAAAGCTGTTAAAATCCCCTGTTCGATGCTCACGTTCTTTAAGTTTCGTCTGGAGTTTTATAAATTGTAAAATGCTAAAAATTTTCATAAACACAGTTTAGAATGTCAAGAAGCTCTCTGTAATTTTTCAGATTTTTCTATATACATTTACTAATTATTCCGAAATTTACAAATGAACTGCTCAATACTATCTCGGCAGGGATAGCCTGTAGTAAAGTATTTTTATCTCCCAGCCTATTGTACATCTTTGATTGAGGATTTTTCTGCATTAAACTAGACTCAAATATCTTTCCAAATTGATAGGTATCATTCATAGATTATTTCTAATAAGCCCCCATTGAATTTTGAAAGTTTATGCATTCCAGGGAATTTTCTTGTCAAACTGCTTAAGCCCAAATCCTATTTTAATAAACTGTACAAATCTGAATTTTACGAGAGATGTTACCGCCATTTGTAGTATGATTTGAATTTAGGTTTCTTCATAAAATATGTTCCTTACCATGTCTAGTTGTGATCTCGAAAGTTTGGATTCGATCCAAATCATATAGGTTTGCCTTCGTCCATTCTAATTCACCTACCCAAACTGTCTGTTCAACTAGTCAACTTTGAGCTCATGTATCTCTTGATGCATCCGGTATCTCTTGAGTCTTTCGAAGGAAAGTTTAGTTCTTGTTACAAGGTTTCGCATAGGGTCTCTCTCCCGCTTTGATATTTTGAGTCAAAAGTTACGAGCCTCGAAGATACTGTCGTTAAGCCAAATCGAAATTTTGAATAAGATTCTAAATGTCGATTCGAGTTGCTTAATTGGAGACCTTATATCTCCATAACCATAATTCTTTGGACCGATTTCTTCTTAGAACTTGTAGTACATGTTTAGAGGTTTTCGTAATGTGTCTTTGTGCACCATCGTATTTTGAGTCGAGAGTTATGAATCGTCAAGGTATGTCACTGAATGACTTTGTTGAAGGTTAAATACTCAAATTTGGCTAAGTATTGGAACTCACCTATGTGAAATATATCTTATGTGACTAACATGCTAATAATTGATGTATTCACACATGTCTTTTAATAGAGACTATGATATGTAGAATCAATACACATGAATTGATATTTTTATTGATTGAAAATTTCTTTTTTATGTGTTTAAGGTTGGGTGGAAGTGGCAGAGATATCACACAATTAACGTTAAATACAAATGTTAGCGCATCATGCCGAGAAACCATTATTTCGATATCAAATTTTGCTTGGCATCTTTTGGAGAAAGGTTTTGTCGAGCTCAAGAAATCAGATTTGGAAATTTCCGACAATGTATACAAATCGAATCGAGCATACATTCGTTGTCTCGTGAGAGATCGATTGAAACCACATGATGATTGTCTTGTTTTGTGGTTTAGGATCGGAGATAAAATATTCGATTCAAGAGATATGAATATACCTCAGATCTGCAACCCGCTCCAAGATACCTTCTATTGCGCCTACTACTCCAAAAGACCTTGATCTGCAAATTCCGCTCCAAGATATACCTTCTATTGCAGCTAGATCAAAGCAAGCTACTACCGAACAAGAAAGCACACATATTTTCACGCAGGAGATGAATAATTACATATTTGGTCAGCAGTTCATTGAGAAAGTGGGAGATTACATGATAGGTAAACTTGGTGATGTCCTTCCACAACGTATCGGAGACCACATGTTGGTTCGAATGGGTGATGATATACCACAAAAGATTGGAGACTACATGTTGGGCAAGCTCGGTGATATTTTACCAAGATACAATGAGTTCATGGCACAAGACAAATTCAGGGACCAGTCGCATTTTAAAGTAATCCCAAACTTAATAATAATAATTATTATTATTACTACATGTATTTTTACATTCGTCCTTTCATCACCTATTGTATTTTCTTCTTCTTCTTCTTCTCAATTCAGGACAATACTTACAGTAGTCTTTCACCGACTATGTTTGATGGAAATTATTTGAGTCCTCAAATACATGTCCAAGAGTATGATGATTTTCCACATCATGGACAAGGGCCCACTTTCACCCATGTGACTCAAAAGTATTTATGCTTTCGAAGGATGGAGATAAAAAATTTAGTATGGGGAATGATGTAGGATGATTTGTAATATGATTTGAATAATTTTTTGGATCATGGTGATATTGTAGGATGTTATTTGGTATGGTATTTTTAATTTGAATTATGTCGGCTTTACATCTTTTTTGGAGCATGGTAATTTGAAATATGATTTCCACAACTTTCATAACATCTAATAAATCATACAAACACTGTCACACGAAAATATAGGTAACGCGAAATTATAAAATCGCATGACAGTTTAATTTACATTGTCACGCGAAAAATTATGGGTAACGCGAAATTATCAATTTCGCATGACAGTTTAATTTACACTATCACACGAAAATTATAGGTGACGCGAAACTATCAATTTCTCATGACAGTTTAATTTACACTGTCATGCGAAAATTATCGGTAACACGAAATTATCAATTTCGCATAATGCTTAATTTAATCGTCGTATGTAAGTAAATGTTCACGAAATTATTAATGGTGCATATTTGCTTAAATTACATTGTGCGTGGTAGTATACTATTGTTTTAACAAAACTACTGAAGTTCATATTAATCGAAACTACAAAAGTTCAAAAAGACAAAAGTTCATAACCCAAGAGACATACATCGAAATATAGTGAAACGTTACACCATCCTTTTCGTGCATTTAACACGGGTATGACCAACCTCACGACAAATTCCACATCTTTGAATTAAACAGCTCCAAATCTTGTCTTTGTTGTAAATATGGTCCACAGAATCTCAATAGTAGTTCCATGAACAATCCTTTGAGGGATTGGATTTTTTTGAGATCGATCAACAACAGATTCCACCTTATTCAACAAGTGATACAATCTCAGTTCAATTCTCAATTTTTCTTTATCAAAAAACGTAGCACCAACATAAATTGTATCACGATTGTTTTTCAAATAGAAATATTGATACAAAAAATTACAGAAGTTCATATTAATCGAAACTACAAAAGTTCAAAAGACAAAGTTCATAAACTAATAGACATACATCCAAATATAGCGAAACGTTACACCATCCTTTGCGTGCATTTAACACGGGTATGACCAACCTCACCAAAAATTCCACATCGTTTTGGCCTACGCATCCTAGTAGTATTTGACTGGATGGTATTAACTTCTTCATCTTGCGTTATAGGGATATCTTCAGTACATCTGACTCAATTATGACCACTTCTATGACATCTAGAACAAACTCGAGCACACGAAGAAGTTGATGACTGACAGCCAGATGGAATCCGCCTTGAGCGTGGTCGCCCCGCTTGTCTAGGATTCGCAGGAGTCCTCACAATTCTTGTACCAACTTCAGAAGGAACACACCATTCAGTAGGATGTAGAATTGGCAATACCTCTCCAGCATACATCTCACGCAAAGTTTGAGTCATGCAATAATCTGACACATATGCCAACAAAGATTGTTTTGCTTTCTCGCAAAAAATGAAAAATACAATTATTACTAAATTAATAAAACATAGTAAAGTAAACAAACATATATAAACCGATTGCGCTTCTTTGCATGAGAACAAGGTATTAAGTCTAGATCAAACTCCGCGACGAACAAGACTTACCAATAAGATCAACAACATAGATATTAGTGTCGGATGTCACCAATTTCATTACACTAATAGCTTCGACAACCATTGTTCGACCTTCTTCGATTGATTTTCCTAACTTTATTGCTGCAAATTCGGTTAAATCATGGGTCATCTCTAAAGCTTTATTACGCCGTTCTACAAACCAACTACCAATCAATGTCCTTACAATCTCCAACAAGGTACAAATGGGCAATCTTCTAGCCCAACTAAACCGACCATTCAAACACTCGGCAGAATTGGAGGTTAGAAACCAGTAACGACGCACATGACATTTACTACGAGCCCATCTAGTAGGATCAATATCCATAAGTTTTTTATATACAAAAGGGGAAGCCATCGACATATTCTTCATATGCATCTCAAACTCATGGCCCTTATAACAATATGTCTTTGCTTGATGATACATGGAAACCATGTTGACCCGATTTGGAAATATTATTCGCAAGTGATAAGTACAAATACCATGAGGAGTACCGGATACACAACATCAATAGCATTCTTAATACTTCGATGCTGATCAGAAACGAACAACAAGTTTTTAGGACAACCAAATGTACTTCGTAGTTGTCTGAAGAACCAAATCCATGAAGCATTATTTTCTTTGTCACCAATACCAAAAGCCAATGGATAAATTTGTTCATTTCCATCTTTTGTAGTAGCAACAAACATAATACCCTTGATTTGCCCTTCAAATGTGTACCATCAACAACAATAATAGGACGAGCATGTTCCTTAAATCCACCGATATGAGGGGTAAGAGCAAAATATGCATATTGAAAAGCATCATTTTCATCAGTTTGTAATTGTACATCAGAACCAGGATTTGATTGTTGCATCATGTACAAATAAGAAGGAAGTATCATGAAAGACTTATCTTTGTTGCCGTATATCATGGTAATTGCGTGATTCCTTCCAACCAATGCTCTCTGGTAGTCTACTTCAATACCAAATCTCCTCCGTAATTTTGATTGCATCTCTTTTGGCTTCAATAAAGCCCCTTCATTCAACAATGTTGGTGCAAAGTATGCACCTATTACCTTTGAACACACTGTTGGACAACCACGATGCCTTAAATCCATCTCACAAGTATGAGGCACCAACTTAAAAATCCTCCAAATCGTCTCATGAAATGTTGCGCATAACAAGAAAGAGCATTGATCTTTGAATTTACAAACAGCTCCAAATCTTGTCTTTGTTGATCGATCAACAACATATTCGACCTTATTCAACAAGTGATACAATCCAGTTCAATTCTCAATTTTTCTTTATCAAAAAATGTAGCACCAATAGAAATTATCTCACGATTATATTCATAAGATAATCCCCGTTCAATACAAGAGATTGAAGCATGATATTGAGCACCCGGAATAATCCATTGTCGTCCGTGATCATGGTTTTCTTGCCAAACACCTTCTTCATTACACCTAGAACTCCCAAGTGGTGGCACATTATGAATATCTCTCATACAACATCTATCAATATCATCATCATCATCATCATCATCAACAACATTGTCATCATTGGCAGCATCATCTATTCGCTCTTCATCATCAGCATCCCAATCACGACCCCAATCATTGTGAAATTCTTCATTTGTTTCCAAAACTTGTGCATCTTCTCTCTCATTTGTAATGTTCACGTCCACGGTGTTGATTGCAACACCACTATCAACATGAGGCCTCAAATGAGCAATTTTACTCATCTGATGAACATTTGTCTGTTGAACGTGATGCATTTGAGCATTCAACAAATTTACAAAACTATGGTTGTTAGACGCATTTACCCTATGAGAAAGTGTGATATATATATAGAATAGGACAATCAAATAATTCCATCAAATATCGCAAATCATCGTCATCCATTATCTTCATTTTTATTGATCCACCTAGGGGAGACTCCACAATTACATATATAACATAAGTAAAAATATTTATATCAACTTGCACGGTGCATCCAACCTTTCTCATTAATCCCACATATGTCCTCCCATCCGATGGCACACGAATAAATTCTTGTTCTCCGCCTACATATGTAGTGTCATTCCATTGACCTCCATGTGTTAGTATTATACACTTTGCCCTCATCTGCATCGCACAAAATCCATATATGTTTAGCATAATACTCACAAACATAAGACACTGACGCGAAACTGGCCATTATGAGAAATTACATAATTTAGCATTTGTGTGTAAAATGCACTAAGACACGAAATTATGCAAGAATTACGCATCATTGTGAAAATTATACTAAGACGCGAAAATAGGAAACTATTAAATTTCGCGTCTTACCCAATTTCACAAACACAAGACATCGACGCTAAATCTGGCGATGATGCGAAATTACACAATTTAGCATTGTGTGTAAAATGCGCTAAGACACGAAATTATGCAAGAATTACGATCATTGTGAAAATTATACTAAGGCGCCGAAAGAAACTATTAAATTTCGTCTTAACCAATTTCACGATTCGTGAACATAACGCAAAATTGTGTAATTTCGCGTCATGTCTGCAAATCGCGTCTTAAGCTGAATTTCGCGTCTTTAAGAACACGAAACCAACATCAAATCAAAAACTACAAAGCACGAAATACAAAAAGAAATAAAAGCTTGTTCATTGTAGTAGTAAAGTTACCTTGAAAAGATTTAATTTCGCTTCAATTCAATGAAATATATTTCGAACCCTAGGTGAAGAAGAAGAAGAAGAAAGAAGAAGATGGAGAAGAAGAACCAAATCGTCAGTTTGATTTTCAAGAACTGATTTCGAAAAGTATATACCCAAAAGTATATTTCGAAATTTATTTTCAAATTTGAAAAGAAAAACTGATTTTCATTTTCGAAATCAATTTTTATATTTATTTCGAAAATATATTAATAACTAATACAAAGGGCAAAATTGTCTCGTTTGATTACAATTAATATATTTTATTTTTGTGGCTACAATTAATCTTTTGTTAAGCAAAATGGTTATTTAGAGGTATTTCCACTATATATATAACTCATTTTTCAGGAAACCTATATATAACTATTATTTCCACATTTTTCTCTTTCTTTGTCCATTAACATTGTTATTTTGTGTTCCAAACAAAAAGAACATTGTCGTTTTGTTGCATTTATGTGCTATATATTCCTTTTGCTTTCTTTTCACATTACATGCCTTTTTTTAGAGAGATGCATTACATGTCTTTGAATTACACATTTTCCTAGTATTGAATCAAAAGCATTCACCTAGCTGTAAAGAAGTTGAATTGATTCATACTTAGTCCATTTTCATTGTTTTCTAGTATTTCCTCCGATCATCAAACGTGTATCACTTTTAGTGGACACGAGTTTTAATAAAATTATTAGTGAGTATTCTTTGAGTGGAGAAATAGTCCCACCATATGATGAATTAGGAGTGAAAGGAATGGTTTTTTTAGTAAATAATAAGTGGTCGTGGGGTTTAATAATAAGGAGTGATGTTCTAAAAAAGAACGATTATTGACTTATAAATACACAAACTTTGATATGATTTTGGTTTTGCACACGAACTTTAAAAGGAGTATATAAATACACAAACTCTGATTGATTTTGATTTTGCAAACGAACTTTAAAATGAGTATATAAATACACGAACTTATTAATTGTAGTAATTTTACCATAATTTACTTTTTCGATCAAATTGATACTTACATGCATTAGATATGATGAGTTGACAACGATGTAATACAATTTTAGTGAACACCAAAAAGGTAAAAGTGAAACATTTTTTATGGACGGAGAGAATATCATTTTACATTTATTTATCTTCCCTTGGACTTGGAATACAACTAGCATTGCTCACTTATTTGCTAAAGAAAAAAGCAGTAAATTTCTCAAACATTTCTTAAAGTAAACAAAAATAAAAAATAACTAAAAATAGTTCCCAGGCATTACGCAGATGGTACACTAGTGAATATGGGAAGTCCAAATATTCAACTCGTCCATTAAATATTTTTCTAGTTTTTATGAACTGGGTGAAGTAATTAACAATGTTGATGTAATTTCATCAACACATCAACTAAAAGTGGTAAGAAAACCTATTGAAATGTTAAATATGTTCTGGGAGAGCTTTCCATCTTCTAGTCTTGGTCATTTCATTGCGATGAGATTGTCTCCTATATATATATAGTTCGTATTTAATTGCATAGAAATATACAAAAGATAGTATTTATGAGTGTTAAGGTCAATGATGACTCCAGTCCAATGTTGAATGGGATGTTGGTAACATTCGATGTTAGTAACATCACAGTACGATCAACATTCACGAGTCGACTTTAAGTAATTCGACTCTCGGGCGTGCTCGTATATAAGTAATCTTTGTAGGGATGACATATGTCTAGCTACCTACCCGAGGATCTATCTTGGATATTTAATTCACCATACATTGATTATAAACCTAGCATGCGTCTATTTAATTAATTGCAACACGTAGGGGTTTTCTCGTGTTTACCTTTGGATCTGAAGAGGTCGATGGAACGAGATGAATGGATCGAGCGGATCGGACTCGTGCTTTGACCTTCCGGATTGTATCCGGTTGCCCAATCTCCAAAGTCGGTGAGGACGATCTATGGAGAATGCTTGGAAAATCACCCAATGCTCTCCACACAATTTTTGAGATCTACTCTCTTGAGAATGAGATGGCGAAAATTTGCTTGTGTAATAATGAGGATTAACCTAGACTTTATCTCTTACCTTATATTTATAATACATTACCATAATCCCATAAGGAAAGGATCCATGCATATCCCATAAATATAATAATATCCTTATAGGATAAAGAGAATAAAATCTATCCTTAGAGACCTATGGGCGCCGATTTTCATGAGCCAATCGGTTGGGATGGGCCAACCGGGATCAAATGCAAGGAATAAAGATGGGCCTCAAATAAATTAATTATCTTATGTTCACCGAACATAAATTAATTTATAAACATTTATTCATGCCACTAGAGAATAAATCTTGACTTACCCTTTATTACGAAGTTGAGTCGGGCTTGCACTAAGACATTACGAATCCTCGTATTTAAGATATCGAGCGTCCATTAATTATTTATAGCAATCATTGCTTAAAATAATTAATATCTTTAATTCATAAGCGGTACCACTCGACCTTATTATTGTACTTGAGCTAACTCAACTGCGGGGTTTAGTACAATAAACCTTTGAGCTCCTTAAGGGGCGTCATCATCCTAAACGGATACGGTGACTCGTCTGAGATAACTAGCGTGACATACAAGATCGCCACCACCCAAGATGCGGAGAATCTTGGGTTAGAACATATAACCCTCACCCATAACAAGTCAAAGTGATGGTCAACAACTCATACTCACCTAATACCTTATCGAGGTTTAGATCATCGTAAGTCACCGAGATCTTGGTTCTTCACGGCGGTCGGATAGAAGAACACATCTCACCGTGATCCTTGATACGTCGAGGCGTATCAAAGATAGACAAGTAACCAAGTCAAGTCACTTCTTATCTATACATGACTATACCGACAACTCGTCCTCAAGTTGTCTCGGTGTGAAACTTTTATATCTCATTAAGCTTGACCAATCATACGGACACGTGATCTTCTACACACCGTATGATCTAACTTATATATGAGATAAGGGACACGAGATATATGCAATCAAGTATTCAAATCGGATAGGAGATTGTAATAGTGGTAACGAAACATTGTATACAAGCTCAACCAAGCGCTTTCGGTATACAAATCGAACAATCTCCACTTATACTAAAGCAAACTTTTAGTATACAATGTGTCTCTACTAGCTATTACAAACAACCATCACTTTGCTTCTCCCACTTATACAAAAGTTTCCTTTCTAAGTGGGTGCCATCAAGCGCAATCCAAGTCCTCTAACGTGTCCATCGTAGACTTTTTGCGGCAGGCTCTTCGTGAATGGATCCGCTAGATTTTCCGTCGTATCAATCTTTTCAATCAGCACGTCACCTCGTCTAACGATTTCTCGTATGACATGGTACTTTCTCTCTATGTGTTTGGTCGCCTTGTGGGTCCGTGGTTCCTTCGAGTTTGCCACTGCACCTGAGTTATCACAGTAAACTATGATACTCTTGGGCAAACCAGGTACCACATCTAGATCCATGAGTAGTTCTTGAACCATCTGACCTCCTTAGAAGCCTCCGGCGGCTACATATTCGGCTTCCATGGTAGAGTCCGCAATGCATCGCCGCTTTGCACTCCTTGAGGATCGGCTCCACCTCCCAAGGTAAACACATAGCCCGAGGTTGACTTTTTCTCATTACGGTCGACTTGGAAATCCAGTCAGATAACCCAAAGGCATTAGACTATCGCATGGTAAACTAGCCTATAATCTCGAGTCCTTTTCGGTGCTTGAGTATATGCTTTATCGCAATCGATGAGCTTGTCGAGGTTAGGCGATATCAGCCACTATGCCTACCGTGACAGCGGATATCGAGCCTCGTGCATAGCATTGCGTGCATGAGACTTCCTCTGGCGGAGCGTGAGGAACTTGTCTCATTTCCTCTATCTCCTTTGCGGTCATAGGTGATTGCGTCTTGATAAAGGAACGCCATGTATGCGAAGGTAGCAATCCTTTCTTGGCGGTGCGCATACTAAAACGAGTAATCACGGTATCAATGTAAGACGCTGAGATAAGCTCGACATTTTCTTCTTGCGATCTCGGTAAACCTTGATCCCAGAATGTACGCATCTCCTAAGTCTTTCATTTGAAATCGATCGGATAACCAACTCTTTCGCCCGATAATGACTTCACGTTGTTGCCAACTAGAAGAATGTCATCTACATAAAGTGCAAGAAATACCACATCACCGTTGACATCTAACCGATACACACAACTCTCGCTAAGCAACCGGGTAAATCCATAGGACTTTACCACCTCGTCAAAGCGTAAGTTCCATGATCGGGAGGCTGCTTAAGTCCATAAATGGACTTCTTAAGCTTCCATACTAGATGCTCTTCACCCTTTACCACATAACCTTGAGTTCTTTGCATATAGATGTCTCTACCTTCCTCAAGGTAACCGTTTAGAAAAGCGGTTTTAACATCCATTTGCCAAACCTCTAGGTTCAGTGGGCTGCTATGGCGGAAGAATTCGATGGACTTGAGCATTGCTACGGCGAAAAGTCTCATCGAAATCGATTCCCTCAATGCGAGTACCCTTTCGCCACAAGCACGGCTTTAAAAGCGAAACCTCTCCATCGGAATCTCTTTCCTCTTGTATATCCACTTACTACCTATGGCTTCCTTGCCATCTGGTAGAGGTGTCTTTTCATATACATCCATAGCCGTTATGGACTCTATTTCTAAGTCCATAGCGGTGTGCCATGATCTTGCATCAATATCTTGTATCGCCTCCTTGTATGTCCATGGGTCGATTATTGCTGCTCGTCTCGGGACTAAATCGGAAGATTCACCCACGAACATAAATCGCTCGGGTTGACGAACAACCCTCCCACTACGACGACGGTTCTACAGCACAATGGCAACGGTGGGTGCGAGATACTTGTGGTTCTCTATCTTGCACAACTTCTTTGGTAGGTACCACTTATGCGGTCGGTATCTCGGTGGAATTCGACCCACTTCAATTTCTTGAAGTATCGGTGTCGATCCCTCCCACTAGACTCGACATCTCGTACCTTTGGCCTGTCGGTGGTGGAATCGATCATCTTCTAATTCTTGAAGAATGATTTCAACTTTGGACTTATGATTTTCATATAATCCTCTTCTAAGAATCGGGCATTAGTCTAATAATGACCTTCCCGATCCTTAGGACTATAGAATAAACCACCTTTCGTTCCTCTAGGATAGCCATAAACGACCTTGCGTCGAGATCTAGCCTCAACTTGTCGGCCTTCTTGTTGGCACATGTGTTTGGATCGCCCATATCCTTATGTGGTTTAAACTGAAACTTGCGCCCAAACCACAACTCGAAAGGGTCTTTTCGAATGACTTGGGCGGTACTAGATTTAGCAAGTATACCGCCGTCTCTAAGGCATACCCCGAGCGAAATAGGCAATGTTGCATAGCTCGTCATTGATCTAACCATTTCTAAAAGAGTCCTATTTCTTCGCTCGACACACCATTTCTTTGTGGTGTGCCCGTGAAGTCTTGTTGGGAGGTAATCCCACACTTCACTAGATAGTCCATAAACTCGTTCTTGAGGTATTCGCCACCGATCGAATCCTTGATGACTTGATACTTTACCTAGCCGTCTCCACTTGACCTTAAACTCTTTGAATTTCTCAAAGCATTCGGACTTGCGGTGAAGCGGTATACGTATCCGTACCTTGAGTGTCGTCAATGAAAGTGACAAAGTACTCGTACCCTCCACGAGCTTGTGTGGACATCGGTCCACACAGTCGAATGGACTAACTCCAACATTTCTTTGGCTCTATAACCTTCGCCCGCTTTGAAGGTGCGGTCGACATCTTACCTTCATCTGAGATTCGCAGGGCGGGAATGGAGTAGCGGTAGATTACCCAACGCTCCATTCTTAGCGGTCTTTGGATCCTATTTAGATTGATGTGACCTAATCTAAGATGCCAGAGAAAAGTGGTGTCATCTTCGAAGAAAACTTTCTCTTTTTAGGGTTTGATGAAGATCGACATAGTTATAGGTATTATGTTTTGCGTAAATAGTATAAAGCGAATTATATAAGGTGCCAACACGATAACCGTCATTTCTTATGATAAACACCACTATCAAAAATAACGAGAATATCCATGAGTAAATAATTTGAAACAAAACAAGGTTCCATGAAAATCCGGCACATATAAAGCGTCTTTCAAAACTAAAACTGTTGTCCCAAAACATAAAAACATCTCCAAGCGCAAGCGCCTCGACTTTCATCGCGTTGCCCATGGAGATCGTTATCTCGCCATCAAGCAGCTCCCTTGTCCGCAGAACCCACGCAGGTGTAACAAACATGATCGATTCTACCAGTATCTACTACCCAAGAATGGGTAGAACAAGTCGCTAAACATGTTTCCGTTACCAAAGCAAGCGGCGTACCTTGAGCCTTGAGCATAGGGCACTTGGCCTTCCAATGCCCACTCTTACCGCACTTGAAGCACTTGCCTTCTCCTTTGGCTTCTTGAGCCTCCGGTGCAACCACGTTCTTGTTCCATTACTCCCACTATTTGCCTTGCCTCTTCCACCTTTGGTACCCTTTTCTTTTCCATTTTGCAACGAAAATTTTGGGCCCTTAGATGTGGTAGCAAGAGCATGTGCTCCTTTTCCATAACTCCTTCCGCAACAACGAGATCATTAAACAGCCGACTAAGTGTAAACTCGGTCTTGCTCATGATCGCATTCACGAGTTCTCAAAGACTTGGGCGATGTATTGAGGATGATATCGACCTTGGCCGCCGTCAATACCTCCTCCCAACCGATCAAGACTATCCATGAGATGAGTCATGTGGGAGACATGTTCATGGACGAACTTCCTTCTTCCATCTTACACGCCAAGATTTCTCTCATTGTGTGGAAGCGATCGTCGATCCGATCGCCCAAACTTACTCTCGAGACTTGACCAAATATCGGTCGCGTCTACCATCGACTTATCTTTGCAACTGCAAAGCCTTTAGACATAGTAGTCATCATATAGCATTTAGCCATATTGTTTGACTTATTCCAAAGTCCGCATGACTCTCGCTGCTCATTAGTCGATCGTCGATAGGCATCGGGTTTAGGAGTAGTGAGAACAAACATGTGTTCTTGATAAGAACATATTCCATGTTTCGTTTCCACTCGATAAAATTTGGACGGATAGCAGTTTTGTGCGAGCATATTGATAATCGGAGTAAGAGACATATCGAAAAGATAATGTAAACACATAAGCATCACGATCGCATATAATTCGTAACAATAATATTGTAACCTTTTGATAAAACAATATGATTGAAACCTCCAATCGCCCAAGGAATCCCACATACTGAGCCGCGCGTGTGGGCGTTTACATGAACCCCCGACCGGACTAAAATATACCTTTTAGTCGTTTAATTTCAATCCATGTCAACTTATCCTTATGATAAATGAAATTAAAGATTGGACCTTACTAGACCACATCACTATCGCAGAAGGGACTTGGCGGGAAGTTGTACTCGAGTGATGTCTAAGCAATGACCACAATTTTTAACAATGAAAATGAATTCTTAGAATTGGCATACTCACTAGGACCATACCACTTCCAATTCAAATTCTTTTGTAATCTTATTTTATATCTATCTCTAGAGAACTTATGAAAATCGCACATACGAAACCCAGCGTGTGGGCGTTTACATGAAACTCCCACTTCTCGATAGATTTAAAATATTTTATTTAGAAATCTCATCTAACAAACTTATGATAAGCAGTGCAAGCAAGCAGCGCGGGTGGGCGTTTACTCACGATCGTCTCGCTTTGTTTAGAGATCGAAAGGTGGAGGTCTTGACATTTAATTTGAAAAAATTAATTTGTCGGGTTGCTTGCTAGTCATTTTATTCAAAAGGTTTGTCCATGCGGATCACGTAATCCTAGCATGCTTGTCATAGAACTCGACATGTAAAACATGCTCGCAGAAATTCTAAAATATGCTTGCAAACGCGATAAACCTAGCATGCTTACTATGCGCACTTAAATCGTAAAACACTTAAAGGTTTGTCAACGTAATTTAAACATACATAGCATGCTATCTTGCATGATTTAAACATCCACGACATGCAATGAGCGATAAAATAAAATAAAACGTTCGCCGTGGCCCACTCGTGGAACACCGCACTATCTTGCCTAATCTATTACATAGAAATGCAAAGTATGCAATTAAACTTGACGGACCTCGCGTGCACGGCACGGACGGATTCGTCAAAAGCGGATTTGGGCGGATCGGTGGAGCGGGCGGATCGAACTAAATACGGAATCGGTGGAAAAATGGGTGCGGGCACGAAAATCGGTGCTGGGCGGGTTTGGGCAGGTTGGCCCAAAATGGCTGGGACTCGCTGTGGCACAGCCATGCGCTCGCCAAAGACCGCCGCCACCCTTCCTCACGCGCGCGGGCGTGCTCGCCTCGCTGGGCTGCCTCACGGTCGCGTGGGCGACCGCGACCCGCCGAGCTCACCCGCGCTTAGCGAGCGTCGTCGAGCCCGTCGCCGCGGCCAGCTGCCGGCATCCGGCGAAAATCGCCGCCCGCGATCGCCCAACGCCGCCCGCGCGCCTGCGCACGTTGAGGTTTCAGCGGGCGCATCTGCTGAAGGCCGGCGCCCGCCGAGGCCTCGCGCGAGATCGCGCGCTCGCGTCGCCGGTGCACGCCAGAAAATCGCGCGCTCGAGGTTTCCGCGTGCGATTCGCGTTGAAACCCGCCCGGCGCGACGAGCGCTACCGAGGTTTTCTCGCGATAAGCGCGTCGCCCGCGTCGCCCGCCGCCGCTTCGCTACCCGCCGCGACGCGTCTGGGCGTTGCCGGGCGCCTTGCCAGCGTCCGGCCGAGGCTGCTTGCCTCGTCTTCGCCCGCCCGCCCGTCGCCTCACGATCGCGCTCGCGACG
This sequence comes from Salvia rosmarinus, assembly GCA_036937905.1. Taxonomy (NCBI): domain Eukaryota; kingdom Viridiplantae; phylum Streptophyta; class Magnoliopsida; order Lamiales; family Lamiaceae; genus Salvia; species Salvia rosmarinus. The sequence goes on from JAODLM010000411.1 coordinate 313,681, forward strand.
CGATGCTCGCTCACGAAACCGTCCGAAGTCGCCCGCGAGACTGTTTTTCCCGTCGTCTCGTCTTTCGTGCTTTCGTCTTCGTTCTTCTTTTACGGATGTGATTTCGAAAATAAATCTAATCTAACCACAGTTTTCTCGTGGTGAAAACAAAACCCAACAAAAACAAAAGCGAGCCACGATGAGCAGCGGATCCACAATTAATTAAACGCGCGTAATAATCAAACGTGAATTAATCCAACAGAGCCAAGATTACGATCCGAGCTCGATACCAATTTAGGGATGACATATGTCAGCCACCGCCCGAGGATCTATCTTGGATATTTAATTCACCATACATTGATTATAAACCTAGCATCGTCTATTTAATTAATTGCAACACGTATGGGTTTTCTCGTGTTTACCTTTGGATGCGAAGAGGTCGATGGAGCGAGATGAATGGATCAAACGGATCGGACTCGTGCTTTGACCTTCCGGATCGTATCCGGTTGCCCAATCTCCAACGTCGGTGAGGACGATCTATGGAGAATGCTTGGAAAATCACCCATGCTCTCCACACAATTTTCGAGATCTACTCTCTTGAGAATGAGATGGCGAAAATTTGCTTGTGTAATAATGAGGATTAACTTAGACTTTATCTCTTACCTTATATTTATAATACATTACCATAATCCCATAAGGAAAGGATCCATGCATATCCCATAAATATAATAATATCCTTATAGGATAAAGAGAATAAAATCTATCCTTAGAGACCTATGGGCCGATTTTCATGAGCCAGCGGGCTGGATGGGCCGACCCGGGGATCAAATGCAAGGAATAAAGATGGGCCTCAAATAAATTAATTATCTTATGTTCAATTTCGTACATAAATTAATTTATAAACATTTATTCATGCCACTAGAGAATAAATCTTGACTTACCCATTTATTACGAAGTTGAGTCGGGCTTGCACTAAGACATTCTGAATCCCGTATTTAAGATATCGAGCGTCCATTAATTATTTATAGCAATCATTGCTTAAAATAATTAATATCTTTAATTCCTTAAGCGGTACCACTCAACCTTATTATTGTACTTGAGCTAACTCAACTGCGGGGTTTAGTACAATAAACCTTTGAGCTCCTTAAGGGGCGTCATCGTCCTAGCGGATACGGTGACTCGTCTGGATAACTAGCGTGACATACAAGATTGCCACCACCCAAGATGCGAGAATCTTGGGTTAGAACATATAACCCTACCCATAACAAGTCAAAGTGATGGTCAAGAACTCATACTCACTAATACCTTATCGAAGTTTAGATCATCGTAAGTCACCGAGATCTTGGTTCTTCACGAAAGTCGAGATAGAAGAACACATCTCATTGTGATCCTTCAATACGTCGAGACATACCAAATAGACAAGTAACCAAGTCAAGTCACTTCTTATCTATACATGACTATCCGACAACTCGTCCTCAAGTTGTCTCACTGTGAAACTTTTTATATCTCATTAAAGCTTGACCAATCATACGGACTTCGTGATCTTCTACACAATTGTATGATCTAACTTATATGAGATAAGGGACACGATATATGCGATCAAGTATTCAAATCGAGATAGGAGATTGTAATAGTGGTAACGAGAAACATTGTATACAAGCTCAACCAAAGCGCTTTCAAGATACAAATCCAACAATCTTTCCTTCCTTTACGTTTTATGTTTTATTCTTTGTCTAATAAGCGTGGATTGCGGTTGGGTTCCTATTTTCTAGGGAGCATGATCTCCACTAACATCTTGATTTACAACGGAGTGGATTGCAGCGTGTTATAGGAGGTTTATGGATGTGGGATTTGAAGCTTGAAGACCACGAAACACTCCTCTATAAAAAGCTGCAAGATAGCTCTCTCACACGCATGCGTTCGAGAGGCTAAAATCAAAAAAATCCTACACTCCGATCGACTCGTCATTTTACAAACGCAGAAGAAAACGCCTTCAACCACGCTTAAGCGGGGCGGTGTTAGGCGCCAATATGTAAACATCGACCACGGTATTGCTAGGCGAGCAAGGGTGGGGTTGAAGACCGAGTCATCTTTTTCATTCGGGTTGTTTGTCCGTTCTTTGTATCGGCCGTTTGTTTGCTTGTTGTTAACATTCGGTTCTTTGTGTTAGACTAGGTAACTTATCATAGGCGGTAGTGCATCCGTGAGATAGGTTTTCGAGTGTAACACTTGTGTCTGTTCTAAGTTTTCAATAGAGCTAGTTGTCGCGAGACAACACGGGTTATTTTCATAACTCACAAATTATCTTGTGTGTTATTTATTTTTCATTGCGTGTTACTTGGAATGTTATTAACATTGCTAGTAACATTATTCTAACATTTACAGTGTTAATAAGTAGTAATTGAGCCTTTGAATTCTTTCAATTAATATCGAGGCGGGTTCTTGATTAACTAAGATGGTTCACAGTGCCATATTACTGCGATGGATGCCACAAATGCTTCCGTTAGACCTCCGACTCTTGATAGTAGTGGGAAGAACTACGCCATGTGGAAGTCGCGCATGACAATGTACATCCGATCTATTGATGAGCGTGCATGGCTTGCGGTATTGAATGGTCGGACTCTCTACGTGAGGCGGTGAATGATGTTGTCATCAACAAACATGAGAACCGATGGAATTGAAGAAAGACTCATCTCTAATCTCAATCGAAGAGCTTTAAATGTTATTTTTATACGTGTTGATGTCCCTTGTTTTCACCGATCTCTAAGCGCACGAAGCTCGAGATGCTTGGCTTATTCTATAGGAACAATGTGAGGGATCGTGAGTGTTAAAGCAACACGCGGAAGAATGTTGACTACCGTTTGAGATGTTGAGGATGCGAAGATGAGACCATACCGACATACTATGAAAAGGCGTGAAATTGCTAATGAGGTCATTGGACTTGGAGAGCCTATTGCAAATGAGAAGTATGTAAGCAAGATGATGAGATCTCTACCGGAAAGGTATAACATGAAAATTTCCTCTATTGAAGATTCGTTTGATGTTGCCACCATGAGGATAGGTGATCTTGTGAGTAGATTGATTACTTTTGAAATGAATCTTGACCAACAAAAGATTAACTATAATAAGTCCAGACAAGTTACGTTCAGTGCTGAAAACTCCAAAGTGGACTCTAATGTGTTTGATGATGTTGAGTATTCAGAACAAGAACATGAGCTCGATGAGGTTGATCTCAACATCGCGATGTTGACACAAAAAATCAACAAACTGGTTAAATCCTGGAAAATTGGGAAACAAAGCTCAAATCCAAGAAGGATGTCTGGAAACGCTGCTGGAAAATCTCCAAATCCTACTAACATTCCCAATGTTACACGATCATTCAACAATCCTATCTTTGAGAATAACGTTACTGACAATGTGCAGTGTAGGGGATGTTTAGGAATGAGACATTATGCTAATGAATGCCCTACGATGGCGAGAAAAAGCAAACATCTTCTCGACAGAATGGAAAATCTAGCAATGTTGCTCGGGCCGGTCATGTTGCTTCTTTGGTGATGACTTCGAACCTGACGAGAGAAGAAAGTTATCCTTATTGCAACGATCGAAGATGTTGATGAGTCAGAGGCTGAAATGATTGAAGCCATAGGTGACACAGAAGAATGTCATGAGGAAGAGCTCTCTGACAAGGATGATGTGATGAAGACAAAAGAAGATGCTGGTCCAGAACAGAACACCATGGTTAACATTGATGGACACATCTTCCCAACATCAACAACAAACTGGTATGAAATGACTCTTGTTGATGAAATTAATGTTACCCCAGAGAATGTTTGTTGTGTTGCAGTCCATGAGGAAAGGAGTTTGATCATCTCAAAGCCATTAGTGATCTTGAGTTCTCATGATGACATTGATGCTCAATGTGAGGAACAACGAAAGGACATCCTTGTCTTTGTTGGATGAAAATCAAACTTTGAAGGATCGTGTCATGAGGTTGGAAGTTCTCCTTACCAAAAGGATCTTTGAGCTTTTGTCTTGAAGGTAAAGTTTACAAAGTGAAAACCTTTGATAGGTTTAACAAAGGCACCGCTTCTCTTGATGAGGTGTTATCTCAAAAATCATTGGGATTCATGGTATTGGTTTTGATTACGGTAACACTAATATGTTGAGCGAGCTGCGGTGCTCACGTGTTTGTTAGAGAAGGAGATGCTAATGTTTTGTGAGGTCGAATAGAGGAAAATTCCCCAAGTCAAGAAGAGAACAATTTGAAAGGAAACCCTATGTGTGCCATTCTTGTCGAGCACCGGGCATATCAAACCTTCTTGTGAGAAGTATTTGAATGATGTTCTTTGTAACATCGCAAATCAAATGTTTGAAGAATATCGATCGATGTTGGGAGTTCCTTGAAAATATTTACGTCATGATACGACAACATTTTCTCCAACAAATGCAATGTTGTTTTCACTTCTCTTCATGCTAACATTTCCGCAATTGGTACTTTGATAGTGGTTGTTCGGGCATATGGCGGGTAACAAGGAGTTTACGATCGATTATGTTCCAACAAATGGTGGGAATGTTACCTTGAGGAGGTGCGAAGGAAGATTGTTGGCAAGGAACTTTGAATGTTAAAGACTTCCCAAACTTAGAATGTTCACCATGTTGAAGGATTGAAGGCTAATCGATCGATGTCGACCAATTATGTGATGACGGGATGTTTGTCGAGTTTGACAAGAACATTTGTGAAGTGTTTGACACAACCAACAAATGTGTGATGGTAGGTAGCAAGTCCTCGACAATTGCTATAAGGTGACAATGGCAACATATGTCATTCTGTCGAAGATGTGTGAAGTGGATATGTGGCACCAACGGCTGGGGCATGCTAACCTGAAGAATCTCCGGAAGCTTATAACAAATGATGTTGTTCGTGGACTTCCAAAGCTGGTGATCAAGAATGATGTTGTGTGTGGGCCATGTCAAAAAGGGAAGCAGGTAAGAACTTCACATCCAATGTTATCAACATGTAGCACCACAAAATGTTTTGAAATCCTTCACATGGACTTGATGGGTCCCATTGAAGTTGAGAGATAGGTGGCAAAAGGTATGTCCTTGTGTGTGCTGATGACTACTCTCGGTATACTTGGGTTGAGTTCATGCGCGAAAAATCTGAGACCTTCTTTCGTTTCAAAAACTCTATAAAGGTTTCTTGCTCAATATGGTCGAATGTTATCGAATCGAGGCCGATCATGGGAGGGAATTTGAGAATTCTGTATTCTCTGAGTTTTATGATAACAATGGTATCTTTCATGAGTTTTCTGCTCCCAAGACACCACAAAAGAATGGAGTTGCTGAGAGGAAGAATCGCACTCTCCAGGAGATGGTAAGAGCAATGCTGCACACCAAAAACCTCTCCAAAAGGCTGTGGGCTGAAGCAGTTAACACTGCATGTCACATCATCAATAAAGTCTACTTGAGACCTGGTACGATGTTGACACCGTATGAGATCTTGAAGGGTAAAAAACCTAACCTCAAATATTTTCATATTTTTTGTTGTATTTGCTATATACTGAATGATAGGGATCATTTGACCAAACTCGACTCTAAAAGTGACAAAGGAATGTTCCTGGCTATTACGCGACAACCATGCCTATAGGGTGTACAACCTTCGGACTAAGACCATTCAAGAAAGCTTGATGAATGTGGTTTTGATGATATGGTGAGTCTTGGAGGCAGTCCGATGAAGAAGATGTTTCGACTTCTTGGAGGATCAAGCTATGCCCGAGCAAACTCATGAACAATATATTCGACCCGATGTTGGTCCAGCATCCGGTGATGACACAACATCGAATGAAGACAAAGGAAGTGGTTACGACATTGATGGAGATAATGATGGTGGAGATTTTCTTCATGATCCGATCAGCGTGACCCTCGGGAAGAATTAGGAAGAACCATCCCAAAGATCAAATCATTGGTGAAGCCTCGGGACAAATGCAAGCGAGGAAGAAAGACAAGTGAACTACCTTGATATGGTAAGAATTGCATGCATATACATTGTGTGTGAAGAAGTTGAGTTTGCTTGTTACATGTCTTCATTGAACCTAAGAATATTAAGGAGGCTCTACTAGATATAGGCGGGTGAATGCTATGCATGATGAACTCAATCGGTTTGTTCGAATGATGTATGGGATCTTGTTCTGACCACGTGATAAAAATGTGATAGGTACCAAGTGGATTTTCAAAAAAATCTAATGAGAAGGAATATTGTTAGAAATAAGGCTGACTTGTTGCTCAAGGGTATACTCAAGTTGAAGGGATAGATTTTGATGAAACATTTGCTCTGTTGCTAGGATTGAATCCATTAGACTCTTGTTTGCTATTGCTTGTCAACTTAGAATTTCTTTGTTGCAAATGGATGTTAAGAGTGCTTTCCTAAATGGAATGTTATGCGAGGAGGCATATGTTGAGCAGTAAAGGCTTTGAGGATCCCAACAAACTGAGCATGTTTATAAACCGAAAAAGGCCTTATATGGATTAAAACAAGCCCCTCGTGCTTGGTATGAGCGTCTTACTGTGTTTCTCATTGAGTTTGGATTCACTAGGGGTGAAGTTGACAAGACTTTATTCATTAAGGAGCGTGGTGGTAACATTATCATTGCTCGGATATATGTTGATGACATTGTGTTTGGTACTACTAACCTTTGCTCTTGTAGAAGATTTTGTGAAAGCCATGTCAACAACTTTTGAAATGAGTATGGTAGGTGAGCTTAACTACTTCCTTGGTCTACAAGTTAAGCAAACACCGAAGGAATCTTCTTCTCACAAAGCAAGTATCTGAAGGATGGTTAAAAGATTCGGATTGGAAAGTGCCAAGCATATGAGAACTCCATGGGCTCCAGGTGACAAGCGGGTAGAGATGATGTTGGCATGGATGTTGATCCAACATCATACCGAGGAATGATAGGAAGTCTGTTGTACCTTACTTCGCAAGAGGGCCGACATTGTGTACAATGTTGGTGTGTGTGCCCGCTATCAGTCCATGCCGAAAGAGTCACATCTGAAAGCCGTCAAGAGGATCATCCGCTATGTTGCTGGAACAACTGAATTTGGAATGTGGTATTCTAAAGACACTAACTCTAACATTGTTGGTTTAGTGATCTTTGATTAGGCGGTGATGCGGATGGCGGAAGAGCACCGATGGTGGATGTTACATCTTTGGGCAACAATATGGTGTCATGGTCGCAAGAAGCAAAATTGTGTCTCACTCTCCACGGTGGTGAATACATATCTGCCGCAATTTGTTGTGCTCAACTCGCTATGGTGAGACAGATGTTAGAAGACTATGGTATGAAAAGTGACATCCTTCTTGTGTTGTGTGATAATATGAGTGCTATTGACATCTCCAAAATCACATACAACATTCTCGCCTGAACACATTGACATCAGGCACCATTTCATAAGAGATCTAGTTGAAAAGAACTTGATATGCATTAAATTTGTTCCAACAGAGAACCATATTGCTGACATATTCACCAAAGCCTTGGATTACGAGAGATTTTCTCACCTTAGGAAGTCTCTTGGCCTTTGTTGCATCTAGTTTAGGTGTGTGTGGTCTGAATGTTGGGACTTAGGATTTTGTTTGGCCCCAACATTACATTTTGTTTCTTGTGTTTGTTTTCTCTTTCTTTAGGCATATGCATGTGTTTTCTAATGTTCTTTGCCTTTCGCGGGGAGAAAGTAGTTACATTCTCACCTCAACTTATCGTGTTAAGTGCCATAAACAGATGTTGATCAAAATAAGATATGATGTTATAAGACCTGTAGCACAAGAGTGAGGCTTAATGGTCAGAAAACTTCACTAAAAGGGATGTTATTCAAATGCTCTCATCTAAATACTCGGGGCACGGCGTTCGCGACGACGATGTTCTCAGGGAAAAAGGGTGTTAGCAAAAATAATCCCACAAAACTGTTCTAAAGAACAAAGGGTTCTGTGTAAGGCGAACAGAGATGTTGGGTGAGAATGTTGACAACGTTTGACCTAACATTGGTTACCAACATCAGAAGTTGTTATCGCGTCTAAGCATCTGCATATCCCTTTCTCTCCCTCTCTTTCTCTTGTTTTCCGGGTCTTTGGATAATCTGAAGGTGATTCAAATTTTCTGGGAACTTATTTGATTCTTATGTTGAAGATTATCCTATCTCTTGATGATTGTGTGATGATTATCTTATTGCTTAGTCATGCTTTTTTATGGGATTTGGAGATCTTTTTAGGGTTTTCTCCTTATGAGTGTTGTTGTGTGTTTATTATCAGGGGTTATATATTTCTCATTTATACTCACTAACGTTAATTAACCCCCTTGTCTTTCTAGTTTCTCGGTGTTCATTGTTTTTTGTGCAGAAACGGAGCAACATGGATCCAAACTGGGCCAACTTGCTCTCATCATTAGTTAAAGGCTTTGGAACACCTGAAGCTGCCGCCAAACACCTCATCTCACTCCAAAAAGCTGAAACGTTTCAAACCCCCTCTCCAAATCCTCAATTTCTTTCTGATCAAACCTCTCTTCCTCAACCTTTACTCGTCTCTCCTTCTGTAAAAATGGCTGATGGAACACAACCCGATGTTACTGAAACCCAGGAAGTAGGCTTGAATGTTGAGCTATAGCGATGATCTTGGGAGGACATCGAGAAAAATCCGGATGATGTGCTATCAGCGTCACAGCACTCGGCAAAGGCGGGCGAGAGAGGGCTCGGGAGAAATCGACCTCATCGGAGAAGGAGATGGAAGCTCGGTGACAAAAGCGAAAACTTCAAGGATGATGCTCGGAGAATCTACAACTTGTTCTTCATGCTGATCCAACAAGCGAGGAATCGATAAAATCTCCGAAAACCCGACATGAGTGCGGTGGTGATGAAGCTCACGATCGTGGAAGTAAGCCATCCTCAACGATGAGATGGAGAAGATGTCGGCCGAAATGTTCTTTGAAGAAAAGGTTCTTGAGGAAGATGTGGAACCAGCTGGGGATGTTGCTAAGGAAAAGGTTCGGAGGCAAATGTTGAACCAGCGAGGGGATGTTGATCTGAAACCACTTGTTGGATCGGGAGGATGATATGCAAATGATAAAGGAGACCAAATCTTCTCGAAATGGCAAGGAAAGATGCTCCCATGACACGGTGGGTCCTCGTCGCACTAGATCAAAGTCCTCTCAACCTCTACCACGGTGCTTGAATCGCCTGGGCGACCGAAGGGTGGTGTTCTTGCAACATCAAGGACCGCTCAAAATCTCCGTGAAGAAGAAGGCAAAGGAAAAAGACCAAGCTCCATCTCCTTTCCCATCTAGTCCGAGCAGCAACTCAGACAGAGACTCCGAATCTGATTACAAAGTAAGAAGGGATTACTCCACTCACTTTTATTCTCGTGAGGCTAAGAGCATCTATTTAAACCTTGTTATGAAAAGATCTTTTTTGAATGAAAGAAAGGTTGATGATGTTTTCTTCTCTAAGTACGGTTTAGATGTCTTGTTAAAGAAAGAAAGTTGTGGAAAACTGTGGCTGATATCTATCCTTATGATGAGAATGTTGTGAGGGAGTTCTATGCTAACATGTTGAAGGAGGTGTCTGATGTTACGTCTAAAAAATACGGGAAGGTATATGTAAGAGGAGATCATGTGATTTCACCCCTCTTGTTATCAATAAGATGTTCAAACGCACGATGATGTTGATGAGAGCGTTCGGAGAAGAGTATGATGAAGACCATTCGGCAACAAGTTGTCTACATGGAAGCACAGGACGACAAGCTGCAGCGATGTTATATCACGACAGCTGCAAGAACACGACAGCCACTTACCGAGATCAAGTGACCGGATTTATAAAGTTGGTAAGTCCTTGGACTTCAACTTTAGTAAGCTTGTTTTGCTTGTATAACTCGTGCGACATCAAAGGCGATGGGCTCAACACTGCCATTTCAAGTCTCGTCTATCATCTCACGAAAACCAATGGCGAACACATCGAAGAGGAATTGGTGGAGGAGTTAACACCTTGGGTTTGTCAAGGCTGTTCGAAGCATCGAGATAGGGTAAAGGATCTTCCTTACAAACCCGATGAAGGACAAGCATGTTGCTCCAACATCGATGTGGCGAAGAAAAAGAAGATTGTTGTCTCGAGAGCTCGACTTTTTGAGGCTCGATGAAGGATGTTGAGCACGGGACGAAGTTATTGTGGAGGATGACGGCGTTGAAAATTCGACCTCACGAGCGGGCTCATCTTCTCCTCTTCCCAACATGTTGATCACGGTACCTCGAAGAAGGCGCTAAAGGCAAGGCTTCCATGGATGTTGATGAGGGCCGAATTCACGACATCTGGATCTTCTGTGGATCACCAAGAACTTGACATGCTATCGAAATTTAGTGGTGTGAAGGTCAATTGGACACGATGTTGGAAGCTAGTGAGTGCACAACTACAACAAGGAGGTGGTCGGGATCATCAAGTCCCAAATTGATACCTCGATCAAAATTACGCATGATCAGCTCCTTTCCTTTCTCCAACAAAAGGGGAGTAGATATTTCTTTGCGCTCTGCGTCTGGAGTGCCAACTCTTGATGTTATACATTTACGATATTCTTGTTTTTAAGTGCTAGACACTTTGTTTTTTTTATGTGCTTGACACAAGTGTTTTTGGTTTTGTGATGCATGGACATCATGGTTTTTATTTATGAGTGTATGAACACCTTTGGCTTGCTGCAATGATGCAATCGTTTTTTATTTCTGTTTGTTGTTGGCTCGGTTACCATGTTGGTTGCATTGTTGTTGGATATTGTGATTCTTGTTTGCAGGTACTTCTCAAGGTCTTGGCCTTCGGCCGACCTTCTCATATTTAGGGGGAGTTTGATTCTCTTCCTTGTATATTTTAGGGGGAGTGTTACTCTAACACTTTGTCTAATTGTTTAGAGGTTCTACCTCTTGTTTGATTGAGGGGGAACTTTAAAACTTTCCTTTAATCTGAACCTGTAACATAGAATTCTTTCCACGTAAATAGTTTTTCTTTTATTGTTTTCTTGTTTTTGTTGCGAGGAAGGTTTTCGCTTTCTTGCGGGAAGGCGAATTAAGGGGAGATTGTTAGAGTCGATGTTGACTCGGTCCAATGTTGAATGGGATGTTGGTAACATTCGATGTTAGTAACATCACAGATGCAATCAACATTCACGGGTCGACCTTGAAAATAATTCGACTCTCGAGGCGTAGCGTATATAAGTAATCTTTCCCTTCTACGTTTTTATGTTTTATTCTTTGTCTAATAAGCGTGGATTGCGGTTGGAACAAGTTTGAATAAGTGGAGGTTAGTTAGATCATGGTTACAAGATCATGGGAAGTTAGTTCCTATTTTCTAGGGAGCATGATCTCCACTATATCTATGACGATTCAATGCCGATTTACAGGTGGATTGCGGCGGTTATAGGAGGTTTATGGATGTGGGATTTGAAGCTTGAAGACCACGAAACACTCTCTATAAAAGGCTGCAAGATAGCTCTCTCACACGCAGCGTTTGAGAGGTGAAATCAAGAAATCCTACACTCCGATCGACTCGTCATTTTACAAGCAGCGGAAGAAGCACCTTCAACCACGCAAAAGCGGGCGGTGTTGGGCGGCAAATCTGTAAACATCGACCACGGTATTGCTAAGCGAGCAAGGGTGGGGTTGAAGACCAGTCGTCTTTTTCATTCGGGTTATTTGTCCGTTCTTTGTATCGGCAGTTTGCTTGTTGTTAACATTCAGTTTGCTGTGTTAGACTAGGTAACTTATCATAGGCGGTAGTGCATCTCGTAGATAGGTTTTCGAGTGTAACACTTGTAATTTGTTCTAAGTTTTCAATAGAGCTAGTTTTCGCGAGACAACACGGGTTATTTTCATAACCCACAATTATCACATGTGTTATTTATTTTTCCGCTGCGTGTTACTTGGAATGTTATTAACATTGCTAGTAACATTACTTTACTAACATTCACACAGTCTTAATAAGTAGTAATTCAGGCACCGAATTCTTTCAATGAGTATAGCCCTTAAATATTTCATTTCAATTATATATTTTTATAAAAGTTAGTTATATATATAACTCATTTTTCAGGAAACCTATATATAACTATTATTTCGACAATTTTCTCTTTCTTTGTCAACATTGTTATTTTGTGTTCGAAATAAAAAATAACCATTGTTGTTTTGTTGCATGTACGTGTGATATATTCCTTTAGCTTTCTTTTCACATTACATTAGGGCTATGCAAGCATTGAACCGGATCGAAAAAACCGACCAAACCGAATCGGTTCGGTTGGTTCGGTTTGATTTTTTAAATGATCGGTTAGCGGTTCGGTTTATAAATTTTGGTGAAATCTGAATTTTAGGTTCGGTCGGTAACCGAACCGAACCAAAACTATTAATATATATATATTTAACATTAATATACTTAAATAAAAAAACTGAAGTAAACCACAATGTCTGTGAACCCATTCCGTCTCTCCCCGCGTCCCTCGTTACGCTAATCTGCCTCCTCCACAGCGTCCGCCGCCTTCTCCTCCCACCGTCCGCCACCTCCTCCACCATCGCTCCGGTCGCCGCCTCCTCCCACCGTCACTCCGGGCGGCTACATATTCGACTTCCATGGTGGAGTCCATAATCATCGCATTGCTTTGCACTCATGAGATCTGCTCCTCCTCCCAAGGTAAACACATAGCCTTTGAGGTAGACTTCTTCTCATCACGGTCGACTTGGAAATCGGTCGAATAACCCGAGGCATTAGACTATCGCATGGTAAACGACCTATAATCTCGGTCCTTTTCGGTACTTGAGTATATGCTTCTACCGATCCAGATGAGCTTGTCTGGGTTAGGCGATATCTTGCTACTATGCCTGCCGCATAGCGGATATCGGGCCGTACCGCGACATTGCGTACATGAGACTTCCCTCGGTGAGCGTAGGAACTTGTCTCATTTCTCTATCTCCTTTGCGATCATAGGTGTTGCTCCTTGAATAAAGGCAGCCATATCGAAAGGTAGTAATCTCTCTTGGCGGTGCGCATACTAAAGCAGTAATCACGATATCGATGTAAGGCGCTGAGATAAGCTCGACATTTTCCTCTTGCGATCTCGGTAAACCTTGATCCCAGAATGTACCGCGCATCTCCTAAGTCTTTCATTTGAAACCGATCGGATAACCAACTCTTTCGTCGATAACAACTTCACATTGTTGCTAAGTAGAAGGATGCCATCTCGTAAAGTGCAAGAAATACCATCACCGTTGACATCTAAGCGATACACACAACTTTAAGCTGAGCAATGGGTAAATCCATAGGACTTTACCACCTCGTCAAAAGCGTATGCTCTTGGCCTTCACCACATAACCTTGGGTTGTTGCATATAGATGTCTACCTTCTTGAGTGTAGTTTAGAAAAAGCGGTTTCACGTCCATTGCCAAACCTCAAGGTTTAAGTGGGCTGCTATGGAGAGAAGAATTACGATGGACTTGAGCATTGCTTCTGAGTGAAAGGTCTCATCAAAATCGATGCCCTCAATCGAGTGTACCCTTTCGCCACAAGCACGGCTTTAAAAGCGAAACCTCTCCATCTGAATCTCTCTTCCTCTTGTATACCCTTGCTACCTATGGCTTCTTTGCCATATGGTAGAGGTGTCTTCGTATACATCCATAGGCTGTTATGGACTCAATTTCTAAGTCCATAGCGGTGTGCCATGATCTTGCATCAATGTCTTGTATCGCTATATGTCCATGGGTCGATTATTGCTGCTCATTTCACAGGATTAAATCAAAGATTCACCCACGAACATAAATCGCTCGGGTTGACGAACAACCCTCCCACTATGATAGCGCTCTTGCACAATGGCAGCAGATGGGTTCGATAACTTGTGGTTCTCTATCTTGCACAACTTCTGGATAGGAGCCACTTATGCGGCAGTATCTCGGTGGAACTCGACCCACTTCAATTTCTTGAAGTATCGGTGTCAATCCTCTCACTACACACGACATCTCGTACCTTTGGCTTAATCGGTGGTGGAATATGATCATCTTCTAATTCTGAAGAATGATTTCAACTTTGGTTATGGTTTTCATATAATCATCTTCTAAGAATCGGGCATTAGTCTAATAATGACCTTCGATCCTTAGGACTATAGAATAAACCATCTTTCGTCCCTCTAGGATAGTCGATAAGCAGTCTTGCGTCGGATCTAGCCTCCAACTTGTCGACTACTTGTTTAGCACATGTCTTTGGTGCCCGTATCATATGTGGCTTAAACTAAAACTTCGCCCAAACCACAACTCGAAAGGGTCTTTTAAATGACTTGGATGGTACTAGATTTAGCAAGTATGCGCCGTTTCTAAGGTATACCCCGAGCGAAATAGGCAATGTTGTATAACTCGTCATCGATCTAACCATTTCTAAAGGTCTGTTCTTAGCTCGACACGCCATTTTGTTGTGGTGTGCCGGTGTAGTGGTGGGAGGTAATCCCACTGCACCAAGTAGTCCATAAACTTCGTTCTTGAGGTATTAGCCACAGCGATCAGACATGATAACTTGATACTTTACCAAGCGTCTCCACTTTCGCCTTAAACTCTTTGAATTTCTCAAAGCATTCGGACTTGCGGTGAAGCGGTATATGTATCCGTACCTTGGTAATGTCGTCGATGAAAGTGACAAAATACTCATACCCTCCACGAGCTTGTGTTGACATAGGTCCACAATTCGAGAATGGACTAGCTCAACACTTCCTTGGCTCTATAACCCTTGGCTTTGAAGGGTGCAGTGACATCTTTCATACATCGAGTTCGCGGGGGGAATGGAGTAGCTGTGAGATCACCAGCGCTCCATTCTTAGCGATGTTGGATCTATTTAGATTGATGTGACCTAATCTAAGATGCTAGAGAAATGTGGTGTCATCTTGCGAAAACTTTCTCTTTTAAGGTTTGATGTAGATCTGACATAGTTAAAGGTATTATGTTTGGCGAGAAATAGTATAAAGCGAATTATATAAAGTGCCACCACGGATAACTTGTCATTTCTTATGATAGAAACACCACTATAAAAACAATGAATATCCATGAATAAATAGTTTGAAGCTGGAATAAGGTTTGCGAAACTC
Source organism: Salvia rosmarinus (assembly GCA_036937905.1). Classification (NCBI taxonomy): domain Eukaryota; kingdom Viridiplantae; phylum Streptophyta; class Magnoliopsida; order Lamiales; family Lamiaceae; genus Salvia; species Salvia rosmarinus. The sequence goes on from JAODLM010000411.1 coordinate 328,790, forward strand.
CGCACATATAAAACGTCTTTCAATACTAAAAAGTTCTATCAAAACATAAAGTAACATCTCCATTTAGCGGCCTCTACTTTCGCGCGTTGCCCATGGAGATCGTTATCTCGCCATCCACAGCTCCTTATCCGCGGGAACCCTGCAGGTATAACAAACATGATCGATCGTGCCGTATCTACTACCCATGAATGAGTAGAACAAGTCGCTAAACATGTTTCCGTTACTAAAGCAAATGGCGTACCTTGAGCCTTGACATAGGGCACTGGCCTGAATGCCCGTCTTGCAGCAGAAACACTTGCCCTCTCCTTTGGCTTTTCAAGCCTCCGTTAGCGAACATGTTCTTGCTCCCACTTCTCCCCTTTTTTCCTTTGCCTCTACCACCTTTGGTGCCCTTTTCTTCTTCCATTTTCAACGGAAAATTTGGGCCCTAGATGTGCTAGCAAGGGCATGTGCTCCTTTTCCATGACTCCTTCCGAGCTACGAGATCATTAAACAGCGACTAAGTGTATACTCGGTCTTGCTCATGATCGCATTCACACGAGTTCACAAAGACTTGGGCGGTGTGTTGAGGATGATATCGACCTTGGCCGCCGTCAATACCTCCTCCCAACTGATCGCTGAACTTACTCTCGAGACTTGACCATATTTGATCGCGTCACCATCGTGATCTTTGCTGACTACAAGCCTTTGGACATCGTAGTCATCATATAGCACTTGGCCATATTGTTTCCTTATGCAAGTTTACTTGACTCTCGGCACATTAGTCGATCGTCGATAAGGGCATCGGGTTTGGGAGTAGTGAGAACAAACATGTGTTCTTGACGATAAGAACATATTACATGTTTCATTTCCACTCGATAAAATTCGGACGGATAAAGGATTTTGTGTGAGCATGTTGATAATCGGTGTAAGAGACATATCGAAAAGTAATGTAAACACATAAGCATACGATCGCACATAATTAAGTAACAATAATATTGTAACCTTTTTATAAAACAATATTAATTGCAACCTCAATCGCCCAAGGAATCCCACATACAAGCCAGCGTGTGGGCGTTTACATGAACCCCTCGACCGGACTAAAATATACCTTTTAGTCGTTTAATTTCAATCCATGTCAACTTATCCTTATGATGAAAGGAATTAATGATTGGACCTTACTAGACCACATCACTATCGCAGAAGGGACTTGGCGGGAAGTTGTACTTGAGGTGATGTCTAAGCAATGACCACAATTTTAACGATTCTTAGAATTGGCATACTCACTAGGACCATACAGCTTCCAATCGAGTCGTTTGTTATCTCATTTTAAATCTATGTCAGAGAACTTATGAAAAATCGCATATACAAGCCACACGTGTGGAGCGTTTACATGAAACTCCCACTTCTCAATAGATTAAAATGTTTTGTTTAGAAATCTCATCTAACAAACTTATGACAAGCAGTGCAAGCAAGCCACACGTGTGGGCGTTTACTCGCGGTCGTATCACTTTGTTTAGAGATCAAAAGTGGAAGTCTTGACATTTTAATTTAAAAATTAATATGTCGGGTTACTTGCTTAGTCTTTTGTTTCAAAGGTTTGTCCATGCAAATCACGTAATCTAGCATGCTTTTCTATAGAACTCGACATGTAAAACATGCTGCGTAGAATTCTAAAATATGCTTGAAAAGCGCGATAAACATAGCATACTTACTATGCGCGTCGATCACGAAAACATGTAACATGTTTATCTACGTAATTAAACATACATAGCATGCTTCGCGTAATTTAAACATCTACGACATGCTTTAAGCGATAAAAATAAAATAAAATCGTTCATCGCGCCCCTTCGTGGATCACAGCTTTCCCCTAATTTATTACATAAATTTGCAAAGTCTGATCTTCAAAACTTCAGCAGGCCTTGCTTGCGACGCGGACCAGATTCATCAAAAGCGGATTTGGGCGAAAAATCAACAGGCGGATCATTGGAGCAGGCGAACCGGGTCGAAAATGGGCAAGGTGAAATTTGGATCTGGGCGAAAATACGGGGACGGGGCGAACCGGGTCGGGTCGGCCCAAACAAGCTGGGCGGGTTAACATATAGCAGTTTGGGCAGCTGAGGCACGACCCGTCTGCGCGCCGCCCACCCCCTTCCGCCGCCTAGCGCCCCGACCCGGACCGTCATGCGAAATCGCCGCCGTCCGCCGGAGTGCCGAGAATCTCCGCAGCGTTGAGGTTTCCTACGAGAATCGTGTCGAGGCCGCCGGCGCTCACGAGGCCTCGCGCGACAATCGTCGCCCGCGTCGCCCGCCGAGGTGCTGGCAGCGTGCGCCTTATTGCTTGCCGAAACCACGCCGCGGCTGCGCGCATCGCCCGCGCCTGCGAGACCTCGAGGTTTCCGGCGTGGTCTGCGGCGCTGCCGAGGCCGTCGAGCTACTTGCAGGCCTCGTGCGACAATCATGCATCCGCGTCGCCCGCGGCGTTGCGAGCTGACTCGTCGAGGTGTGCGAAACCGCATCGCCCGCCTGCTGTCGAGACCTCGTTGAGGTTTCCAGTGCATTTTTGAGAACCGCGGGCGCCACGCTCGGCGCCGGCGGTCTTGGAGGCATCTGTAGCGCAGCAGCGCCCGCCGCCCGGCGGTAGAGCCATGCCGCCCGACCACACCCGATGCTACCGGCGATCCCAAGGATGCGAGGCGCGCGCGGTGCTTCGAACCCGTCGTCCGCGACTGTCCGCCTGATGCGCGCGACTACCGGGGCGTGTTGCGAGCTCCAGCGCGTCCGGTGTGCGTCGCCCGCTCACTCTCGGCCGTGCGTCTGGTTTTTTCGACGTACTCCCGTCGTCTCATTCTTCGTGCTTTCGTCTTCATTCTTCTTTTACAGATAAGATTTACAAGAAAAATCTAATCTAACCACGGATTTTCTCGTGGTGAAAACAAAATCCGACAAAAATAAAGCGAGCCACGATGAGCAGCAGTTCATAATTAATTAATTGCGCGCGTTATAATCAAGCGTGAATTAATCAGCAGCGAATCTTGATCGAGCTCGATACCAATTGTAAGGAAATATGATTTTAACCTATCAGGATCTATCTTGGATGTTTAATTCACCATACATTGATTATATGCACAGCATGCACCTATATAATTAATTGCAACACGTAGGAGTTTTCTCGTGTTTACATGCGAATCATCGGGGATGAATAGATCGAAGACTCGTGCTTTGATCTTACGGGCGTATCGAGTTGCCTAATCTCGATATCGAGTGAGGATAATCTATGGAGAATCTTATAGAAAATCGTCTCTACTTACTCACACAAATTTCAAAAATTCTCACTATATCAAATAATAATTCTAGAAAATATGGTTAAGGATTAGCCTTGATTTTCTCTCTCACATATATTTATAATGCAACCTAAACCACTATCAAAATAAGATTTATGCATATCTAATAAATATAATCTTATCTTTTAGGATAGAGAGGATCAAGTTAGAGTCGGTGGGACTCTACATAGAGACGAAATTCACTTAGCTTCCGGGGCTGGATGGGCCGGGCCGAGGATCAAATGCAAGAAATAAAGATGGGCCTCAAATAAATTAATTATCTTATATTGACCCGAACATAAATTAATTAATAAACATTTATTCATGCCACTAGAGAATAAATGCTAACTACCCTTTATTACGAAGGTGGTCAGACTTACACTTAGACTTCTGAATCCCGTATTTAAGATATCGTCGTCCATTAATTATTTCTGATTACATTGCTTAAAATAATTAATATCTTTAATTCATTAAGTAGTACCACTCGACCTTATTATTGTACTTGAGATAACTCAACTGCGGGTTTAGTCTGATAAACCTTTTGAGCTCCTTAAGGGGCGTCATCGTCCTAGCGGATACGGCGACTCGACACGGGTAACTAGCATGACATCAAGACCATCACCACCCAAGATCGAGAGAATCTTGGGTTATCTCATCTTAACCCTCACCCATAGCAAGTCGAAGTTGTAGTGACAACTCATACTACCTAATACCTTATCGAGATTTAGATCAGCGTAAGTCTCGAGATCTAGGTTCTTCACGACGGTCGAGATAGAAGAACTCATCTCACTGTGATCCATCAATACGTCGAGACGCATACCAGCATAGACAAGCAACCAAGTCAAGTCACTTCTTATTTACACATGACTATACCGACAACTCATCCTCAAGTTGTCTCGGTGTGATACTTTTATATCTCATTAAGATTGACCAATCATATAGACTTACATGATCTACAACACCTTTGTATGATCTAACATATATGAGATAAGGGGACATACATATGCAATCAAGTAAACAATTGAGATAGGAGATTGTAATAGTGATAACGAGAAACATTGTGTACAAGCTCAACCAAAGCGCTTCGGTATACAAATCCAGCACCTTCGGGATTAGCCGAGTCGAGTCGTGACCTTTGTCGGTTATTTGTCTTGATTGTGAGTCAAAGCGGATTGCCAGAAGTTAAAGTTGTCGACTGAAAGTCAAAGCTGGTGATCAATAGTCAAAGCTGCTGACAAGTAGTCAAAGCTAGCGAAGCGAAATCAAAGCTGACTATTTCTACGTCAGGCTGAAAGAATCTAACTAACTCAGGTTCTCAAATTGATAAAAAAACGGGAGTCCAGCCTGCTGATAATAGATGGAATAATCTCGACTGATCCAACCTGAAGTCCACACATTGATAAAACATGGAGTCAACTCAACTGGAGAAACATGGAAGGATTTAAGCTTTGAGTGTTTAATTTGCCACGTGTGATAACGTATCTGTAGAAGATCCTGACATGCCAGAAGATATTTTCAGAGTAGCAGAGTTACAGTGTACGATGATATAGACACTGATAGCGATGTACGAGAATTCTCAACAGGAAGAATTGAAATGTCAAATAGAAGGATATGATTGGTGCTCCCTCCAAGGAACTATTCATCATCTTCTCTATGAATACACACAGAATCCAACCTTTAAAGGTAATCAAATGTTGCGCATGCAATGCATCCAAAGCATTCAAAGCCCTATACTCAAGTCTATAAAATAGCGATTTCAAATAAAGAAGTCAATTATGCTATCAATAAATATCAAGAGCTCACATATACCTATCAGCTCAAGGTTTCAAAATACACTTCCTTAAGTCTAGGATTTCAATCTTTTATATCATAAGCTGAACATCTTTGAGTTTACGCGTGTGTTAACTCAGAATCTGAGTTGAAACCCCATATACAAAACTCCCAAAAGTTTGTATAGAAGCTTGGGAAAGTAAGCAACGAAGTGTTAGTTGCTTAAAGCTTGGTTATCTAACACCCGTAAGCTAGAGGTTAAGTTGACTGCATTCGAAAGCACTCAGCGATTTTCTACCACCCAAAGGCATAGGAGGAATGCCTAGTGAGGTAGGATATTGTAAGGTGAACTCAGTTTCTAGGTTTACTCTTGTATCATAAACAAGACCCAATCCGAAGTTAATGAATTGACTGAGAAATCAGTCCATAGACGTTGGAGTTGATCTCTTTGAACTACGTAAAAATCAATGTGTTATTTACTATCAGTTTTGATATTTATATTGTATGTTATTGAACTGTCATCATCAGCACACAACAACACAAGATAATTTTGAACCATCTATCAGTTTGATACTAAAGAGATTTAACTGAAAACTGACTAAGCAATATTTGGCTAAGTGTTTCAAATCAGTTTAGGGTTTTCAGTAAGTCAAATACAGCAACCACCACATTCTGCACGCACATTAGTTATCATTCCAACTGACCAGCTATCTTAGCAGTTATTAGGTTTCCCTATAGTCTATGTACATTCTCAAGGTGTCGTCTTTCTTCTTCAAGAAGAGCACATGCGCTCCCCATGAAGAGACACTATGTCTGATAAAACTTAAGTCCAAAAGTTCTTGGAGTTACATCTTGAGCTCTTCTAGTTCATTCGGAGCCATTCTGTATGTATGGTGCTTTTGACACCGGGGTTGATCCGGGTCCCAAGTCGATGGTAAATTCCACTTGTCTTTCTAGTGGTAGTCACGGTAGTAGTTCGGGAAAACATCGGATAATCTCGTACGATTACTTCGTCTTCAATTTTTTTTCTCATCTTCAGCTCTTCGTTCAGGTAAACAAGGTAAGATTGACAGCCTTTCTTTATCATCTTCGTTGCTTGTAGGGCAGAGACGATAATCTTTTTCCTACCCAAGCTAATTCCAAGATGGCTTGTTGGTTCCTTATCTAGGGGTTGGAATGAGATTTGTCTTTCGTTGCAAAGGATGGCGGTATAGTTTTTGGCTAGCCAATCCATTCCTAAGATTATGTTGACGTCCTGTATTAACATAATCATAAGATTATTTGTGAAGACCTTATGGCCTCTGAAGACTAGTTCTAGGTTTGAGCAAATGCGTGTGATTATTACGATTTCTCCTCCTGGTGAAGATACTTTCATCTTAGGTTCAACCCATTCAATTGTGAGTTCTAAGGTGTCTGTGTATGGACAAGCTATAAAATTTAATCTACCAAAGAAAGTCTTTGATCCAGATTATTAACGGAATGTCGATCCCTTAGAGCTAATCACAGACTTATAGCCTAACTCTTCCTCTGGGTCCTCCTCCGAGTCCTCGTCATCCTTGTCACCCGTCGTCTCCATCCGAGATATATCTTCGCCTGACGGCATCATGCTATGTTCGTGTAGGGGTCCTGTACGTCGGCCATAGTCATCCTCTTCCTCGAGGAAATGGGTCAAATCAAAGCACCTGCTGGTAGTGACCCTAGTTTGGTGGTACCAACAATGCGTAGTGGTGGGGTCTCTCCCTTCTCGTCACTCGTGTAGGCCGGGGCCTTGTCCTTGTCTACTATCATGTGTGCCTCACACACCACTCGTACCAACCTTTCCATCATAGCCATGCACGTTGAGTCCTCATTCTCTGGTGGATGTGGTTGTATTGGGGACGTGCTAAGCGGCAGTAGTGGCGAACATCGGACCATCATTGGCTGGGATGGGGTCACATCCACCTGTACCTTAGGACGTGATATTCCTGCCTCAAAATCGTGCCTCCCTTGACGACCCGAGAATGAATCTTGGCACATGTGTGCTCTAAACCGGGGTGAGTGAAGCTGTTGTAGAGGAGAGTCTGGACTGCAGAGGTGGAATCCATGGGTTGGTTGTTTAGTATGATTTTGTGCTTAATCTTGGTATTCTTTTGTATGTCATTTTCAATAGTTTGTCCTATTTATGTCGTTGGTTTGATTAGTATTGATCGAATTGGACTTATTTGGTTTGCTTCGATGTTTTGCAGACAAATGGAATTAAATAGGATGAAATTTATCTACCAATAATGATCCTATATTTAAGTGCATCTCGATAGGAGTCCGTGGCGCAAAGCGGATCTCAATTCGGAGTTCGGACGAGAGAAGCGGAGGCGAAGCAATGAGTCGCGCCTTGCGCTGAGTGCGTCGACGCTGGGCACGCCCCAACGCGCGCTCACATGGCGCTGAGCTCGCCCAGCGCCCTCCTAGCCTCCCAACGCACGCCCAGCGCCCTCCTGGCCTCCCAGCGCATGCCCCAGCCGCCTCCTGGCCTCCCAGCAGCGTTCTCTGTTGGATTGTATCTTGGCGGTTTGGTTGAGCTTGTACAATGTTTCCTGTACCACTATTACAATCTCTATCGGTTTGAATACTTGATTGCATATATCATGTCCCCTTATCTCATATATAAGTTAGATCATACGATTGTGTGAAGATCACGAAGTCTGTATGATTGGTCGAGCTTAATGAGATATAAAAGTTTCCTGGTGAGGGCGACTTAAGGGCGAGTTGTCGGTTTAGGCTGCGGTATAGATAAGTGACTTGACTTAGTTGCTTGTCTATCTTTGATGCGTCTCGGCGTATTGAAGGATCACGATGAGATGAGTTCTTCTTTCGACCGTCGTGAAGAACCAAGATCTCGGTGACTTACGATAATCTAAACCTCGATAAGGTATTAGGTGAGTATGAGTTCTTGACCATCACTTTGACTTGTTATGAGTGAGGGTTATATGTTCTAACCAATTCTCCGCATCTTGGGTGGTGGCGATCTTGTATGTCACGCTAGTTATCATGTCAGTCACCGTATCAGTTAAGGATGATGGCGTCCCTTAAGGAGCTCAAAGGTTTATTGTACTAAACCACTGCGGTTGAGTTAGCTCAAGTACAATAATAAGGTTGAGTGGTACTACTTAAGGAAATGAAGTTATTAATCGTTTTAGCGATCGATTGCTATAAATGATTAATGGACGTTCGATATCTTAAATCTGAGGATTACGTAATGTCTAAGTGCAAGCCGACTCAACCGGTAATAAAGGGTAAGTCGACATTCTTTCTCTGAGTGGCATGATCGAATGTTTATAAATTAATTTATGTTACGGGCTGAACATAAGATAATTAATTTATTTGAGGCCAATCTTTATTCCTTGCATTTGATCCACAATTTGGCCCGTCGGGCCCATAGCTTAGCAAGAAAATCGGTCCTATATCTCTCTATGGCAAGATTTTATTCTCTTTATCCACGAGGATATAATTATATTTATGGTATATGCATAGATCCTTTCCATATAAGATTATGGTAATAATCTTGAGAGTATGGAAATAATCTAGAGTATGGAAATAATCTAAGAGTATGGAAATAATCCTAAGATTATGGTAATATTCCATATAGGATTATGGTAATATTCCATATAGGATTATGGTAATATTCCATATAGGATTAAGGTAGTGCATTATAAATATAAGGTATGAGAGAATGCTCATTAATCCCGCACATAATTTGAAATTCCCATAGTTCTTGGGAGAGATTTTCGAGAGCCATCTTAGAGCATTGGGTGATTTTCGAAGCATTCTCCATAGATCGTCCTCGCTCGGCGTTGGAGATTGGGCAGCAGGGATCGATCCGAGAAGGTGAAACACGAGTCTCGACCGTTCAATCCGTTCATCGTTCGATCCACTTCGGCGGATCCAGGTAAACACGAGAAAAACCCCGGCGTGTTGCGATTAATTATATAGGCGCATACTGGGTTTATAATCAATGTATGGTGAATTAAACACCCAAGATGGATCCTCGGGCGAGGTTAACATACGTTTTCCTACAATTGGTATCGAGCACGGGATCGAGAATCTTGGCTCTGTTGGATTAATCACGTTTGATTATTACGTGCGTTTATTTAATTGTGGATCATGTCGTTCATCGTGGCTCGTTTATTATTTTGTCGGATGTTGTTGTTTTCACCACGAGAAAATCCGTGGTTAGATTAGATTTTATTATGTAAATCTTATACGTAAAAAGAAAACGAAGAAAAGAGCGAAGAAGCGAAGCGGCGGGAAAAAGCGGTAGCTCGGCGATCGTCGGGCGGTATCTCGCGAGTGAGCCTCGCGGTCGCGAAGCGATCGCGGCGCGCGCGGCGGGCGTGCGTTCGCGCCACGAGATCCTGGCGCCACGCGGCGATCGGCGATCGGCGATCGCGAATCTGCGAAGCAAGCAGCGGCGAGCTAGCGGGCGGCGGGCGCGTTCGCGCGTGAGCTACCAGCGCTTCACCGCGGCGGACTTCGCGATCGCGGTTTCGGCGGCCGGCGGCGGCGTCTCGGCGGGCGTTGGCGCTCGGCGATGGCCAGCGTGTCTGCTTTCGTCGGGTCGCGATGCGCCTTAGCGACATGCGAGGAAGCCCGCGAGGACACGCGAAAGCACGCGGCCGACAATGGTGAGCGCGCGGTGGGCCTTGCCCTGGCGCGCGGCCCGGCCACAGTTGGGCCGACCCGGCCCGGACCCGTTTTCAGATTTTCGGTCGGTGCCCGTGCGCGAGGCCCAGTGTTGAATCGGTCCGTGCGGGTGCGCGCGAGGCCGTTTTGTTTAATTACATACTTTGTAAATCTATGTAATAGATTAGATTTAAATGTGCAGGTTTCACGATTGGGCCGCGATGAACGTTTTATTTTATTTTATCGTTCATATGCATGTCGTGGATGTTTAAATAATGCAGTAGCATGCTATGTATGTTTATATTACGTTGACAAACCTTTAAGTGTTTTACGTAATTGGATGCGCATAGTAAGCATGCTAGGTTTATCGCGTTTATCAAGCATATTTTAGAATTCTGCGAGCATGTTTTACATGTTGAGTTCTATAGAAAAGCATGCTAGGATTACGTGATCTGCATGGACAAACCTTTTGAATAAAAAGACTAAGCAAGCAACCCGACAAATTAATTTTTCAAATTAAAATGTCAAGACCTCACTTTTGATCTCTAAACAAAGTGAGGCATTGCTGTGAGTAAACGATCCACACAGCATGGCTTGCTTGCCTTTGTTTATCATAAGTTTGTTAGATGAGATTTCAAAATAAAACATTTTAAATCTATTGAGAAGTGGGAGTTTCATGTATGGCGTCCACAGCGTGGGCTTGCATGTGCGATTTTCATAAGTTCTCTAGAGATAGATATAAAATGAGATAACAAAAATTTGAATTGGAAGCGGTATGGTCCGGAGTGAGTATACCAATTCTAAGAATTCATCTTCTTTGTTAAAATTGTGGTCATTGCTTAGACATCACCTCAAGTACAACTTCCGAAGTCCGCTTCTTGCGATAGTGATGTGGTCTAGTAAGGTCCGATCATTAATTTCATTTGTCATAAGGATAAGTTGACATGGATTGAAATTAAGCGACTAAAGGTATATTTTAGTGCAGTGGGGGTTCGTGTGTAGCGATCCACAGCGTGGCTTGCGTGTGGAATTCCTTGGGCGATTGGAGGTTTCAATTAATATTGTTTTATCAAAGGTTACAATATTATTATTCTGAATTATTTGCGATCGTATGCTTATGTGTTTTACATTATCGTTTCGGATATGTCTCTTCGCGATTATCAATATGCTCGCACAAAATCCGTTATCGGTCCAAATTTCATCGAGTGGAAAGCGAAACATGGAATATGTTCTTATCATTGAAGAACACATGTTTGTTCTCACTACTCCTAAACCGATGCCCTTACTTGCGCGTCGACTAATGAGCGGCGAGTCAGCGACTTTGGAATAAGTCGAACAATATGGCTAAATGCTATATGATGACTACGATGTCGAAAGGCTTGCGGTTGCTGACATCGATCGATGGTGAGCGCGACGATATTTGGTCGAGTCTCGAGAGTAAGTTTGGGCGATCGGATCGGACGATCACTTCCACACAATGAGAGAAATCTTGGCGTGTAAGATGGAAGAAGGAAGTTCGGTCCATGAACATGTCTCCACATGACTCATCTCATGGATAGTCTTGATCGGTTGGGAGGAGGTATTGTGGCGAAGCCAGGTCGATATCATCCTCAATACACGCCCAAGTCTTTTGAGAACTTTCGCGTGAATGCGATCATGAGCAAGACCGAGTTTACACTTAGTCGGTTGCTTAATGATCTCGTTCTGCGGAAGGAGTTATGGAAAAGGACACATGCTCTTGCTAGCACATCTAAGGGCCCAAAATTTTCATCGCAAAATGGAAATAGAAAAGGGGTGCCAAAGGTGGTAGAGGCGAGGAAATAGTGGGAGTAATGGGAACAAGAACATGGTTGCCACCGGAGGCAGAAGAAGCGAAAGGAGAAGGCGAAGTGCTTCAGTGCGGTAAGGCGGGCATTGGAAGGCCAAGTGCCCTATGCTCGAGGCTCAGTGCGCGTTTGCTTTAATGTGAAACATGTTTAGCGACTTGTTCTACCCGTTCTTGGGTAGTAGATCTGACATAATGATCATGTTTGTTACACCTTGCGGGGTTCTGCGGACAAGGGAGCTGTTTGATGGCGAGATAACGATCTCCATGGGCAGCGGCGAAAGTCGAAGCTGCTGCGGTTGGAGATGTTTCTTTATGTTTTGGGACAGAGTTTTAGTTTTGAAAGGCGTTTTATATGTGCGGTTTTGGTGGAACCTTGTTTCGTTTGAAATATTTACTCATGGATATTCTGTTATTTTGATAGTGGTGTTTCTATCATAAGAAATGACGAAGTTATCTGTGTTGGCACTTTATATAATTAAGCTTTATCTATTTTACGCAAAACATAATACCTATAACTATGTTGCATCTTCATCAAACCAAAAAAGAAAGTTTTCTTCGCAAGATGACTCTACTTTTCTCTGGCATCTTAGATTAGATCATATCAATCTAAATAGGATCAAGGCGGCTAAGAATGGGCGTTGGGTGATCTCACGGTTACTCAGTTCCCGATCTGCGAATCTGTATAGAAGGTAAGATGTCGACCGGACCCTTCAAAGCGAAGGGTTATAGAGCCAAAGAAATGTTGGAGTTAGTCCATTCGACTGTGTGGACCTATGTCCACACAAGCTCGTGGAGGTTCTGAGTATTTTGTCACTTTCGTTGGCGATTACTCAAGTGCGGATACATATACCGCATGCATGATGAGATGCTTTGAGAAATTCAAAGAGTTTAAGGCGGAAGTGAGGCGAAGCTAGGTAAAAGTATCAAGTCATCGGGTGCGATCGCGGTGGCGAATACCTCGATAACGAGTTTATGGACTATCTAGTGAAATGTGGGATTACATCGGCGCGCTTCAAGGGCACACCACGGCAAAATGGTGTGTCGGGCGAAGAAATAGGACTCTTTTGGAAATGGTTAGATCGATGATGAGTTATCTTTGCATTGCCTATTTCGTTACGGGATATGCCTTAGAGCGGCGGCATACTTGCTAAATCTAGTACCGTCAGTCGGTCGAAAAGACCCTTTCGAGTTGTGGTTTGGTATGAGCCGGTTTAAACCACATAAGGATATGGGCGATCCGACACATGTCTTTGAACAAGAAGGCGACAAGTTGGAGGCTAGATCGGCCTTAAGGCATTTTATTGGCTATCTAGAGGAGCGAAGGTGGTTTATTCTATAGTCTAAGGATCGAGAAGGTCATTATTAGCACTAATGCCCGATTCTTAGAAGAGATTATATGAAAATCATAAGTCAAAGTTGAAATCATTCTTGAGAATTAGAAGATGATCGTATTCCACCACCGATTAGGCGAAGGTGCGAGATGTCGAGTCTAGTGGGAGGATCGACACCGGATACTTGAAGAAATTGAAGTGGGTCGAGTTCATTGGAGATCACCGGCATCTGCAGTGGTACCTACACGACAAGTTGTGCAAGTTAGAGAACCACAAGTATCTGCACCCACCGTTGCCATTGTGCTGTAGAACCTCGTCGTAGTGGGAGGGTTGTTCGTCGACCCGGCGATTTATGTTCGTGGGTGAATCTTGGTTTAGTCAATGAGCGAACATGCGATAATCGACCCATGGACATCTGAGGAGGCGATCTGAGATATTGATGCAAGATCATGGCACACCGCTATGGACTTAGAAATGGAGTCCATAACGGCTATGGATGTATATGAAAGACACCTCTACGGATGGCAAGGAAGCCATAGGTAGTAAGTGGATATCTGAGAGAAGAGAGATTACGATGGAGAGGTTTCGGCTTTTAAAGCCGAGGCTTGTGGCGAAAGGGTACACTCAGTTGAGGGCATCGATTTCGATGAGACCTTTTCGCTGTAGCAATGCTCAAGTCCATCGAATTCTTACGGCCATAGCACCCACTTGAACCTAGAGGTTTGGCAAATGGATGTTAAAACCGCTTTTCTAAGCGGTTACCTTGAGGAAGGTAGAGACATCTATATCGCGACAACTTTGAAGGTTATGTGGTAAAGGGTGAAGAGCATCTAGTATGGAAGCTTAAGAAGTCCATTTATGGACTTAAGCGAACCTCCCGATCATGGAACTTACGCTTTGGAGGTGGTAAAGTCCTATGGATTTACCCGGTTGCTAGCGAGAGTTGTGTGTATCGGTTAGATGTTAACGGTGATGTGGTATTTCTTGCACTTTATGTAGATGACATCCTTCTAGTTGGCAACAACGTGAAGTGTTATCGGGGCGTAAAGAGTTGGCTATCCGATCGGTTTCAAATGAAAGACTTAGGAGATCAGTGTCATTCTTGGGATCAAGGTTTACCGAGATCGCGAGAAGAAAATGTTGAGCTTATCTCGGGCGTCTTACATTGATCTTGTGATTACTCGTTTTAGTATGCGGACCGCCAAGAAAGGATTGCTACCTTTCGGACATGGCGTTCCTTTATCTAAAAGCAGATCACCTATGTTTACAAAGGAGATAGAGGAATGAGACAAGTTCCTTACGCTTCCCGTGGAAGTCTCATGTGCGCAATGCTATGCGCGAGGCCCGATATACGCTATCGGTGGGCATAGTAGCTAGATATCGATCTAACCTGGACAAGCTCATTGGACTGCGATGCAGCATATACTCAAGTACACGAAAGGACTCGAGATTATAGGCTGGTTTACCATGCGGATAGTCTAATGCCTTTGGGTTATCTGAGTCGGTTCCAAGTGCGAGTGATAAGAATAAGTCTACCTCGGACTATGTGTTTACCTTGTGAGGTGGAGCCGTATCTGGCGGAGTGCAAGCGGCGATGCATGCGGACTCTACCATGGAAGCAGAACATGTAGCCGCTTGAAGGCTACTAAGGAGGCGGTATGGTTGAGAACTACCTCGAGGATCTAGATGTGGTACCGGTTTGCTCAAGAGTATCATGGTTTCTTGTGATAACTCGGTGCAATGGCAAACTCGAAGGAACCACAGGACCCACAAGCGACCTAACACATAGAGAGAAAGTACCATGTCATCACGAGAAATCGTTAGGCGAGGGGCGTGCTGATTGCAAAGATTGATCTGACGGATAACCTAGCGGATCCATTCACTAAAGCTGCCGCAATAAGTCTACGTCGGGGCGTTAGAGGACTTGGATTGCGCTTGATGGCACCCACTTAGAAAGGAAACTTTTGTATAAGTGGGAGAAGCAAAGTGATGGTTGTTTGTAATAGCTAGTAGAAAGACACATTGTATACTAAAAGTTTGCTTTAGTATAAGTGGGAGATTGTTGGATTTGTATCTTTGAAAGCGGTTTGGTTGAGCTTGTATACAATGTTTCCTGTTACCACTATTACAATCTCTATCGATTTGAATACTTGATTGCATATATCGTGTCCATTATCTCATATATAAGTTAGATCATACGGTGTGTAGAAGATCACGAAGTGCGTATGATTGGTGAAACAATGAGATATAAAAGTTTCACGGTGAGGGCGACTTAAGGGCGAGTTGTCGGTTTGAGGCTGCGGTATAGATAAGTGACTTGACTTAGTTGCTTGTCTATGCTTGATGCGTCTCGGCGTATTGAAGGATCACGGTGAGATGAGTTCTTCTTCGACCGTCGTGAAGAACCAGATCTCGGTGACTTACGATAATCTAAACCTCGATAAGGTATTAGGTGAGTATGAGTTGCGACCATCACTTTGACTTGTTATGAGTGAGGTTATATGTTCTAACCAATTCTCCGCGTCTTGGGTGGTGGCGATCTTGTATGTCACGCTAGTTATACATGTCAGTCGCGTATCCGTTAAGGATGATGGCGTCCCTTAAGGAGCTCAAAGGTTTATTGTACTAAACCTGCGGGTTGAGTTAGCTCAAGTACAATAATAAGGTTGAGTGGTACTACTTAAGAAATGAAGTTATGTCGTTTTAAGCGGTCGATTACTATAAATGATTAATGGACGTTCGATATCTTAAATACGAGGATTCGTAATGTCTAAGTGCAAGCCCGACTCAACTTCGGTAATAAAGGGGTAAGTCGACATTCTTTCTCTAGTGGCATGATCGAATGTTTATAAATTAATTTATGTTACGGGTGAACATAAGATAATTAATTTATTTGAGGCCCATCTTTATTCCTTGCATTTGATCCTGGGTGGCCCGTCGGGCCCATAGCTTAGCAAGAAAATCGGTCCCTATATCTCTCTATGGCAAGATTTTATTCTCTTTATCCCACAAGGATATAATTATATTTATGGTATATGCATAGATCCTTTCCATATAAGATTATGGTAATAATCTTGAGGTATGGAAATAATCTGAGAGTATGGAAATAATCCTAAGAGTATGGAAATAATCCTAAGATTATGGTAATATTCCATATAGGATTATGGTAATATTCCATATAGGATTATGGTAATATTCCATATAGGATTAAGGTAGTGCATTATAAATATAAGGTATGAGAGAATGCTCATTAATCCCACGCATAATTTGAAATTCCCATAGTTCTTGGGAGAGATTTTAGAAACCATCTTAGAGCATTGGGTGATTTTCCGAAGCATTCTCCATAGATCGTCCTCACTCGGCGTTGGAGATTGGGCAGCAGGGATCTGATCCGGAAGGTCAAAGCACGAGTCTCGACCGTTCAATCCGTTCATCCGTTCGATCCTCGGCGGATCGAGGTAAACGAGAAAAACCCCGGCGTGTTGCGATTAATTATATAGGCGCATCTAGGTTTATAATCAATGTATGGTGAATTAAACACCCAAGATGGATCCTCGGGCGAGGTTAACATCGTTTTCCTACATTCTCCACCGGCGCCCGCTCTGTCACGCCCCAATTCAGGAAAGGCGCGGATGTCGGGGTGTGATTAGGGGTGGGGTTAAGCGGGGAAGAGGGGATACATATAACATACATGATAAGAAGATGTGACCATGAAATCGGGCGACATCTCCTCTATAACTAGGACATATCACGAAGGGAGGGTGCACAAACAATCCTGAGAATAATATCGATATCATAACTTGAGAAAACATGATCTTGGTTTATTATAAGTAATGCGAAAGGCAAATAGCATTACATCCATCGACTAGACCGGTCGACCACATAGCATGCTCGTATCGAGACTCACGTGAGAATAACATAACAAATCTTGTTCCCAATCGGAAAGCAAATAAGGGACAAGAATACATAATTATCGAGTGCGTATTTAACACAACATCGCGGAAGCATAGCATGAAGAACCCGCATGCTCCACCAGCGTCGCCCGTCCGACCCTCCTCCATACGTGAAAAGATTTGAAAAAGAGTTTGGGGTGAGTACTAGCGCTTCGGTGGGGTTTTATCATAAATCAAAAGAATCATGAGGCCGTGTTGAGCACTTACCTTAGAAGGTTTTAAAACGTAAATCCACTTCTAAGTAAGCAAAATAGATTTTCATTTTCGATACGATCCGTTATTCTTGTTACTCCCATCATAGAACCATGAACCACGGCTCGGGCGTATCCCGCCACCCGTCACATGACATTCATTCGGCCGGAACATATCCGATCGGCCGCCGGAACGTATCCGATCGGCTAACTCGGTGTGGACTTGAGGGTGAATCCCGTCGAACCATAACCACCTCATTACGCTTTTTTCGTGTGGACTTAGGGTTCTATCCGGCGGAACCATAACCACGTGTTGGGGTCTATCCCTATGATCAATACTCGAGATGGTGATCAACCCACAGAATAGAGATCCGTGCACAACCATGATAGAACCATATCTTGGATCGGAGAGCGATAATAATTTCACAAAAAACATTTTACGGCGTACATGTTTTATTTTGAAATATCGAGTAAATAACTCAAAATAAGCATATATAACACGAGCAGAATGACGTCAACCGAGAGATATCTACTGATCGATGACTTCACCGATCGCTGGTAGGTACACAGTAACAAGGCGAAACAACTTTTGGAGTTACTTCCACAAAGCAAAGCAACAACGTGATCAAGCGACGATCGTAGCAAAATTAGGGTTTCGACTTTACGAACCCACATTTGGCACTCTCGGTTTTCAAATCAACTCGATCTGAAGGAAATATATTCGAGGCATCGAGACCTATAATAGGGTACTTTCAAATATGCATGCATGCAAGTTGACTCAAATCTTAACGTGAAGAAGCTTAATCGATGCTATCGCCGGATCTAGGATAAACCGTCCAAAATCGATGCATGAAAATGGAAACATAAGCAATATGCATAACGACGAACATGGAATGACAAGCGGCGTTGAAAATGGATAACTTGAGCATGTCTTCCTTTAGAAAACTCGAAAACGGAAAACATCCCGATGTCTGACGAAAAAGCGAAGCGGAATCGGTGCTTTAGTAGAATCATAGCCGGAACTCAAAACCTAAAGGACCCGTAGCAAAGGTGGGCCGTCGGCCACCAAATCGGTGACAACAGACCACCAAATCGGCGATGACAATGGCGGCGGCAATGGCCAAATCGGTAGGCCTCCGGTTGTTTTCCGCCCGTCCTTTAGAATCCCGAGTTCTATGCTATCGATCTACTAAAAGCGGAATCAAAACAAGAAAAGGACAAAAACAAAAAGCGGGCTGCGGGGGTGGTTGATCGGCGGTGGTGGCTCGGCGGTATGATAATGCGCCCTGGTGAGCCTCCCGGCTCGATCCCCACTCTCCGTGACTTGCGTGCACAGGCTGCTCGGCTCTTCCGTAAACACGGAGAGCGAAGAAATGAGCGTTGAAAATGAAGGCCTAGCCTCCTGTTATAGGAAAATTGATTGCTTGCATTTGTTGCATGACCCTTTTTCAACGCATAAGCGGCCAACTTTTAAAACGGACTCAAATTTAGCAAACTTGGTACCCATGGACACGAAATAAAATACGGACACAATGACTATAAACAAGATATGCTTTTAAAGATCCATGAAAAGTCCGGTTTTCGATAACTTCCGGAGTGCGAACCTTCATGGGTGGTCGAAAACACGCATACTTAGTGTCATGAATTAGGTCATAAGACACTCTTCACAACGCTTTGAGGTTTCGTGACGGTCGCATCACCGAAACAAAAGTCAACCTTTGACCTTTTCTCGAAAAGCGTGCCATGCAAAATGAGAGCTTAAAAGGCGGGTATTACATCCTCCTCCTTAGAAAAATTTCGTCCCGAAATTTCAAACACGTGGAGAAAACAACTCGGTCTTGAGCCACGAATTTGTCTTCCAACTCCCACGTAACCCTCCTCTCGTGGTGATTCCACAACACCTTTACCAGCGGAATCGCTTGTTCCTCAATTCCTTGACTTCTCGTTCCAAGATAGCCAGCCCTTTCCTCGTAACTTTCGATCTGAGCAAGAACCACTTGGTCATGCTTGATCACGTGTTTTGGGTCGAACACGTACTTTCTCGGTGAGAAGCGTGAAACACGTCATGAACATCTCCGATGCTGGGTGGCAAAGCTAACCTATAGGCAGCGGGGCCTATCCTCTCAAGAACTTGAAGGTCCAGCGAACCTCGATCGTAACTTACCTCGTTTCCCAAAGCGAGCGACTCCTCTCGTCGGAAACGCTTAAGGAAAGCGATCTCCGATCATGAGCCAAGATCCGTCGGCGGCTTGTCCGCATAGGACTTCGCACATCCTGCGCTTCCTTGATCCTTCGCTGATCGATCGATGACCTCGACCGATCATTGAACCATCTCGGTCCTAACATCTTCCTCTCGCCCACCGTCCCGATAAAGTGGCGATCGACACTTCCTTCCGTCTGACGCTTCATAGGGAGCCATTCCTATGGTGGCACGATAAGCTGTTGTTATAGGAAAACTCTACCAAAGGTAGTATCTCTTCCCAATTTCCACCTCATCGGCCCACATTTGCTCGCACATATCTTCGAAGACACGAATCATTCTCTCCGTGACCGTCCGTTTGAGGATGGAATGCCGTACTAAGATTCGACTTGGTCCCGGCTTCCTGCACTCATCCAAAACCTTGGCGTGAACCTCGGGTCACGATCGACGTGTCGATACGGTGCACACCATGTAACAAATGCGATTTCTTTGGCGTAAAAGAGAGCAAGCTTATCGAACCCGTCGTCGTCCGAATCGGTGAAATGAGCTGACTTCGTTAGTCTATCGGCGACAACCCGTATAGCGGTGTTTCCTCTCACGACCTTGGAAAACTCACCACAAAATCCATACCGATATGATCCCATTTCCACTCACGGGATTGGTAGCAGTTGCAACAATCTGACGGACGTTGGTGTACGACTTTCACTTGCGACAAGCGAACAACGTTCCACAAACGCGACTACGTCCTTTTCATCCTTCCCACCAAATGTTCCTTTTAAGGTCTCTGTACATTTGGTGCTTCTGGATAATTTGTATCACGGTGCCTCATGAGCTTCACTCATGATTTTATCTCTCAATTCCCTATTGAGTGGCACACATAACCTTCCTCGGAATAGTAGCGCGTTGTCTCTACGCTTAGTGAAACCCTTGCTATCTTCTAGCCTTGCTTTCAAGCGCATCTTTTCAAGAACTCATCTCCCGTTGCGCACTCACGATGGCTTCTCTCGGTCGGTTCGTTTGTCAAGTCTGCGATGAATCCTTGCACGATTACGGCGGGTGAATCACTTCGGTGAGCTTCGAAATCTCGAATAAGCTCTTTCTCTCGCGTAAGAAGATATCCCAACCGCTCTCGACTTGCGACTAAGGGCATACGCTACGACATTGGCTTTTCGGTGATAAGCGATGGAGCAATCATAATCCTTCACCAACTCTAGCCATCTCCTTTGCTTTATGTTCGACTCTTTTGTTCAAAGAAATACTTGAGGCTCTTGTGATCCGTGAAGATTTCACACTTAACTCCATAGAGATAGTGCCTCCAAATCTTCAACGCATGAACAACTGCCGCTAACTCCAGATCGTGAGTTGGGTAGCTCAACTCGTGCGGTTTCAACTGACGAGACAGCGTGAGCTATAACCTTCCCGTTCTGCATGAGAACGCAACCCAAACCAAGTTTGGATGCATCGGTGTAGACCACAAACCCGTCGTTCCTTCCGCACGGCTAACTGCTTTGGCGGTTGTTAGCTTCTTCTTTAACTCTTGGAAACTTGCTTCACAAGCTTGGACCATGAAAACTTGATTCCTTTCACGGTACATTGCGTCATCGGCCTTGACTTTGAAAACCCTTCGATGAAACGTCTATAATATCCGCCAAGCCTGAAAGCTTGAACCTCATTGGCATTAGTCGGAACCTTCCAGTTACTACTGCTTCAACCTTCATTTGGGTCGACTTTGATTCCTTCTGCACACGATGTGTCGAGGAACATCACTTCTTTGAGCCAAAACTTCGCACTTACTATACTTGGCATACAACCTCTCTGCTCGTAACGTTTCCGAGCGGTGCGGAGGTGTTCTGTGCAACTCGCATTCTTGGAATGAGCGAGAATATCATCGATAAAAACCAAGACGAAACTATCCGGTGCGATGGAAAACTCGATTCATCGGATCCATGAAAATTCTGGCACATTGGTCGAGCCAAGCGGCATCACGATGAACTCGTAGTGCCCATACCTCGTCTGACGCGGTCTTAACGTCCTCCTTCCCGATCTTCGGTGATGGTAGCGATCTCAAATCGATCTTAGAAGACACTCGCTCCCTCGAGCTGGTCAAAAAGATCGTCGATCCTTGGAAGAGGATATACATTCTTGATCGTCGACTTATTCAGCTCTACGTAGTCGAATGCACATCCGCATTGACCGTCATCCTTCTTGACGAGCAGGCGGCGCCCCCACGGCGACACGCTGGGTTGGATAAAACCTAGATCCAACTGACTCCTGCAACTATGCGCTTTCGGTTCTTGCAATTCTTTGGGTGCCATTCTATATGGTGCCTTTGATCTTGTGCTTGCTCACGGTTCCAAATCAATAGTGAATTCCACTTGTCTATCGGTGGTGGCTTTGGCAAGTCCTCGGGAAACACGTCAGGATATTCACACTGCATCGCTCCTCTTGCAAGCGTTTGCTGTTCATCGTGCCTGTCAAACTTACGAAGAAAGTTTGACGACTTCCTCTGATCATCCTCACCGCCTTGGTCTTTGAGATCATTGCACGCATAAACACCCGTCCTTATGCCGTGAAACAAACTTCCACTCCTTGGTGTTCGAAAAGCAACTTCTCTCGAGACAGCGTATAGTTGCCATGTGCTTTTCAACCAATCCATGCCAAAGATGACATCGAAATCTTCCATTCGATGACATGCAAATTGACAAGGACATACGCTCCTGATTTCTACTTCTGGTCCGGGCATATCTCTTTTGCCTTTAGCACTTCCGTGACGGGATGCTAATTTCAGTACTACTGTGATTCCTTGGGTACCAGACCCAACCTCTCACGCGATTCTTGAAACATAAGAATGTGAGGCTCTGTGTCAAACAAAGCGGCAACGGGTATATCACTCATATGGATTATACACGCAAGATTTCGGGAGCTTGAGCCGCTGCTTCTTGATTCAGCGTCACCGCTTGCTCACGCGGTGGCCTTTGGTTTCTTGGCCTAGGGTGACCTCCTACCCGTTGTTTGTCCTCGGCGGAGCATGATTACGCCTTTGCGGGCTGGATCTTGCCTTCTTGGCGCACTGCTGGGCCTCCTAACGGACAATCTCGGCGTAATGTCGAGACTTCTTTGCGATAGCACTCGATGCTACCTTGCTGCACTTCGCCGAAATGATTCCTTTGGCATTTACGGCAAAGGTTTTTCCACACCGCCGCATGGGTTGGAAATTCCTTCCCAAGGTTGCCTTTTCTCACTTGAATGCCTTGATTCCTTGGAATCCTTTGGACCTTCTGGTTCCTCGGAACACTGATTGCCTTTCCTCGATCTTCCATTTCCTCTTACCTCTTCCTCCGTCGGATGGCTGTCGGGTGGCATCGTTCTCTCTGAGGCAACATTGACTCAATGTTTAATGCCGGTTCGAGGGCTGCGCATCGTCGGATCTCCCCGACGGTGA
The DNA here is from genome assembly GCA_036937905.1 of Salvia rosmarinus. Taxonomy (NCBI): domain Eukaryota; kingdom Viridiplantae; phylum Streptophyta; class Magnoliopsida; order Lamiales; family Lamiaceae; genus Salvia; species Salvia rosmarinus. Next base: position 351,463 of record JAODLM010000411.1, read on the forward strand.
CGAAATTCGATCTCGGGTCGGTCTCTCGAACACATGCGCCTGGCGACCTCGGTGCCAACCAGTGCGTAGCATAGCGTGACGGACGATTGAGCGGCGATCGTGCTCGGTGACCGTCCTTCTTCCTCGGCGAAGATTCGGACTTCGTTTGCCTTCTCTGCGTATAACGCCGAGCGCGTACTTTCCATGAGTTCTTCCTTGAAATCTTCCCACGTATACCTTGCCTTTGTCACGGTGTTAGGGTTCTCCTCACGGTTCCCACAATCGGCCTCGTCGGTTGGGCGAAGATCGCGCAATTCAGCTTTTACGCTTCGCGGCCGATGTATTCGAAGATCCTTCGGTGGATCGTATCCGGTTCTCGGCGTCGATCGGTTCGCCGAGACCGTCGAGCGTGGGGGATTACACTGCGAAAACTCTCGATCGCATGCCGCTGAACCAAAGGTGGTTCTGGGCTTCTTCCACGTTATTGTTCCTCGATTCCTTGTTCTCGGCATTACGCACCGGCGTTTGAAACATTAAACGCTTTCGCATAGATAACCGGGTATCGTCGCATAACATATATCATCACCCATAGCACATATCATCACATATACCACATATCACGACGATCACATATAATCATGCAATCATGTCAACATATCATCGTTATGCCTTTCACATAACATTATCATCACACATCACATAGATCATATATCATCATGGCATAGCTCATATCACGTATAAGCATCAAACATAAACATCACATCATAGGCGGCGTTAGTATCGATAATATTCGGTGTCCATGAAGGGTTGTCAAAATACAAGATCAGGTATGTCGGTCAAAAGGTCGGATGTGAGCAAAGAATCGACTCGGTCATTTGTCAAAAGATGCCGCTCTGTCCATGCTTCTAGCGAGACTCTGCGACATCCTTTGTACACACCGACTACCTAGATCTCATCCTCCATATCCATCCATTATTCCCGCTCGTCCAGCCGGTTCCATTCTCCTCTCCTCATCTCTCTTTCCTTCCAATCGGGCTTGAATTGGTGCCGCTTGAGCGATCTGCATGGAAGCAAGCCTCTCGTGGGTATGATCCCATCAAGATGTGCTTTGATTGCACAGTGTCGGTGAAAGGTGTACTGAGTCCCTGTCTCGGCGCTTGCCTTCCTCAATGTGCCCGACCTCGTGAGTCATCGGCTGCTCCGGATCACGGGTCCTCGAATCCTCACTATCGCCCTCGTTTTCATCGGGTCCTCCTCTTCTTCCTCGTAGTCGCCTTCGGATGCGGTGGCGCGGTTTGGTGGCATGAAGATTATTACGGGCTTCTTTCGCCTTTGTCGGACGGACAATATCTCTCGTCACGAAGTTCCCGCCTCAAAGTCGTTCGGGTCGCCCGGAAAGTAAGGATCGTCGATGGAGGTGTAGTGGTGGTGTATCTGTTGCCTTGGCGATCGCTGATTGATGGTTGTTCTCCTAATGGCTCTTGGGAACATCATCCCTATCATCGATCGGATCGGTCCTCGGTGTCTCGCAACCACGTCCTCCTCGGATGGTATACCTCGGTGGTCATCCACCGTCTCCATACTCGGCGGCGAACTCGATAAAGTCCAAGGTAAGGTGCCTCGTGATAGGATCCCGTCCCGAACAACACATGTCCTTGCTTTCTCGCCCATGGTTGCCAACCTGTCGGTAGCCTTTCGGTCATCCGATAGTAGGCCTCGTATTCTGACACTTTCCCACTGTCTCGAACCTTTCTCCATAACCCAACAAATCTTCCCAGAAATACTCCCAATGGCTCATGAATATTCCGGCACATTCCACGAATTTACTGGATATGCTCGTCCATTACGTGAGATCTCGACCAACGTTATGCGGGCCTTTGAATATCCATAAATCTACATGTTAGTTCACCATAAAACAACAACAAATATTCACGTTTCCTTTTTCTGTCCCAGACCCAGTCATCTGGGTAATCATGTTTCAAACACATGTTCATTTCAACACATATCAATATCAATATCGATATAATCACGTAAGCAAATACAGGATTCACTTACAAGCACTCGTTTATCAAAATAAACAAGATTTTCAATCAACAATACATTGCTATGTAAACACATAGACTTACATCAACCATACGTGATCACATCAATCACATCATATCGTATAAGCGATTTTCATATCACGACCACACGGGCCCTTTTGTTCCATCAACGATCACTTCCACATCCACATCACCATCCATCCACATCTCGTCCACATCACGTTTACATCACGTAAACTCTTACCGTGCCAAAACACATGAAACGAAGATCACATCAAGCATCACATAACCACGTAAAGCATCGTCAAATAAACACATACCTCGTCCCTTTTTAAAGGAGGTGGCACGACGGTGGTGAGGGTAGGCAGTGCACGATAAGCAGTTTAGAAGAACAAGTTCTAAACACTCGATTTCAAAACGCACATGATATAAAGCAAACAAAGCGCTTTGATATCAAGCGATATGAACACATACCCAAAGCGAGCGCTCGATACCATGCGGTATCGGATAACAAAGATAGATGTCGGGGCGAGAACCTTTGCTCGATACCATCTTTATCACGCCCCGATTCGAGGAAGGCACGGATGCGGGGTGTGATTAGGGTGAGGGGTTAAGCGGGGAAGAAGGGGATACATATAACATACATGATAAGAAGATGTGACCATGAAATCGGCGACATCTCCTCTATAACTATGACATATCACGAAGGGAGGTGCAAACAATCCACCAATGAATAATATCGATATCATAACTTCGAAAAACATGATCTTGGTTTATTATAAGTAATGCGAAGGCAAAATAGCATTACATCACATCGACTAGACCGTCAACCACATAGCATGCTCGTATCGAGACTCACGTGAGAATAACATAACAAATCTTGTTCCCAATCGAGAAAGCAAATAAGGGACAAGAATACATAATTATCGAGTGCGTATATAACACAACATCGGAAGAAGCATAGCATGAAGAACCCGCACTCCACCCTCGGCGGCGCCCCACCCTCCTCCATCCGTGAAAAGATTTGAAAAAGAGTTTGGGGTGAGTACTAGCGCTTTTCAATTTGGGGTTTTATCATAAATCGAAAGAATCATGAGGCCGTGTTGAGAGCACTTACCTTAGAAGGTTTTAAAAGCGTAAATCCACTTCTAAGTAAGCAAAATAGATTTTTCATTTTTCGATACGATCCGTTATTCTTGTTACTCCCATCATAGAACCATGAACCACGGCTCGGAGCGTATCCCGCCACCCATCACATGACATTCATTCGGCCGGAACATATCCGATCGTGGCGGGAACGTATCCGATCGGCTAACACGGTGTGGACTTGATTCAAATCCCGTCGAACCATAACCACCTCATTACCTTTTTCGTGTGGACTTAGGGGTCTATCCGCTTCGAACCATAACCACGTGTTGGGGTCTATCCTCTTATGATCAATACTCGAGATGGTGATCAACCCACGAATAGAGATCGTGCACAACCATGATAGAACCATATCTTGGATCGGAGAACGATAATAATTTCACAAAAAACATTTTACGGCGTACATGTTTTATTTTGAAATATCGAGTAAATAACTCAAAATAAGCATATATAACCCAACTGAGCAGAATGACGTCGGCCGAGAGATATCTACGGATCGATGACTTCACCGATCGCCTTGGTAGGTACACAGTAACAGACGAAACAACTTTTGGGGTTCTTCCCACAAAGCAAAGCAACAACGTGATCGAACGACGATCGTAGCAAAATTAGGGTTTTCGACTTTGAACCCACATTTGGCACTCTCGGGTTTCAAATCAACTCGATCGAAGGAAATATATTCGGGCATCAAGACCTATAATAGGGTACTTTCAAAATATGCATGCATGCAAGTTGACTCAAATCTTAACGTGAAGAAGCTTCAAAAATCGATGCCTATCCTCGGATCTAGATAAACCGTCCAAAATCGATGCATGAAAATGGAAACATAAGCAATATGCATAACGACGAACATGGAATGACAAGCGACGTTGAAAATGGATAACCCGGGCATGTCTTTCCTTTAGAAAACTCGAAGCAACGGAAAACATCCCGATATGCGTAAGCGAAAAACGAGAAAAACGGAATCGGTACTTTAGTAGAATGCATGGCGGAACTCAAAACCTAAAGGACCGTAGCGAAGGTGGGCGTCGACCACCGTCGGCGAACAGCCACCAAATCGGCGGCGATGGCGGCGGCGGCAATGTGCGTCGGCCGGCCTCTCGGCCGTTTTCGCCCGTCCCTTAGAATCCCGAGTTCTATGCTATCGATCTACTAAAAGGCGGAATCAAAACAAGAAAGGACAAAAACAAAAACGGGCTGCGGGGGTGGTTGATCGGCGGTGGTGGCTCGGCGCGGTAATGGCGCCGCCACGAGCCTCCCGGCTCGATCCCCACTCCTCCAGTGACTTCATGACGTACACAGAGCTGCTCGGCTCTTCCGTAAACACGGAGGCGAAGAAATGAGCGTTGAAAATGAAGGCCCTAGCCTCCTGTTTATAGGAAAATTGAAATTTGTCTTGTGATGCTTGCATAGCGACCCTTTTCGAAAACGCATAATGACGCAACTTTGCAAACCGGACTCAAATTTAGCAAACTTGGTACCCATGGACACGAAATAAAATACGGACACAATGACTATAAACAAGATATCTTTTAAAGATCCATGAAAAGTCGGTTTTGATAACTTCCCTGAGTGCGAACCTTCATGGGTGGTGAAAACCTGCATACTTAGTGTCATGAATTAGTCATAAGACACTCTTCACAACGCACGAGGTTTCGTGGATCGGTCGCGATCACCGAAACAAAAAGTCGACCTTTGACCTTTTCTCGAAAACGTGCCATGCAAGCGAAGCTTAAAAAGGCGGGGTATTACACGCTCCATGGCCTCCCAACGCCGCCCGTTCCCTCCGTCGCCCGCTTCGTACACGCAAGCGGTGACCTTCCTCCCCGCCGTCGTAGCGCCGGTTTCGTCGTGGCATCCTCCATGGCGGGCCGGGCGTATCTAGCGCCCGGCCTCAGCGGTGAGCTTGCCCCGCAGCGGCCGGCCTCATCTCCGTCCAGCGCTGCGTCCGTCAACAGAGTCGTCCCAGTGCCGGTTTCATTCCGTCCGGCGCTGGGGTGCCCTCTCCGTTCATTCCAGAGAGCGCTCGCGTCCGGGACTTGTCCGTCCGGCGGGCGTGTATTTCAGGCCCAAATTCAGCGTTTTAAATGGGCTTTTCGATGGTTGAATAAATAGAAGAATTCAGCCACACACATTCTCACATCCTCAGACTCACGCACACACGTATTCTCTTTTCTTTTCTCTTTTCTTTTCCATTTTCTTTCCATTTAATTCTTGCATCTCGGATTAATAATTGGATTGGGCGATTCCGGATATTTGGAAGACGAATTTATCTATGAATGGTTTGTAAGTTTTTCTCGTTTTCATTATGTCTATGTAATTGGGATTGGAATAATTTCTACCATAAGATAAATTATCGATTTGTAGAATAATACATGTTAGGTTGTTCTTATCTTGAATCGTGATTGTTGGATTGATGATTTGCGAATTTCTTATCCGTATAAATTATTTATTTCATGATCCTCATACATGGTGTTCGAGAGAATAGTGTAGGTTGATTATGTGCTTATGTTTGATTATGAAGCTATGCGACAGCGGATTTATATTAGATATAAGTTTAACAACGAAAGTGATCGAGAGATTGGTTTGTTGTTGAGTAATTAATATATGTGGGTAGGGTTTTGCTATCGTGTGCTTTGTAGTAAAATATCCTTAAGTAGTTGATGGTGGGTTGATTGAGAGATCCCCTGTCATTAAGTTCAAGTCTAACATTGACGTAATCGAGAGATTAGTTAGTGTTGACCGTTTGGTGTGAAGCGTGGGTGTTTTATGCATTGTGTACCGGTCCTTGATTCATTAATAGCGAGGACAGATTCGAACCCTAGAACACCGTCTCCAATTCTATGTATCTGCCAATTCCTATTGTTGTCCAAGTGCATCCGTTTTCCCTGCTTTATTTTATTTCCTGCTTTCGTCCGTTTCGTGACAGATCCCCTTATTTTAGGACGTTAGTATTTCTTTTCTATTTTCGCGTTTGACATAGAACCGTAGCCCTGTTAAGCCTTCCTCGAGAGATTCGACTTGGGTCGACCTTACCGCTCTATAAGTACCTCTTACTATTGCGAGCGACTAAAAAGAACAATTTGGTCGGAACAAATTTTGGCGCGTTCTTAGGAAGGCTTTAGGCTCTAGGTTTTGTGTTGTTTTGTTTTTCCTGTTTCTTCCGTCTTCTTCTTTTTATTTCTTTTATTTCTTTTCTTTGTTACTATTTTACATAGCAGTGCGTGTAATCTTATTTTTGTAGTTGGTGTCATTAATGCGGGGTTATCGGCGATATGAATATGGTCGGGGCGGCTTGGAGGAGGAAAGCACGTCGTATTGGGCAAATTTTCCTTACAAAGAAGGAGCCCAATTCGACTATTTTGTGGGATACCCGTCAGTGTGAGCATCAAGCCTATGATCCCTCCTGGAGGCATCCTCGAGTTCTTCATATAGTCGGGACCTCTTGCCCCAACAACAGTAGGTGAAGCCGACATTGGAGGAGTCATTGCGGTCATTCATTCGAGGCGAGTTAGTCGGTGGGCCGACATTGGAGGAATCATTGCGGGCTTTCATTCGAGGCGGTCGGTAGGTGAAGTCGACATTGGAAGACACATTGGCGTCTTTCATACGGATGAGTCGACAAAGGTTCGAGATGTTGGAAGCATCTATGGGCGTTTAGAGACTCAAGTCGGTCGATCGGCAGGATAGTGGAAGAATTGGTCCACAACCAAAGTGTGGAGGAGATGTCGAGACAATTGGAGCAAACTTCTTCTATCATAGTCTATGAAGATGATGAAGTTGAGAGGAGAATCGGGAAGATGATGAAATTAAAGAGTCGAGGTTTCATCAAACCACGACTAACCATGAACAACTTTGATATCTTCCCGAACCGGTTAGAGGAGGAAGAGAGACATACGTTGAGTAGCATCTATAATTTTTCAATATCCTAATTCTCCAAGTATTGTCTTTGTTGGAGTTGAAGTTATCTATTTTGCTTTGAAGAAGAGGATGTTTGATTTGAACTTAATTAATTCATTATTTGCTACATTGAATGTCCTTTGTGCTTACATTGTTACTCGATCTTTGGTTGAGATGGTATTCCTATAGGTGAAGGACTACGGATAGTCCGTTTTTCATTGGTGGAGCTCGTGCCATTGAAATGAGCGCTGCGTGGGAGGCAACCCACGAGTTATTTGTTTTTATGTTTTGTTTCTTTTTCTTTTCAGGTTTTTAATAAGTGAGATGAGAATTGTGGCAAGCTGCATTGCATGAACACTCAAGCCACTAGACGTCGTCACCGCCGTACCTAGTTGACATGCTCTCCCAATTTTAGGGAAGTTCACTTCTACATTTTACCTTTATGGCTTTTGTATAAAGTGTGGAGGCGTGCTTGCCGTCTTTGTGTGTTTGCATGTGACTTGTGTTTATTTGGGTGTGTCGTCCTCCATTTTATACCTTTTGTTTGGATTTGGGTATGCTTTATCGTCTAGCATACGAGTAGAGTTGAGTGAGCATGATTTGATTGGGTATGCACGTCCGAACGATTTCTAGTAATTCTTATCGATCGTGACTTGGCTTGATATTTGTTAATGATTGATCTAGGCGTAGTGGGGCGCGTCGAGTAAATTATGATGAAGTGATATGTGTGGTTGATTTTCGTTGCTATTTATATGGTCCCCTTGCGTGTCTTATCTGGAAAAAAAAATTATGAAAATATGAAAAGATTGTTATTAAAAAAAAAAGTTGCAATAATTTGTTGATGGTTGAATAAGTGAGCTTAAGGTTGGAATAAGGGGCTCTACTCCTCTCGCTCCATGTTGCTTCTCGAATGGAAGCTCAAAAGTGATGAGTATGGAAAACCACATTAGGATACTCGGGTTTTCAACTCGAAGGTTTAACTTAATGAATATTTTCCTATAATCCTCCTTGAGTCGTCACATCTGGTATTGGAAGTTGTGTACGTTGAAAATGAGATGTGTTGTGCAAGGATCTATATGAGTTAGCTATTCGATTATTAAATGCATATAGATCAGAATTGTGATTTGCTTGGATTAAGTCGCATGCTCAATCAATTGTTAATTCATTACCATGTTGAGAAGTGTAGGTTTAGAAATTCTAGAAAGACGTGATGTCGTGGTATGATCCATTTGAATGTTTGTTTTCTCGATTTCTTTTCTCGTGTCGTGGTGATAAGGTTTGCTTGAGGACAAGCAAAGGTTTAAGTGTGGAGGAGTTGTTTAGTATGATTTTGTGCTTAATCTTGGTATTCTTTTGTATGTCATTTTCAATAGTTTGTCCTATTTATGTCATTGGTTTGATTAATATTGATCGAATTGGACTTATTTGGTTTGCTTCGATGTTTTGCAGAAAAATGGCATCAAATAGGATGAAATTTATCTACCAATAATGATTCTATATTGAAGAGCATCTCGATAGGAGTCCGTAGGCACAAACGGATCTCAATTCGGAGTTCGGACGAGAGAGAACAGAGCGAACAATGATCGCAAGCGCAAGCGCGCGCAGCGCGTCCGGCGCTGGGCACGCCCCAACGCGCGCTCACACGGCGCTGAGCTCGCACAGCGCCCTCCTAGCCTCCCAACGCATGCCCCAGCACCCTCCTGGCCTCCCAACGCACGCCCCAGCGCCCTCCTGGCCTCCCAACGCGCGTTCTCTACCCAGCGCCCGCTCCATGGCCTCCCAACGCACGCTTCGATCCCTCCGTCGCCCGCTTCATAGCTGGCAAGCAGCTAACTTTACCCCCCCCACCCATAGCGCCGGTTTTATCGTGACATCCTCCGTGGAGCCAAGCGCCAACGTCATGCCAAGGCCTCAAGCGGTGACCTTCCCTCCCCGCAGCCGGCCTCACCTCCGTCCAGCGCTGCGTCCGTTAAGATAGTCATCCCAGCGCCAGTTTCGTTCCGTCCGGCGCTGGGGTGCCCTCTCCGTTCATTCCAGAGAGCGCTCGCATCCGGCGCTTCGTCCCGTCCGACGCTGGACGTGTATTTCAGGCCCAAATTCAGCATTTTAAATGGGCTTTTCGATGGTTGAATAAATAGAAGAATTCAGCCACACACATTCTCACATCCTCAGACTCACGCACACACGTATTCTCTTTTCTTTTCTCTTTTATTTTCCATTTTCTTTCCATTTAATTCTTGCATCTCGGATTAATAATTGGATTGGGCGATTCCGGATATTTGGAAGACGAATATATCTATGAATGGTTTGTAAGTTTTTCTCGTTTTCATTATGTCTATGTAATTGGGATTGGAATAATTTCTACCATGAGATAAATTATCGATTTGTAGAATAATACATGTTAGGTTGTTCTTATCTTGAATCGTGATTGTTGGATTGATGATTTGCGAATTTCTTATCCGTATAAATTATTTATTTCATGATCTTCATACATGGTGTTCGAGAGAATAGTGTAGGTTGATTATGTGCTTATGTTTGATTATGAAGCTATGCGAGAACATATTTATATTAGATATAAGTTTAACAACGAAAGTGATCGAGAGATTGGTTTGTTGTTGAGTAATTAATATATGTGGGTAGGGTTTTTGCTATCGTGTGCTTTGTAGTAAAATATCATTCGTAGTTGATGGTGGGTTGATTGAGAGATCCCCTGTCATTAAGTTCAAGTCTAACGTTGACGTAATCGAGAGATTAGTTAGTGTTGACCGTTTGGTGTGAAGCATGGGTGTTTTATACATTGTGTACCGGTCCTTGATTCATTAATAGCGAGGACAGATTCGAACCCTAGAACACCGTCTCCAATTCTATGTATCTGCCAATTCCTATTGTTGTCCAAGTGCATCCGTTTTCCTGCTTTATTTTATTTCACCTTTACGTCCGTTTAAGTGACGGATCCCTTATTTTTGATGTTAGTATTTCTTTTACTGCTGTGTTTGATATAGAACCGTAGCCTGTTAAGCCTTCCTCGAGAGATTACAGAATGCCCGTATTTACAGCAAAGATTAGCTCGTGATTAAGAGCTTAATAAGAAGGGCATTGCATCCTTAAGAAAGAGTGGGTGTTTTATGCATTGTGTACCGGTCCTTGATTTATTACATAACATAAAGTATTAACTTTAGACTTTTCAAACCATATTCTTCTCATTTCTTCTCCCAACCTCACGGTCACACACACAAGAACACACACTTTGCACACACTAAATTTTGAAATTTGGGGTTCAAAAATAGGAAGATCCGACCGTTGAATTTTTGATCGGTCTTCGAATAGAGGTATAATCTCGTACCGAGAACACATCTACGGTTTGAAATATTTAAAATTCATGAGCAAATGTTATTTCAGATTTTTTGTCATTATTTAATATTTATGATTGATTATGTTTTGTTGATTATTTATGAATATTATGATAGATTCAACGTCTACGTATTGTTTAACGTTGAATTTGTAAAGCATATGTTTATTATTTTGAAAATCATGTAAATTTCGAAAATAAGGGGGCTGTTTAATCTTGAATATATGATGTGTTATGATTGAATTGTCTACATATATGTGTTATTGGATTGATATAAACGTGTTTGAAGCAAGAAAAACGTTTGAAATCGAAACTATGCGACTGATCCCAAAATGACCGAAACCCTAGGTCCATATATTGTTGGATTTTAATTTTATTTGATCATTTTGACTTCATATTTGGATTCTATGATATAGATAAAGCCTAAAATGATTTATTCGGATTTTTCCTACCGACGTATTCAAAACGGTAAAATTTTAGTTTGTCGTGAAAATTGGTTTTCAATGCCAAAGCTTTGATCCTTATGTTTTATTGATAAAATAATGATATTTAATGGTAGTTGAGCATGTATTTAGGTTTGTTGGTGTTAGATGGCGTCTCACGTGAATTTTCGACTTTAGACCTTAAGTGGCGTCTTAAGGGATTTTAGGTTATTGATAAAGATTGGATAGTTGAAGCTTGTTATTGAGTTTCCTATGCATATTGAGACATATGTTGTTGATTTGGTGGAGGTTGGGATGATATTGGTTGATTTGGTGTTGATTTGGCGATCGTTTTATAAGCGTTCTGCGCCGAAATTCGATAAATTTGTTTGTTAATAAGATGTTAGAGGATGCAATGACCCAGTTTTGATAGACCTTAGAGTCTTAGTTTTGATATTAAGAAGAAATAGTCGTGTCGGCGACTAAAGATGATTAATGTTCTTGTTTGGTCTTGATAGGCATTTATGTCGTTCTATGAGGATAAAATATGGATAAAGAAAGAATTGGAATTGAGAATTAGTTCCTTAGCTCTATGGAACATCCGGTGGGTATAAATATTTTACGTAAAATATGCTTATGCTTTTAAATGTTTTCAAATGATATGATATGATTATGCATGAAAGATGACATGAGATTTATAATTGCATTGTTTTGAAAGTTGATTGACTTGTCAAAGTTTTGAACATGAGCATAACCATAATGCACTACCTATCCACGGAAAAGAAAGAAAAGAAAGAAATGACCGACGTCGGGTATGACCGAAGTTGAGATCCTTCGGGACCAACTCGGGTATGTGAAGTTAAAGTGTGTTGAGGAGGAGGCCTACTCCTCGGATCAACACAAAGAAAAATAGGGGGATATGGGAAGAAAAAGAAAGCTACATGCGAGACACGAAACATGCATATGCATATGATATGATGATATGATGATATAATGATATGAGCATCTTTGAATGAGTTTTGAGAAACCCTATGCGGGTAATTTGATAAAAACCATGCATAAGTTTATTCTTATGGCAAATCGAGAATATAGCCCTAAGGGCAAAGTTTTAAATGTTTTGGCGTATACCACGAGTGCATTTTGTACTCCACCGCATATATTTCTAAATATGCGGTCGAAATGATAGAATCTTTGGAATCGAATCTTTGTGAAGGAGCTTCTAAGTAATTGATTCATGATAATATTGAGAATTCGTTGATGTTATTCATTGATGTTATCTGTTTTGATGCCCAGAGAATTATGTCTTCACACATAATTCTCAACCACACTTTTCGTTGCCGAACGTTGGCCTTTACTTGTTTAATTATTCTAATAGAACAAAATAATCATATTAAATGCTCGGGTATGATTTAAATTATGGATAAATTCTTAAAGTTTCGAAGCTTGCTCAATTATGTATATTCTTCATATTGATTATTCCGTTGTGAATATGGTCCTCAGTCGTTGTCATTCTCGTTAGATTTTTCCTTGTGGTTTGCGGATCAAAATTTAACCTTTGTCAAATTACATTTCACCTCTTGAAACCATAAATGTTTGAATTATTTATGATGAAAGTTGTAGTCATCTTTTCTCATGACACATGTTTGAGCCGTTGTTGTTAAATTTCGTTCTTAACCCCAAGTCACGGCCTAATTACCTGATTAGGTAGTCGGGTCGTGATGAGAATGGTATCGAGCGGTTTGAATTACGAACACTGTGAAATCTTTGTAAATTTATGCAGTTTGTGCACAGTTTTGCAATTCTGAGTTATGAATCCTTGTGAACCTTTTTCACAACCGAGCATAGTTTTGAATTCTCGAAGATGTAATTCCTTGTAAATCATTGTGCGACTTAGACTGCTTGAATTTCAAATCGTGAATCGTTGAGAGTCTTGTGCAGTTGTGCACCTTGAGCATATAATTCTTTTGAGATAATTTTGTTTGAGAATTTGAGTTATGAGTCAGTTGTTTGACTCTATTTTGAAAATATGAGTTATAGAATCAGTTGTTTGATTCTGATTTGAGAAAATGAGTTAAAGAGATAATTGTTCTTGAGAGAAACTCGGCATTCGATTACTGTCATCTCTAGCTCACGGGTAAAAGTTTATGCTTATGATTATGGTTATCATAGTTGATGATTGAATATGTGTATGTTTGAAATGAATATTGCTCATTGAGCTGGAGTTGAAAAGAAATAATGAGAAACGATGAGATGGCAGAACAAAATGAGTAATTTTCTGCAAAAGTTCGAGTATTCTTCATTAGAATGATGCAAATCGTCTAGAAAGTGCAGAAGAGTGCGATTCGTTTGTTGTCATCAGCGGTGTTCAAGAACGTATCTATCTATACACATCAAAGGATAAATATACCTTAGACGAATTCCTGGCTCAATTCCATTGCTTGTGGAAAGAGATGTTTGAGCAAGGCGTATCGACATTAAATAGAAAGTTCCAGTTGATTCTTTTATTGCCTAAAGAGTGGCAAGATTGGGTTGTTACTGTTGCCATTGATTATATCGAGTCTGGTTTTGTTGCTTTTGAGCAAGTTGATTTCCCAGACTCCTAGTCATTATCAAATTCCAATATTATTTACACTCGAGCCCCTCCTTTTGATTCATTTTTCCTATTGCTAAATCTATCTCAGTTGTTTATCAACCAAACCAACTTCAATTGGTTGATAATTTTTTCCTTCTCCATTTGAGGATGATGATGGTGAAAACCTTGAATCCATAAATGTTGATTCTTATATGCCTGAGCATGATACTAGCACTTTATTCTAAAAATAGCGTCTTCCTTATTAATTGCTCAGTTAGTTATGCCTGAATCTCATGTAGATTTTGTACAATTTGATTATTCTTAACTCGATGTTGAAATGCTTCATATTGACCTAGATTAATGCAGTCAGTCTTTTCCATTTCTTAAGATTTCTACATCGATTCAATTGTTTCTATTCTCTTATGTTTCCAAGACTTCTCCTTTGGAGATTTGAGAAAAGATTCAAGTTAGTTTATCGAAACCCCAAGTGTCTCGAAATTTTTGTGTTTGAACTCAAGTTGTACAAGTTGTTGGCACAGCATAGCTACAACCCTAGATATCGGTCATTTGCCTTTCAGAGATAGCTTTTCGTGGATAGAGTGAGAGCTGATAGTTATAGATCGTATCGGATGTGTTTTGCCAAAGATATCCAAGCATTCATATACAAAACCCAGATGACAAAGTTATTCTTTGTTTTATGAAAGTCCTTAGAAATACAAATTCCTTTCCTTGATATCTATACGATCATTTTGTTATTCAAATGTTTCATTTCACATCATAATTTTGTGATAAGCAATCTTGAAGACCTTTGAGATCTGAGTTTGTTTGTTGATTGAAAACCTTATCTTGTTATCGATAAACAAGATATGCTGCAGTTTGGTACTCATTTGTAATGCAGTATGTCACCCAGAAGAAGCAATTCTCAGTTTGAAAGAATAAGAAAGTACAATTCTTCTCCCAAAATTTAATTGTACTTTCTCCCCCTTCAACCAATTGTAGAATGGCAGAATTTTCTGTCTCAAATGCTTTATCCTTATGATGTTGATAATCTGGCTGATGTTAAAGAATGAATTCGTTTCATTGAGCGAGTTTTCGAGTTTTGGAGAGCTCTGATCAAGAATACCTCTTATGTATATCGTTGATGTTGAAGAGTCAACAGTTGTTGATGAAAATTTCGTCAGAAGGTTCTTTCTTCCGGACCATTAGAGAATTTTACGCAAGAGCAATTCAAGGAAGAATTGTACGAAAAGTATCTACCATGGAATTCTACAAATAGAAAGAGATTTAGTTTACGAGCATGAAGCAAAGAAAGAAGATTGTCGCAGTATCAAAGCGTGGGTGATAATCGATCGACTCACGAAGTACGTTTATGTTATTTTGATCTCTATCACGTATGCAGCTGACAAGTTAGCTCAAGTGTACGTCGTTGAGAGATGGTACGTTTACATGGAGTGCTCGTCTCAATTACCTCAAGTAAAGACTCCAAGTTTACACCTCGTATTGGACGAGTTTTCAATAAAGACGGATACAATATCGAATTTCAGTACAGCTTTTATCCGTAATAGATGGTCAATTTAAATGGACCATCCAGATGTTAGAAGACAAGATCGGAACAAAGATTTATATGGCGCTCTACGAAGTTTTCTACGATAGAAATTGTAGATCGTCGTTTTATTTAAAACGTAATTAAAGAAGAAAGTGCTTGGACCAGACATGATTAAAGAGATGGTCGAAATCGTACGACAAGTAAAGACAAGAATCCAAGAATTTATCGAGATGTATCAAATTGTATGAGATTCGAGAAAGATGGGCTAGTCGCCTACAGATAAACATTCTCTCCGAGTATTGACAATATTCGCGATGTGTTCCATATGCCACAGATACGAAGATATGTGTTTAATCCAAAACACATCATATCTCAAGAGAACGAATGTTCGTGAACAAGATTTAAGCTAAGAAGAAAAGTCAGAATCCATCTTAGATCGACATGGAAGCATGATGATTCAGAAGAAATGACATGGAAGTTAAAGATCAGATAAGAAAGAAGTATTCTGAGCTTTTGCTGACGTGCTAAATTTCGAGGACGAAATTTTTGTAAGGGGGTGAGAATGTAATACCCCGTATTTCTGTAGCAAAGATTAGCTCTTGATTAAGAGCTTAATAAGAAGGGCATTGCATCCTTAAGAAATAGTTGGTTAAGTTAGAAGCTTTTGCGTTAAGCTTCGAGTTTAGACAATAGAATTTCGGCAGAATTGAGGTAGAATCTGAGATAAGATTCTTAGATCTAGTTGAACATAAGAAGACCTAGATTTAAATAGTTTTGAGGTGATAGATACATGCTTAAAGAAGTTTTGATTCAGAAAATTTAGATATTCAAAACTTATGTTTTTGTGGACGTTTGCCGATTAAGCTCGGACAAAGAGCAAAATTTTTAAAATGGTTGTTAAGGTCAAAAATATGTTTAATTAGTATATTTTGATGTTTATGAGTAATTATTGAGTTTAAAAGTAAAGATTTAAATAGAGGTTGTTTTATCGGATAATTAGTGTCGATTTCTTGCGATAAAAACGTTATGCATTATTCTACAATATTTATAATTATTTTCTATAACAAAAGTGATTTTTACCTATTAAAGAAAATAAGAAAAGAAAAGAAAACAAAGAGTTTTCTAGAGAGGGTGAATAATCACCCTAATAAAAGAAAAGGAAAATTTAATATATTTATTACATAACATAAAGTATTAACTTTAGACTTTTCAAACCATATTCTTCTCATTTCTTCTCCCAACCTCACGGTCACACACACAAGAACACACACTTTGCACACACTAAATTTGAAATTTGGGGTTCAAAATAGGAAGATCCAACCTGAATTTTCGATCGATCTTGAATAGAGGTATAATCTCGTCTCGAGAACACATCTACGGTTTGAAATTTTTAAAATTCATGAGCATATGTTATTTCAGATTTTTGGTCATTATTTAATATTTATGATTGATTATGTTTTGTTAATTATTTATAAATATTATGATAGATTCAACGTCTACGTATTGTTTAACGTTGAATTTGTAAAGCATATGTTTATTATTTTGAAAATCATGTAAATTTTGAAAATAAGGGGGCTGTTTAATCTTGAATATATGATGTGTTATGATTGAATTGTCTTCATATATGTGTTATTGGATTGATACAAACGTGTTTGAAGCAAGAAAAATGTTTGAAATCGAAACTATGCGAATGATCCCAAAATGACCGAAACCCTAGGTCCATATATTGTTGGATTTTTAATTTTATTTGATCATTTTGACTTCATATTTGGATTCTATGATATAGATAAAGCCTAAAATGATTTATTCGGATTTTTCCGCCGACGTATTCAAAAACGGTAAAATTTTAGTTTGTCGGCGAAAATTGGTTTTCAATGCCAAAGCTTTGATCCTTATGTTTTATTGATAAAATGATGATATTTAATGGTATTTGAGCATGTATATAGGTTCGTTGGTGTTAGATGACGTCTCACGTGAATTTTCAACGTTAGACCTTAAGTGACGTCTTAAGGGGATTTTCGGTTATTGATAAAGATTGGATAGTTGAAGCTTTTTATTGAGTTTCCTATGCATATTGAGACATATGTTGTTGATTTGGTGGAGGTTGGGATGATATTGGTTGATTTGGTGTTGATTTGGCGATGCGTTTTATAAACGTTACGTTGCCGAAATTTCGATAGAATTTGTTTGTTAATAAGATGTTAGAGGATGCAATGACCCAAGTTTTGATAGACCTTAGATTCTTAGTTTTGATATCAAGAAGAAATAGTCGTGTCGACGACTAAAGATGATTAATGTTCTTGTTTGGTCTTGATAGGCATTTATGTCGTTCTATGAGGATAAAATATGGATAAAGAAAGAATTGAAATTGAGAATTAGTTCCTTAGCTCTAAGGAACATCCAGGTGGGTATAAGTATTTTCTATAAAATATGCTTATGCTTTTAAATATTTTCAAATGATATGATATGATTATGCATGAAAGATGACATGAGATTTATGATTGCATTGTATTGAAAGTTGATCGACTTGCCAAAGTTTTGAGTATGAGCATAAGCATAATGCACTACCTATCCACGGAAAAGAAACAAAAGAAAGAAATGACCGACGTCGGGTATGACCGGTTGAGATCCTTCGGGACCAACTCGGTATGTGAAGTTAAAGTGCGAGGAGGAGGCCTACTCCTGGATCAACACAAAGAAAAATACGTGGATATGGGAAGAAAAGAAAGCTACATGCGGACACCTAAACATGCATATGCATATGATATGATGATATGATGATATGATGATATAATGATATGAGCATGCATGTGCAGATTTTTGAGAAACCCTATGCGTAATTTCAATAAAACCATGCATAAGTTTATTCTTATGGCAAGTCAAGAATATAGCCCTAAGGGCAAAGTTTTAAATGTTTTTGGCGATACCACCGAGTGCATTTTGTACTCACATGCAGATATATTTCTAAATATGCAGGTTGAGTGAGAGAATGTTTGGAATCGAATGTCACACAAGGAGCTTCTAAGTAATTGATTCATGATAATATTGAGAATTCGTTGATGTTATTCAATTGATGTTCACCTGTTTTGATGCCCAAAGAATTATGTCTTCACACATAATTCTCAACCACACTTTCCGTTGCCGAACTTTAGCCTTTACTTGTTTAATTGTTCTAATAGAACAAAATAATCATATTAAATGCTCGGGTATGATTTAAATTATGGATAAATTCTTAAAGTTTCGAAGCATGCTCAATTATGTATATACTTCATATTGATTATTCCGTTGTGAATATGGTCCTCAGCCGTTGTCATTCTCGTTAGATTTTTCCTCGCGGTTTGCGGATCAAAATTTAACCTTTGTCAAATTACATTTCACCTCTTGAAACCATAAATGTTTGAATTATTTATGATGAAAGTTGTAGTCATCTTTTCTCATGACACATGTTTGAGCCGTTGTTGTTAAATTTCCTTCTTAACCCCAAGTCACGGCCTAATTACCTGATTAGGTAGTCAGGTCGTGACAGATTCAACTTGGGTCGACCTTACCGCTCTATAAAGACCTCGTACTATTGCGAGCGACTGAAAAGAACAATTTGGTCAGAACATTGGTCATAACACTAATTGGTGCGAGATCCCCATGGCCTCACGTAAGGTTCTCTAGGCGTATTGCTAAATGCATCAAAATAAAAGTGGATCGTCATGACAAACCTCGATAAGTCACCTCTTAGATCGATGCTTCGACCAATAGGGTGTATATGATCTCTCATAATCTTTCTAGCCCAACCCTGCTATATGATCTCTCATAATCTTTCTAACCCAACCCTGCCTGTAGGATGACAACAGCTGGATCAAACGAACGATCCCATCATAATCGATAGCACCGTGAGGGTGAGCCGCTTCCTAGAGCTGATGGTAATGAGCTAGGAACTGCCCCATAATATCCTCTAGGCTCATGCTTCTTGAAAAACGTTTCTCTGCAATGCGCATTGTCCTTACCATCTTCCTAGATGATGGTGCTCAACCTCAGACTCCTGTAACCAGAATAATAATACATATGAAGGAAATCTTAAATCCTGGCTTAAAACCCATATCATGCTTAACTTTTCAACTCGTACCATGTGGTCATACTCTGGAAGGGTCCTTATCATGCTAGAGATCATAATCTGTGCAAAATCCATCCATGTTACGATTCTCAGTGTTCGGCTTTAGGCATAACCTAAATTTTGTATTCTAGCATTCTTAAGTTCTTTTGAGATTTTCTATTTTAAGTAAACACTTACATAGTGATAACTGGGGGTTGAAACAGAACTCAACTCATTACACAACAAGATTCATTATCTGCATCGCCCTTATCTCTACCGTCTACGACTCAAGCAATTCCTATTGAGTAAGACAATAGTCAACTAGATACGTGAACGATCCGAAGAAAGACTAAGTCCATCTCATTAGATTGTGAATGCCATTCTTCTAAATCTTTGTTGCTTCTTTATTCTCGATCTCTTTTTGTCCTTTCAGCAACTCATTTATTCGTTATCTTCTCGGTGTTCTTTATTATCACTAAAAGGAAAAAAAATGATTTTCATCCTAAGCTCGCCTCTATGTTATGTCGTAGCAGTTATCATATAATCTTATAGCATTCTATGTTCTGAGAATGGATCTTAACTCATTCAACTTAGTATGTAACCTCTAAAGATGTGTACTCGTTTAATCATTTCCAAAACATGTTTACTTTTCATAAGTTTTGAAATCACCTACTTTCATTTATCGTTGAGCGTGATACGATGGAGTGCTGAACTTTGGTCGAATAACTCTACTAGTCCAAAACTCAAACTAGACTTAATTGGGTACTCTTGGATTCAGAGCAGTACGAAGGCTGTGATACCATTCTGTCACAATCAGACTTTGCTAAGGATAGCCAAGCCGGGAAAATCGTGACTAGGGAGGGAAAATTAGAAGAGGATGTAGAAAGGGTATTGATCTTACTAGAATGAACTGATTTGAACGAAAATTATCCAAAATGAATCATAGACAAAAGCGGGTCACTCAGAAGGATCCGACCATAATAAGTATATAACATTAGCTCGCATACAAAGGATCGAGCATTAGACTAACTATAAAAACGAGTGTACACAGCGGAATACAAAATTAAGATACATGTATGAGGACATGCATCTTTCCCAAGAGTTTATCTAATATATCTGACAAAAGCTCGCTCGACACTCCACCTTCACCCATCACTGCTCAACCTACACATTTAGAAATACATGCAGGACTGAGTACAAAAGCACTAGGTGGTCATATGTCGAAAGATACATATATAATTGTCAAGCCATCTCAATAGTAACGCAAGGGATTTTTAACGTAAAAGCCTAAGCTTACTAAATTCTTTTGTGAATCTTAAAGTTCGACTGATTAGTCTAAGTTCTCTTGTAATTGCCATATCTGTAACTATTGTTGTGTCCCGAGAAGGAGGTCTCATTCCACGATAATCGGACCGATCAACCCTTTACGATGACTAGCGGCCACTTGTGTACACAAATCATGTCTAAGGGTCCCTAGCACATAACTCGAATTCGATTTTGAGATTTTTAGCATAGCCAAACATAGATAGATATCATATATTGATCGGCCTATTTTCTAACACGAAAACAAGCAAGTAGATAGCTAAGTCGAGTATCGTATCCACAGGGATTGTAACACGAAAATACAGAAGCTAACTCAATAATCTTTCATCATTATCCAAGCAACAAATTTGGTTTATAAGAGGTTTTAGGACTTCAAATATTTAATTCAAAGTCAATAGAGACAAAGAAAATAAAACAATAACCATAAATATCAAAAAGACAAATAGACAAAGAGACTAACCCTAGGGATGTATTAATTCTACCCACAGCGTGTGTTTATCCTGCTTCCTATTAACAAATTTTAATCCAGCCAAGGTGAAAGATCACATAAGCAACCAACAATTTTAGTTACGAAAATTGTGGTAGTAGATTATTAATTTCCCTATTATTGTTACGTCTCAAGGTGAAAATTAGCAACTCCAAAAAGATCACAAAGAATATGCTTCCTACGGATGTTCCTATCTTAGTTACGACTCAAGGTTTACCCATATTATGCATTCAAGATCGATTGACAATTAAAACTGTTAAGTATTCAACTGGCAACTAGGTTTGCATTAAAGTTGATCAGAAATTAACACATAAAATTTAGCACCAAGAATCACAAATCAATGACTAGAAGGTAAATAGCATATAACAGAAATCACCACACTTAGGATAAAATCATACAAACCCTAGGATTAGAACAGGAATTTAGCTAAACATATAAATCGAAATAAAATATGAATAAACCATAGAAATAAGAATTGAAAAGATAAAACCCGTAACATAGCTTCTGAAGAACAATCGTTGGGTTCGTATCCAAACCCAAGTAGAAAACGGGAAAAACTGAATTCATTCGGATGAATTTGTTCCAAAGCGATTACAAAGCGTTAATGTAGCGTAGAATAACAATAATCTAAAGTCTAGATGAATGAAAATCAAAGCTAGATTGGGAACGGAGTAACCGTAATATCAAAGCTAGACTGAATTCCTTTGGCTCTATAACCCTTCGCTTAGAAGGGTCTGGTCGACATCTTCCCTTCTATACAGGATTCGCAGAATGGGAACGGAGTAACTGTAATATCACCCAACACTTCATTCTTAGCCAGTCTTTGGATCCTATTTAGATTAATGTGACCAAATCTAAGATGCCAAAGAAATATGGTGTCATCTTGCGAAGAAAACTTCATTTTCTTAAGGTTTGATGAAGATGCAACATAATTAAAGGTATTATGCTTGGCAGAAATAGTATAAAGCGAATTATATAAATAGCCACCACAGATAACTTCTTTATTTCTTATGATAGAAACACCACTATAAAAAAAGCGAATATCCATGTATAAATAGTTTTGAAACGAAATAAGGTTCCACCAAACTCGCATACTAAAACTATCCTATCAAAGCATAAAGTAACATATCCGATCGCAATGCCTCGACTTTTCGCCGCGTGTCTATGGAGATCGTTATCTCGCCATCATGCACTCCCTTGTCCGCAGAACCCCTCAGAGCGTGTAACAAACATGATCGATCGACCAGATCTACTACCCATGAATGAGTAGAACAAGTCGCTAAACATGTTTCACATTAAAGCAAATGGCGACTTGAGCCTCGAGCATAGGGCACTTGGCCTTCAATGCAGTCCTGCCGCACTCAAGCACTTGCCCTCTCCTTTGGCTTTTCAAGCCTCCTGGCGCTCATGTTCTTGCTCCCACCGCCCCCACCGTTCCTTTGCCTCTACCACCTTCGCACCCTTTTCTTCTTCTATTTTTCAACGGAAAATTTGGGCCCTTAGATGTGCTAGCGGGCATGTGCCCTTTTCCCATGACATCTTCCGCGCCACGAGATCATTTAGCAACCGACTAAGTGTATACCGGTCTTGCTCATGATCGTGTTCATGCGAAGTTCTCAAAGACTTGGCAAGGTGTTGAGGATGATATCGACCTTGGCTTTGCCGCCAATACCTCCTCCCAACCGATCAAGACTATCCATGAGACGAGTCATGGGAGACATGTTCATAGACCGAAATTCTTCTTCCATCCTACACGCTAAGATTTCTCTCATTGTGTGGAAGCGATCGTCCGATCCGATCGTCCAAACTTACTTTCGAGACTCGACCATATTTCGACCGCCTAACATCGACCGATGTCAGAGTCGCAAGCCTTTGGACATCGTAGTCATCATATAGCATTTAGCCATATTATTCGACTTATACCAAAGTCTCTTGACTTCACCGCTCATTTGTCGATGGTCGAGTAAGGCATCGGGTTTGGGAGTAGTGAGAACAAACATGTGTTCTTCAAATGATAAGAACATATTCCATGTTTCGCTTCCACTCGATAAAATTTGGACCGGATAGAGGATTTTGTGCGTAGCATATTGATAATCGTAAGAGACATATCCGAAAAGCAATGTAAACACATAAGCATACGATCGCACATAATTCGTGAATAATAATATTGTAACCTTTTGATAAAACAATATTAATTAAAACCTCCAATCGCCCAAGGAAACCGACATGCAAGCCACGCTGTGGACGCTATACATGAACCCCCACTGCACTAAAATATACCTTTAGTAGTTTAATTTCAATCCATGTCAACTTATCCTTATGACAAATGAAATTAATGATTGGACCTTCCAAGACCACATCACTATCGCAAGAAGGACTTCATGAGAAGTTGTACTGAGGTAAAGTCTAAGCAATGACCACAATTTTAACAAATAAAATGAATTTTAGAATCGACATACTCACTCGGACCATGCCGCCCAATCTAAATTCTTTTGTCTTCTCATTTTAAATCTATCTCTAGAGAACTTATGAAAATCGTGATATGCAAGCCACGCTGTGGGATCGCCACACATGAAACTCCCATTTCAATAGATTAAAATGTTTTATTTAGAAATCTCATCTAACAAACTTATGATAAACAAGCAGTATGCAAGCCACGCGTGTGATCGCCACTCACAATGCGATCACTTTGTTTAGAGATTAAAATCGGAGGTCTCGACATTTTAAAAATAATATGTCGAGTTTCTTGCTTAGTCTTTTTGTTTCAAAGGTTTGTCCATGCATCACGTAATCCTAGCATGCTTCTATAGAACTCAACATCTAAAACATGCTCGCAGAAATTCTAAAATATGCTTGAAAACGTGATAAACCTAGCATGCTTACTATGCGCATCCAATTATGAAAACATACAACATGTTTATCTACGTAATTTAAACATATATAACATGCTTATGCATAATTTAAACATCCACATACATACTAACGATAAAAATAAAATAAATTCATTCATCGCGCCCACTCGTGATCCTCAGATTTCCCGCCTAATTTATTACATAAATTTGCAAAGCATGATCTTCAAAATCTCAAACGGGCCTCGCGGACGGCACGGACCGGATTCGCAAAAGCGGATTTGGGCCGAAAATTTGAAAACGGGTCAAACAAGAAACGGGCCGGATCGGGTCAAAACCGGAACAGGTCAAATTCGTGTCCGGGCCGAAAATCAAGTTTAGGCAAAACCGGGCCGGTCGGCCCATGTGGATCGGGCCGCTAACAGACAAACCACAAGACGCCCACCACATCTCACACCCACCGCCGTCACCCCTCATCCGCCGAGATGCCGAGAGCCCGCCCGAGATCGCCGAGAAGCTGCCGACGTTGTCGAGGAGTCTGCCGAGTCTCGCCCGCAATTACCTGTGAGCCGCTTGACGCCGCCGAAGTGCACGAGGTTCACGCGTGCAGATGCATGCCCCATCACGCACATTCGCCTAGGACCCATCGACCACCTCGACGAGCACCGAGATTACCTCGTCGCCCATCTGCCGAGAAACTTCTATCGAAGATGCTCGAGTTCTACCGAGTGACGCCGCCGCATGATGCCGAAGCCCGAGCCCGCCGACGCCTCGTCGAACGCGACCGCCGGCGCCACGCACGCCGCGCAGCATCGTCGCCAAGACGCGACCTCTTGAGGTGCGCCGAGGATTCCTCACGATAAAAGCGTGCCCCATGCAACCTCACCCGCGTGCTGCCGAGGTCTGCCGAACCCACCAAGCATGCACGCTCAGTGCCGAGGCATCCGCACGGTAAACCATGTGCCCTGCATGCCCGGCTGCCGAGCCCTATCGCCGACTTCGCCCGCCAAGACTCCCGCACTCGCGCCGTCTCGCCTAGTGTCGCCCGATGCTTGCCGAGAAAACACGCACGGGTCAGAGCGGGCGTGTTCGTGAGCGCCGAGCACGCCGCCGCGTTGCCGTCCGTCACGCCTCACGCCAGGCGGTCATTTCCGCCAGCCTCCCGTCGCCTCGCTCTTCGTGTTCTTCGCTCGCTCCTCTTTACGCGATTAGATTTACAAGAAAATTTAATCTAACCACGGATTTTCTCGTGGTGAAAACGAACCGACAAAAAATAAAACGGGCCACGATGAACGACAGATCCACAATTAATTAATGCACACGTAATAATCAAACGTGAATTAATTCAACAGAGCCAAGATACTGATCCCAGGCTCTGATACCAATTTTAGGGAAATCTTATTTTAACCCTCCTGAGGATCTATCTTCGATGTTTAATTCACCATACATTGATTATATTCCTGGCATGCACCTATATAATTAATTGCAACACGCTGGTGTTTTCTCATGTTTACCGCAAATTGCCGGGCAAGAATGGATCAAGACTCATGCATTGATCTTCCGGACGTGTCCCATCACAAACTCCAATGTTGAGCGAGGATGCCTATGGAGAGTGCTAGCATAAATTCGCCTTCTTCCTTACCCTAGAGATTTTGAAAATCCTCACTATGTGAATAGTAATTTCAAAATTTTCTTCTCTTAGATTAGGGTTTGATTTTCTCTCACCTTATATTTATATCGAACCTTAAATCCTATCAAGATAGGATTTCAGATATCTAATAAATATAATAATATCTCTTCGAGATAGAGAGGATCAAAGCAGTCCCAAGAGGACTCTAAAGGTAGGTGGACGAAAATCACTAAGCTCCAGGCCTTGATTGGGCGAGCCCAGGGATCAAATGCAAGGAATAAAGATGGGCATCAAATAAATTAATTATCTTATGTTCAGCCAAGAACATAAATTAATTCATAAACATTTATTCATGCCACTAGAGAATATATGTTGACTTACCCCTTTATTTTCGAAGTTGAGTTGGGCTCACACTTAGACTTAACGAATCCCCGTATTTAAGATATCGCACGTCCATCAATTATTTACGCCGCTCGATCGCTTAAAATAATTAATATCTTTAATTCCTTAAGTAGTACCACTCAACCTTATTATTGTACTTGAGATAACTCAACCTGCAGGGGTTTAGTACAATAAACCTTTTGAGCTCCTTAAGGGACGCCATCATCCTAAACGGATACTTGATTCGACATCGTAACTAGTACGACATACAAGATCGCCCATCACCCAAGATGCAGAGAATCTTGGTTATCTCATGTAACCCCACCCATAACAAGTCAAAGTGATGGTCAAGAATTCATACTCACCTAATACCTTATCGAGGTTTAGATCAACGATAGTCTCCGAGATCTAGGTTCTTCACGACGGTCAAATAGAAGAACTCATCTCACCGTGATCTATCAATACGCCGAGACGCACCAAGATAGACAAGTAACCAAGTCAAGTCACTTTTATCTATACCGCAGACTATACCGACAACTCGTCCTCAAGTTGTCTCACCAGATTCTTTTTATATCTCATTAAGCTTCGACCAATCATACGCACTTACGTGATCTACAACACAATCGTATGATCTAGCTTATATATGAGATAAAGGGACATACATATGCAATCAAGTAAACAATTTAGATAGTAGATTGTAATAGTGGTAACAGGAAACATTGTATACAAGCTCAACCAAAACTGCTTCCAGTATACAAATCCAACAGCCATGCGCCAATGCACGTCCAGGGATATATATATAGGCAATGGGCTGAAACCATAATTCGTGCCAGGCCGTAGCACCTAGCGGCCGCTAGATCGGTAGCTAGTTGTGAGTCAGTCGCTTTCTTCGATGAGCTCGCGGCCAGGTTCGCAATCGCGTGATTTGCCTAGCGACCGGGCTAGCGGTCTCTAGATTTGCCTAGCGGTCGCTAGGTCGGTCACTAGTTTGACTCCAGAATGTTTTTCGCCCGAGCTCGTGGCCGGGCTAGCGGCTGCTAGGGTGGCCGCTAGCCACTTGGTCCTTTTCATCTTTGGTTCGTTCTTTGACTCGTGCATCGATTATCACCTTAAAAGCCTACAAAACACCAAAGAGGAACCCCAGAGCAGTATCTTCTAAAAATAGCTAAAAGCATTAAATCAACTATATAAACGCACTTAAACTGATCTAAAATCATCTTAATATATCATTAATAAACGAGTAAAAAATGCGTTTATCAAACCCCTAAACTTGAAGCATTGTTTGTCCTCAAACAAAAACAATGACACAAACAAAAGACAACCAAAAGACAGGGAATGAATCGAAATACAACAGCAATAAGCCTCAGAGCAATGGGCAACAAAAGATTCACATCAAATGAATCAAATCACAACATCTTCCGTTAAACTCCACATATCATAATAACCATAAGTACAAGCCTTTTCAAACTTGAATCCTCAAGACATGGATATGTATATAAGAAATCTCAAACACTCAAGTGTATCAAGGAGGATGTGTATACTCTCAACGTTTAAAAACACACGGAATCTACCATAAGCTTGCAAATCGTCTAATTCTTCATTGCTCAAATATGTGCTCAAGAACTAAGATCAAATAGACCTTATAAAAGGTTATATTGTAGGCTCTTTGGTAAGGTAGGATATATTTAGGCTAAGTGACTCATAATACCATAATGAAAAATACCAAAAGTATCATAAGACACAATTCCCAAACTTTTACAATTCAATTCAATTTTTCATACCAATAAGTCATTTTTCTTTTAAGAACATCACACTTATAAGTGATATACTCATCTCAAGCACTAGCTACTTACCCAATTATGTTCTTTTTCACACACTTGTGTCAACTTCTTCTTTTTCTTTTTCTTTTTTTTATTTGAACTTATATGAGTAAGCAACTATTTTTGATTATCACTTTTCATCCTCTATTTTTTTTTTCTCAACCCTCAAATCAAGCGGCCAAATCTCGCACTAATAACATAACCCAACCCACGGCTATATGAAAGAATAAAGTAGGCTCACCGCTCATCAAAGGATAACAAAATAACGAGTTATCGCTTGATAGTATATAAAGCTAAGAAAAGAATGCCTAATATCATCTCCCAATTCTAAGCACATCAATGCAACCTCGAAAAGATCCAGAGCAAGTTCTAAAGAACACATGCTATTTCAAACTATTCACACGTAGAAGAAACAAGATCGCAAAGATATGACGATCAAAAGCTCAAATCTCACAGTTTTCAAAATGTGATCAAGTTCTCAAAGGCTCAATACTCATAATAATCAAACATGTTTCGTCTCACAAAATCGCTTGCAATCGATTTTCTAATAAAACAATTTCATCATCGGTTGCTCGTCATTCAACTCAACCCCAAATGACACAAAACAAAACAAGAAAGACAAGACAAAAACAGAAAAAACGAAAACAAAACAAAAACGAAAGCGAAACAAAACAAAAAAGATTAGGTTACCTCCCAACAAGTGCTTAGTTTAACGTCTTTAGCTAGACCATCACATACCTCGATCAATCCGGTGTTTTGGCAACTGCCTTCTTACCAAACTTGTGCTTGCTCTTATACTTTGCATTCACAGCAGACCACCACTGAGTGTGGAAGTGCCCTCCCCCGCAAAAAAACTTGAACGAATCACTCGGGGTTCTATACGTAGTCCATTTTTTCTTTATAGCATCCTCATCGACTGGTCGGTTTACATCCAAGTGCGAGAGTTGTCTAGCTGTGGTAGTTGTGATCGAATAGCAATCCTCATGCTCTGAACTATCGTGTTACTTGATGGTATCATATATTGAAATTTTCAGTTCCTCATTGTTGACACGAAATGTAAGATCACATTTCTGCACATCAATTAAAGCATGACCAGTTACTAGAAAAGGCCTACCCAAGATTAGTGGTTGATTCTTGAATTCGTGTATGTCTAAAATAACAAAATCAGCAGGAAGGACAAAGTCCCGAATTCTTACCAACACATCTTCAACTATTCCCTTAGATATGCGATCGACCACACCCATCATCAATGATATTGTAGTTGACTTCATTTTCCCTAGCTCCAAGCGGTTGAACACAGATAAGGGCATCAGGTTGATGCTCACTCCCAAATCACACAACACGTTGGGGAATATATGTTCAGCAATCTCGCACACCAACGTGAAGCTCCTCAGATCCTTCTATTTCAGCGGCAGCTTCCTTTGTAATATCGCACTACATTCTTGAGAAAGGTTAACTTTTTCAAATTTCCCTAACTTCTTCTTTTTTGCCACTGCATCCTTAAGGAATTTGACGTACCTCGGCATGTTTCTGAGCGCATCAAAGAGAGGTATGTTGATATTTACTTTCTGTAACATCTCTTTGAATCGGGTAAACTCCTCGTTATATTTCGACTGAGCTAGCCGACTTTGGAAAGGAATGAGATGAGGGAATGTCGGAAGAGTCTTCGTATGGTCTACCTCGCGGCCACCCTCGCGACCGCTAGGGTGGTCACGAGCTCTGACTGCCGCGTCTATCTTCTTCCCCGCAGCTGGCCTAGCGGTCGCTAGGTCGGTCGTTAGTTTCTCCGCCAAACTTTCTGTATTCTTCCTAGCGGCTGTGCTAGCAATCGCTAGCTCCTCCATGTTCAGCTTACGACATTCTTCTCGACTCTTTTGCCCCGGTATCTCATCCATATCATCATTTTCTCATTTCGGGTGGTTCTGATAAGCTTTTCCACTTCTCAAGTAGATGGCATTGCACTGATTTATCGGGTTTACCTCCGTAGTGCTAGGAAATTGGCCTGATTTTTGTTGCGCGATTCTCATCGTGCAAGCAAATATTTGGCTAACTGTTCTCCATTATCTTCAAATGCTTACCCATAGCTGCTATGGTGGATTCCGATGTGTAATCCTCTGACCAGTAGTACTAATGAAGGCGTTCTGCTGAGTTGTCAATTGTTGGTTACTTACAACCAACTGCTGCATCATTTCCTCCAAACTAGGCTTCTTCGGTTCCACAATCATCCCATTGTTAACAGCAAAACCAGATGGTGGTTGCTACGAGCATTTTGAGCATCGCATAGGAAAAATTGGGGTGATTCCTATTGTTGATGATATGGTGGGTTCCCACCGATTCTCCGAAAATTGTTCCTTTGGTTCGCATAGTGAACCTCCTCATAATTCCCACGCCATGGCCACAAATTTGCCCTTTCCTCTCGGCCGTACTCTTTCTACAAAGTTGTGAATTTCTAACAAATCATCATACTTATCATCCAACTCGCAGCTGACCACTTTTCCGATCGGCTGCCTCTATCGCCATTGATAGCTATTGGATGCCATCTCCTCAATAATTCTCAATGCTTCATCTATTTCTCGATTGACAAGGCATCCTCCGACTGAAGCATCTACAATGCTACGGGTGTTAGCATTGAGTCCACTATAAACCGTGTACTTGTCGCTCAAGTGAAACCCATGTCAGGGCACTTTCGAGTGTTTCAATCGCCCCAAGCCTCAAACAATGACTCATCTCCCAATTGTGAAAAGTGGGAGATCTCAACAATGATTTTCTGCACCTTGGCAGGTGGGAAGTATTTGGACAGAAATTTCTCGCAAGCTGCTCCCACGTGGTGATTCTTGATCTATCCAAGCTCTTGAAACATTCTTTCGCGTGGCTCCTCAATGAGAATACAAACATCCGCATCCGGATGGCATCAGCTGGCACTCCATTCTGCTTGATAGTATCACATATATCAAGGAATGCCTCCAAGTGTGCGTTGGGCTCATCAGTAACCCCTCCCCCAAACTGTTCTATTTGTACCATGCTGATTAGGGCCGGCTTCAGCGCAAAGTTGTTAGCATTCACTTCAGGGCCCCATCCACCTCCTTGAAACTGTTCAGTTGGTGGTCGGTACATGTAATTCAGCGGTCTTGTCTCTACAGCAGGGAGGAGTCCCATATTCGCCACCGCCACGCATCTCAAGAACTCTACCAGAAGACGTGTAACATGCTCGACACACCTTTGTTGTTGGGATTCGCTGCCATCTCTTGCCTTTTCCTTTCTCGTCTCCTTCTACTTTGGGTATTTTCGAGCTCGGGATCTAAAGGTTGTTCAGGTTGTCCCCAAGATCTTGTGATCATAAATTACCGGAGAAAATGGAGAAATTAGTTCAAGCGAGCAAAGAAAAATAAAATAAAATACAACTTGAATTAATAATTATAAATCACCAAGTTATTCCTATATAATCTAAACAATCCCCGACAACGACGCCAAAATTTGATCGGCCTATTTTCTAACACGAAAACATGCAAGTAGATAGGTAAGTCGAGTATCGTATCCACAGGGATTGTAATACGAAAATACAGAAGCTAACTCAATAACCCTTCATCATTATCCAAGCAACAAATTTGGTTTATAAGAGGTTTTGAGACTTCAAATATTTAATTCAAAGTCAATAGAAACAAAGTCAATAAAACGATAACGATAAATATCAAAAAGACAAATAAACAAAGAGACTAACCCTAGGGATGTATTAATTCTACCCACATCGTGTGTTTATCCTGCTTCCTATTAACCAATTTTAATCTAGCCAAGATGAAAGATCACATAAGCAACCAACAATTTCAGTTACGACACTTATGGTAGTAGATTACTAATTTCCCTATTATTGTTATGTCTCAAGGTGAAAATTAGCAACTCCAAAAAGATCACAAAGAATATGCTTCCTACGGATGTTCCTATCTCAGTTACGACTCAAGACATACTCGTATTGTGCATTCAAGATCGATTGACAATTAAAATTATTAAGTATTCAACTGGCAACTAGGTATGCATTAAAGTCGATCAGAAATTAAACATAAAATTTAGCACCAAGAATCACAAATCAATGAATGGAAAGTAAATAGCAGATAGCAGGAATCACCACACTTAGGATAAAATCATACAAACCCTAGGATTAGAACATGAATTTAGCAAGACATATAAATCGAAAAAAAATACGAATAAACCATAGAAATAAGAATTGAAAAGATAAAACACAGAATATA
The DNA here is from genome assembly GCA_036937905.1 of Salvia rosmarinus. Lineage (NCBI taxonomy): Eukaryota > Viridiplantae > Streptophyta > Magnoliopsida > Lamiales > Lamiaceae > Salvia > Salvia rosmarinus. Next base: position 383,237 of record JAODLM010000411.1, read on the forward strand.
GTGTCTCGAAGAACAATCGTTGATCAGATCCAAACCTAAGTAGAAACGGAAAACTGAATTCTTCGGATGAATTTGTTCCAAAGCGATTACAAAGCGTTAATGTAGCGTAGAATAACAATAATCTAAAGTCTAGATGAATGAAAATCAAAGCTAGAATGAAAGTGTTGGATTTGTATACCGAAAGCGCTTTGGTTGAGCTTGTATACAATGTTTCGTTACCACTATTACAATCTCCTATCCGAATCAATACTTGATTGCATATATCTCGTGTCCCCTTATCTCATATATAAGTTAGATCATACAAGGTGTAGAAGATCACGTAAGTCCGTATGATTGGTTGCTTAATGAGATATAAAAGTTTCACACCGAGACAACTTGAGGACGAGTTGTCGGATAGTCATAGTATAGATAAGAAGTGACTTGACTTGGTTGTTTGTCTATGCCGGCACGCCTCGACGTATTGAAGGATCACAGGAGATGTGTTCTTGTATCCGACCGTAGTGAAGAACCAAGATCTCGGTGATTTACGATGATCTAAACCTCGATAAGGTATTAGATGAGTATGAGTTGTCGACCATCACTTTGACTTGTTATGGGTGAGGTTATATGTTCTAACCCAATATTCTCCGTGATCTTGGGTGGTGGCGGTGCTTGTATGTCATGCTAGTTATCTCAGACGAGTCACCGTATCCGCTTAGGATGATGACGCCCCTTATGAGCTCAAAGGTTTATTGTACTAAACCCCGCAGTCGAGTTAGCTCAAGTACAATAATAAGGTCGAGTGGTACTACTTAAGGAATTAAAGATATTAATTATTTTAGCAATGTAATGCTCTAAATAATTAATGGACGCTCGATATCTTAAATACGGGATTCAGAATGTCTAAGTGCAAGTCCCACTCTTCTTCGGTAATAAAGGGTAAGTCAACATTTATTCTCTGGTGGCATGAATAAATGTTTATAAATTAATTTATGTTCACAATGAACATAAGATAATTAATTTATTTGAGGCCCATCTTTATTCCTTGCATTTGATCCCCTGGCCGGCCCATCCAGCCCGCTGCTCAAGAAAATCGGCGCCCATAGGTCTCTAAGGATAGATTTTATTCTCTTTATCCTATAAGGATATTATTATATTTATGGGATATGCATAAATCCTTTCCTTGTGGGATTATGGTAATGCATTATAAATATAAGGTAAGAGATAAAGTCTAGGTTAATGCTCACAATTAAACCTAGTATTTTCGAGAATCACAAGAGAGCTTTGTGAGGTTTTCAAAATTCCATGAGTGATTGGGTGATTTTCCCAAGCATTCTCCATAGATCGCCCTCACCGACGCTGGAGATTGGGCAACCGGATACACCCGTAAGATCAAAGCACCAGTCTCGATCCGCTCATCCAGCTCATCCTCGATGATCCAAAGGTAAACACGAAAACCCCACGTGTTGCAATTAATTAAATAGACGATGCTAGAATATAATCAATGTATGGTGAATTAAATATCCAAGATAGATCCTTGTGGCAGGGCTGATATATGTCATCCTTCGTAAAGTACGTAAATATGCTAAAACCGAGGTAAAACAGGGCGAGGCGCCAATGCACGCCCGTGGATATATATAGGCAATGGGTGAAACCCCACTGCACCAGTCATAGCAGCCAGTAGCCGCCTAACGGTCGCTAGGTCGGTCGCTAGCTATGAGTTAGTCGCTTTCTTGATGAGCTCGCGCCGTGTTCGTGGTCGTGTGATTTGCCTAGCGGCCGGCCTAGCGGTCGCTAGATTTGCCTAGTGGCCGGCCTAGCGGTCGCTGGGTCGGTCGTTAGTTTGACTCCATAATGTTTTCCGCCTGTCATGTAATGCTTCTACCACTGATCATTTTCATCTTTGGTTCGTTCTTTGCCTCGTGCATCGATTATAACCTTAAAAGCCTACAAAACACCAAAGAGGAACCCAAGAGCATTATCTTCCAAAAATGGCTAATAGCATTAAATCAATTATATAAACGCACTTAAACTGATCTAAAATCATCTTAATATATCATTAATAAATGAGTAAAAAGTGTGTTTTTCATATACAAATCCCGAAACATTTATGGAAAGACAATACTTGAAAGATTTTCAATTCAAAGATTTTTGAAAAGAAAACAATTGTTTGAATGAATTATTTGATTTTTTTTATATATAAGAAAGCCCAGCTGTCAGCACTATTACTCACAAGTTCGCAATCCTTTCTGTTGATGTCACGTCACCCTGTCATCCGACCTTTATCGCAGAAAAATAAATAAGAAGTCCGAAACGAAGGACCATTCTTATCGAAAGAATTCCTAAATCTTATTTGATAAGATTTTATTAGGAAAATTTTGTGTTCTTATTAAGTTTTGCGTTAATCAATATTAATAAATATTGAAAATTCTAGCTCATTCTCTAATGTCTAGAAATTAAAGAACGCTTCGTTCGTAGGATTGATTAAGATAAAATTAATAGCTAATTAATTATGGATTTAAGACGGATCTTAATTAATTATTTCATAATTAAACTATCTTAATTGCTTAACTTATGAGTGAAAATCTACTCATCTAGTAACATAGTCTTAATTATTAATAATTAGAGGGTCCGTTATAAATTATTTAAACACTAGAGCCTAGTTAAAATTAATTAGACAATTGAGCCTTAACAATAAAATATGGATGTTGGGTTAAGGAAGGAATCAACCCATGCTTTTATAAGAATTTTGAATTAGGCTTCTGCCCCATAAATAATTCCAACCAATCAATTAAATCCTACATGGGCTAAGCAATTAAATCATAAGTAGCCTATTTATTTCTTTATTTCTCGGCCCAACTCACAAGGATTAAGGCCCATCGCTTAAATCTTTTCTTTCCCCCTTCCATTTCTTTCTTTTTTTCTTTCGGCCCAGCCCGAAGCCCAAACAATGAAGCCCACCCCAAAAATATTCAAGGTCCAATGTTTTAGCGCACAACAAAATTTAAACAAAAGAACCCTAACTCACAAACTCCCTAACTCTAATCCTCTATCTCTTACTCTCGTCTCTCACTATAAGGAGACGTTGTCTCCTTCATCTGGTGCCCCACCATTTTCCGACAATGTATCGCAGTCGCGCTACCGCTGCCGCGATGTCGCAGCCCCGTGATCGCTATATTTGCTACCAAATAATATGATAGTAAAACAGCAAGTATATTATATTGTATCCACAGGGACTGCGACTCGAGAACACAGCAATTAATCAACACAAAATCTTGATTATTATTCAGGCAACAAATTATCAAGAGAGAGATAATAATAAAACTAGACTCAAAATATAAATAAGGAATAAAATCAGATATGAAAGACTGACCCTAGGGATGTACTTAACCTAACCAGATTCACACAATTAACCTATTAATCTGTTTACCAATTTAATTCACATTCATATGAAGGATCATTAATGTAACTATAGTTTCCGTCAGGAAAACCGATAGCAGTAGGTTAGCCTAAACTATATCTCTGTCGGGTCTCAAGAGAAGTAAGCTAATTACCAAAAGCACACAAAGATTAATCTCCTATAGTTCACCTATCTCCGCCAGGTCTCAAGGTAAAAACTATATTATACATTCAAGATATCGATTATGCAATTAATTCCGTCAATCACATAACTAGCATGCATTAATATTGATCAGATACCAACACATGAGAATTAAAGCTAAGAATTATAAATCATGAATGAGACGGAAAAACAGTATCAACAGATAAATTATACGAATCTAGTCAGACATACAAACCCTAGGATCAATACGAAATTTAGCTACGCATAATTAAATTACTAAAGCAATAAATAAATAAATAAATAAAGCATAAATTAAGATAGATAGATAAAACTGTAGGATTCCACGATGAACAATGTAGCACTTCAATCTGAAAAATAAACTGAAAGCTCCAATAAAATAAGCTATGAAAACTGAACTACGAACTGGAATGAAAATAATCTCAAGCTAAAAGCTAAATTAAATAATACTGGAATCAAAAGGAATTGAAAAACAAAGCTAATATCTATTCTGTAAAACGTGCGAAAGAACTAAAAGAAGGAAAAGTTAAATGTGTTCTGTGAAGATGAAAAACTATCGTCTAATGCTTCTCGTGTAATGTGTGTGACCCCCTTTCCCCAATTCTGACGTCTGAATGCTATATACGCAACCCTAGGATGCTGCTTCTCGCGACACGCGCTCGCGATCAAAAGTCACGAGCGAAAACCGCGAGCCAAGTAAATTGGTGCGCAACCAATGTTCCTCGCGAGCTTTTCTTGCGAGATTAACTCGCGAAGCAAAGCCGCGAACTCTCGAATGTGTTGTGCTTCAATTGCTCCTCTCTAGCTTTGCTTGAGAGAGACTCCCACGAAGGAATGTCGTGAAGTCTTCAAAATTGCTGAAATTCTACTCTTCCTCGCGAGTTTGTCTCGCAACCGAACTCACGAGGCGTGTTTTCCCTCGGCTGTGCATTGCGCGATTTCGCTGTTTCGCTCCGTTCTCTCTCGTCCGGACTCCGAATTACGATCCGCTTGCGCCTATGGACTCCTATCGAGATGCTCTTTAACATTATAAAATTTTCACATCCTTCCTTGTCAAAACCATTTCATCATATTTATCGTCGTATCTAAATAGATATTCTTCGACGAGCTCACGACCGGGCTAGTTAATTCCTCTTTATCGTGATCCACCTTTTGACATCAAAACTTATGCTAAAATGACATGAAACACACACGACATAATATCTTCCAAGTTAAATATAAATATATCAAAAGACAGCTCAGAAGATCACTTATCAATTATAAACGAAACGAATATAGCCCTATAAATCAGGTAAAATGAGGCTTATCAACTCCCCCGAACTTAACCTTTTGTTTTTCCTCAAACAAATCAGAACAAGAGAGACACGACCAAAGACAGGGACAGAGTTAAACAACAAAAGCAATAAGCCTCTGAGCAATGAGCAATAAACGATTCACTCAAATGAATCAAATCACAACATCTTTCGTTAAACTCCACACATCATAATAATCATAAGCACAACCCTTCTCAAACTTGAATCCTCACGACATGGATATATATATATAAGAAACCTCAAACACTCAAGTGTATCAAGGAGGATGTGTATACTCTCAAAGTTTAAAAACACATGGAATCTACCATAAGCTTGAAAATCGTCTAATTCTCCATTGCTCAAATATGTGCTCAAGAACTAAGATCAAAAAGGTCTTATAAAAGGTTATAATGTAGGCTCTTTGGTAAGGTAGGATATATTTAGGCTAAATGACTCATAATCCCATAATGAAAAACACCATAAGTATCACAAGACATAATTCCCAAACTTTCACAATTTATTTCAATTCTCCATACCAAGAAGTCATTTTTCTATTAAGAACTTCACACGTATTATATAAGTGATATCTCAAAGCACTAGTTACTTACCCATTTATGTTCTTTTCGCACACTTGTGCCAACTCACTTTTTTTTTCTTTTTTCTTTTTTGAACTTATATGGGTAAGCAACTATTTTTAATAATCACTTTCTCAACATCTATTTTCTTTCCTTTCTTTTTTCTCAACCCTCAATTTCAAGCAACCAAAAATCACACTAACTACATAACCTAAGCCACGGCTATATGAAAGAATAATGTAGGCTCAAATGAGCTCATCAAAGGATAATAAATAACAGGTTAGTGTTTGGATAGTGTATAGGCTAAGAAAAGAATGCCTAATATCATTTCATAATTCTTAAGCACATCAATGCAACCTCGAAAAAGATACAGAGCAAGTTCTAGAGAAACACATGCTATTTCAAATTATTCACATAGAAAGAAACAAGACTGAAAAGATATGACAGTCAAAAGCTCAAGTCTCACAAGTTTCAAAAGTGTGATTAAGTTCTCAAAGGCTCAATACTCACAATAATCATAACATGCTTCGTCTCACAAAATCAGTTTCAATAAATTTTCTAATAAAAACAATTCTCATCATCGGTTGCTCGTCATTCAACTCAACCCAAAACAGACACAAAACCCAAACAAGAAAAGAAAACAAAAACAAACAAAAAGAAAACAGAACAAAAACGAAAACAAAACAAAACAAAGGAAAACATTGGGTTACCTCCCAACAAGTGCTAAATTTAAATGTCTTTAGCTAGACCATTTCATACCTCGATTAATCTAGCATTTTGGCAACAGACTTCTTCCCAAATCTGTGCTTGCCTCCATATTTTGCATTGACCGCAGACCACCAATGAGTGTGGAAGTGGCCTCCCCCAAACTTGAACAAGTCACTCGGAGTTCCATGCCGAGTCCATATTTTCTTTGTAGCAGTCTTGTCAACTGGTCGGTTGATATCCAAGCTCGAGATTTGGCTAGCTGTTGTAGTGGTGATTGAATAGCACTCTTCATGCTCTGAACTATCGTGTCGCGGGATGGCATCATATATTGAAATTTTCAGCTCCTCATCGCTGACACGAAAAGTAAGATTACATTCACCACGTCAATTAAAGCACCACCGATTGCTAGAAAAGGCCGACCAAGATTAGTGGTTGATTTTAAATTCGTGAATGTCTAAGATAACAAAATCACCGAAAGACAAAATCCAATTCTTACCAATACAACCTCAACTACTCCCTTAGGATAAGAGATCACTTGCCGACCATCATCAATGAAATTTTAGTTGGCTTCATTTTTCCCAACTCCAAGCGATTGAACACAGATAAGGGCATCAGATTGATGCTCGCTCCCAAATCACACAACACGTTGGGGAATGTATGCTCGGAAATCTCGCACTCCAACGTGAAGCTCCCCGGATCCTTCTGTTTCAGTGGTAACTATCTCTGTTAAATAGCACTGCATTCTTCAGAAAGGTTATTTTTTTCAAATTTCCCTAATTTCTTCTTGCTCACAACGCATCTTTGAAAAATTTGATGTATCCGGCATATTTCGAGTGCATCAAAGAGGTATGGTAATGTTAACTTCTGGAACATCTCTTTGAATCGGGCGAACTCCTCATCATATTTCATATTCTCGATGCGCTGAGGAAATAGGGCATTGACCACAGGTGGCGCTGGACGGCTCGCGGCCTTCTCTCGCGAGGTTGAGTCGCGAGACTCCCTCGAGAGATCTCCTCGTTCACTGTATTGTTTCTCTCCTTGATTCTCAGGATGATTTTCATATGAAGCTCCGCTCCTCAAATAAATAGCATTACACTGATTAGGAGGCATATGATTCTTAGGATTCTGATCAGTGTTGCTTGGAAATTGCCCTTGCCTGTGCATCCCAGCTCTCTCATTGGCCATGTGCCCCACTTGGTTCTCCAACATCTTTAATTGTTTTCCAAGGGCTATCACCGTATTGTTGATGGCGTTAACTGTGCTTTCTAAAGTGCTCATCCTATTCCCAAGCTGCTGGATCTGAATATTTTGCTGAGCCACAATTTGTTGGTGACTCGCTGCTATTTCCTGATTGCTTGTCAACACTTGTTGCATCATCTCTTCAAGGCTCTGCTTCTTAGGCTCCATAATCATCCCAGTATTCACAGTAAAACCAGGTGGTAATTGCTGAGCATTTTGTGCATTAGCGTAGGACAAATTTGGGTGATTCCTATTATTGGGATGATAGGGTGGGTTCCCACTCTGATTTCCTTGGAAATTACTCCTTTGGTTCACACATTGAACCTCCCCAATATTCTGTGCCATGGCCACAGTTATCTGCCCTTTCCTCTCGGCTTCGTACTCCGTTTGCAGAGATGTAAATTTCTCTAACAGATCATCATATCTATTATCAAGCTTAGCCACGGCAACCTTTCTGATGGGTTCTCTCTCCATTGGACATTGATAACTATTTGATGCCATCTCCTCCATAATTCTCAATGCTTCATCTATTCCTCGATTGAGAATGCATCCTCCGGCTGACGCATCTACAATGCTACGAGTGTTGACAGTAAGACCACTGTAAAATTGTGTCACCTGCTGTTCAGGGGAATACCCATGCTGTGGACATTTTCGTAGGAAACTTTTGAATCTCTCCCAGGCTTCAAATAATGACTCATCTCCCAATTGTGAAAAATGAGAAATTTCAGCAATAATCTTCTGAGCCTTGGCAGGTGCACTACAAGAATTTTGCTCATAGACCACACGTCATAGACCACGCACATTAGTACTAAAGTGGTCTATTATGACATAGACAACGTGGGTGGTGAAACGCGTGATCTATAACCATATTTTTAAACGGTTATAGACCACGGGCTAGAGAACCGTGTGGTTATTAGCGTTTTTTTCATATGATAGACCACAGTGCCCTTACCGCGTGGTCTATTAGCGCATAACTTTTATTAACCACGGCTTTTTCCGCGTCGTCTAACATCCACGTCAACTAAATACCACGGGCTTAGGCCGCGTGGTCTTTCACCACTTAGCCATGTGGTCTTTTAGCCCATCGATTCCTTCTACATTTAAAATGCCCATTTCTTCCCCGAATTCAGCCGCCAGAATTCACCTCCCACACCCACTGTTGCCATCTTCTTTGCAGAGAAATTCGAGAAATTCTCCATCGAAACCTCCTTCCGAAGCTATTCCTCCACCCATTTTCCCGCCTCCGCTGCAGCCAAACGGTCTCTTCCGCGACGACGGAGAATTGCAGCGTGGAATTCGAGTCCATGGATTTGGAGAATAAATACGCGTGGGAGCTGGAGGTCGCGGTAAAGGTAGTGCACATGGTGGCTTTGCTCTGCCGCTGAGTGCAAGAGAACTTGATTTTTAAGAGCAATGTGCACGTTCAGTCCAAAGATGATGATTCTCCTGTCACTGTCGCTGGTATGATCCGCCGCTCGCCCTTCTTGTTGTAATGGGCTGGTCGTTCTTGATTTTTCTTGAAACGGTGAAAAATGCGATCTTTTTTTGTTTTTTTATTATGTTAATTTTGGTCGAAATTGTTGTGCTATCTTGATATGGAGTGGTGTTGGCTGGTAGCAAGAGGGCTTGCTTTTCGTGAAATCTTTGATTTATTTTTTATTTTTTATCTAGAATATTCGTGACCTCTTTGATTGGTTAATCGTGAACGTATAATTTGGTTAATCTCCGCCGTTTAATATTTTGGTCAAGCAAGTTTCTAACTATTTTTTAGTGTTTGTTCGACTTTGAAAGTTTGTGGATATGTTGAAGTGCTTTCTTTGATCAGCATATTCATTTTGCAGCCATAATTTATAAAGCATGAGCGTTAATTAAGTGTAAACTGCTATTATTTGATTCCCGTTTGAAATGTATGCATAGAATGTCGGCTTTGAATTTGTTATGTAGTTGTCATAACCTCATATTTAAGTTGAATTTGGAGATATGTAGTGATATGAAATAACAAGTGACTGCATACACTCGCAAAAGGTTTTAAAGACAGTTTATTGACCTTAAACATCCTGTGTCGTCGTGTACTTACGGCCTCTGTTGCTTCTTTTGGGCACGAGAAAAAGAAAGAACTAAAAGTGTTTACAACCCTGAGATGTGTGTGTGTGTGTGTGTGCGCGCGCATGTGACATAGGTCGGAGTGGCTAATGCCCCAATTGCTACTTCTAAGCAGATTGGAGTGTCCAAGCAACTGTGAGCTGGGTTTTGTCCAAGGCGTTTGGGAGTGAAAACATATCCATTGTAGCTGAAGAAGACGTTGAAACACTGTCGAGGAGTGACTCTGTTGGCTTGCTAAATGCCGTTGCAAAGACTGTTAATGAGAGCCTCTCTGAAGCGCCTAGTTTTGGAATTAGACCACCGGCCTAAGTGGTTAGCACGAGGACCTAACATTCAAGTTCTTAAGTATGATGCTTATATGATAAATGGTGTTACATTTCACACGAAGGCAAGTGATAGCATATGAGCTGTTCAAAATTCTGGAGTAAGTTTAGTTGCAAGAACAATGCTAGTGGCAAGTGCAAAGGATAATAATCCCATTGTGTCAGACATGACGTTTTATGGAGTTATAGATATATACGTAGTTAATATGCTATTATACATTGTACTTTGTGAAGCTTAATTACATATATTCTTCTTAGTTGACATTGGATTCTTTTGGTGATCGATCCTCATATTGAGACCATATATGTGATGGATCCTTTAAGTGATGAAGGTCATGTGGAGGAGTACAAGTCTATCATGGAAACGTAAGTTTGTTTATATTGAGGTTTTACTTATTGTATGTGTTTTGTATCATAATCCACTATATATGTTTTGCGGGGCCCTAAAATGTTCAATATGAGCATAGGAAAGAGAGAGAGAGAATATCTTATGGGAAATGGTCAAGGTATGAAACACTCGCCATAACACTTAATTATGAAATTTTTGTCATTCAAAATGTACATAACTCTAATTATGCATTTCACATAGTGTCAAGAACAACCCGATGGAAGGCAATGTGGATTCTATATCATGCGCTACATGAGAGATATTATTGAGGTTATGGTTCTGATAACACCATTGCAATTCCTACTATGGTAATCATAAAGTGGCATTTTAATCCATAATTTTCTAAATACTAATTCTTTAATTTTTACTAATAGAATGTTTATTTTGTTTTAATAGTTTTCAACGGCTTTTACTCAAAAAGAAATAGATGAAGTCCAGTATAGAGTGGTCCGAGTTAGTCGGCGATTCTATGGTGGTTGATTTATGGTAAGTTTCATACTTTTGTTGAACATAATGATTTTGATGTACTAAATTTTATTTCTTACCATTTTACATCTTATTCTAATAATGTAGATGAGATCAAGTTAGATGATTGATGTTGTTGAAGCAAAGATGGTGAAATGCTTGAAGATGGTGAAGTTGATTTTTTATTATTTTTTTTGATGAATTTTAGTAGCTAGTTAGAAAATATTTGTTGTTGAAGATGGTGAATGGATATTTTTGGATAAATTTTAGTAGCTAGTTATAAAATACTTGTAGCTAGTTAGAAAATACATGTAGATTGGGAATTTTCTGGATATAACGTTTTGAATGCTTATGAAATGTGTACCTTGATTTTGATATAAATATTATGAGAAATATTTTATATCTATTTTTGGATTATTAGTTTTAATTAGCAGAAACATGCATTCAAATTATGAAAACAGTATTAAATAAATAATAAAATAACAAAATATATTATTCGATTATAGACCACGGAAATGTGCGTGGTCTATTCAGATTATAGACCACGGTGAAAACCGCGTGGTCTATAATGTCATAAACGACGGGAAAGGCCGTGGTTCACCTTCGGTGGCCGTTGTCATAACATTATAGACCACGCGGTTTTCACCGTGGTCTATAATCGAATAGACCACGGAAATCCGCGTGGTCTATAGCCGCACGTAATAGACTACACCTTTGTAGACCACGCGGATTTTTAAAATAGACCATGGGCATTCCCCGTGGTCTATTAGCGAAATTCTTGTAGTGGTGGGAAGTATTTCAACAAAAATTTCTCACAGAGTTGCTCCCACGTAGTTATTCCTGATCTGTCTAATCCCTTGAACCATTCTTTAGCTTGGCTCTTCAGCGAAAACACAAACATCCGCATCCGGATGGCATCAGCTGGCACTCCATTCTTCTTGATAGTATCACATATATCAAGGAATGCCTCTAAATGTGCGTTGGGGTCTTCAGTAACACCTCCCCCAAACTGCTCCGCTTGTATCATGCTGATGAGGGCAGGCTTTAACTCAAAATTATTGGCATTCACGTTCGACCCCCATCCTCCACCTTGAAACTGATCCGTCGGTGGCCTGTACATGTGGTTGAGCGGTATTGGTTGTGCTCGACCTCCAACTTGGCCCATCTGATTATTCAACGCCAGTTGGCGTTGCATTGCGGCTAGCATTTCCTCCATCTCGGCCATCCGATCATGGCCATGAGGTTGCCTTTCCTCCATTGCTTGTTGTCTTCTTTCTCGACTCTCTCTCTTATGGGATCTTTCAATCTCAAGATCCAAAAGAATAATTTCTTTCCTTTGAGATCTTGTAATCATGCACTGCGCAAAGAGATAAAAACCAGATCAAATCCAAGAAGCAACACAAAAATAATAATTTTTATTTTATTTTCTATTTTTTTTATAAGCCTGAATTAATAACTACAATCCAGAAAATTATTACTATGCAATCTGAACAGTACCCGGCAACGGCGCCAAAATTTGATCGCTATATTTCCTAACAAATAATATGATAGTAAAATAGCAAGTATATTATATCGTATCCACAGGGACTACGACTCGAGAACACAGTAATTAATCAACACAGAATCTTGATTATTATTCAGGCAACAAATTATCAAAAGAGAGATAATAATAAAACTAGACTCAAAATATAAATAAGGAATAAATTAAGATATGAAAGACTGGCCCTAAGGATGTACTTAACCTAGCCAGATTCACACAATTAACCTATTAATCTATTTACCAGTTTAATTAACATTCATATGAAGGATCACTAATGTAATTATAGTTTCCGTCATGACAACCTTTAGCAGTAGGTTAGCCTAAACTCTATGTCCGCCGGGTCTCAAGAGAAGTAAGCTAATTACCAAAAGCACACAAAGATTAATCTCCTACAGTTCACCTATCTCCGTCAGGTCTCAAGGTAAAAACTGTATTATACATTCAAGATATCGATTATGCAATTAATTCCGTCAAGATATCAATCACATAGCTAGCATGCATTAATATTGATCAGATACCAACACATGAGAATTAAAGCCAAGAATTATAAATCATGAATGGGACGGCAAAACAGTATCAACAGATAAATTATATGAATCTAGTCAGACATACAAACCCTAGGATCAATACGAAATTTAGCTATGCATAATTAAATTACTAAATTAATAAATAAATAAAAAAGCATAAATTAAGATAGATAGATAAAACCGTAGGATTCCACGATGAACAATGTAGCACTTCAATCCGGAAAATAAACTGAAAGCTCCAATAAAATAAACTATGAAAACTGAACTACGAACTGGAATGAAAATAATCTCAAGCTAAAAGCTAAATTAAATAATACTGGAATCAAAAGGAATTGAAAAACAAAGCTAATAATCTATTATGTAAAACGTGCGAAATAACTAAAAGAAGGAAAAGTTAAATGTGTTCTGTGAAGATGAAAAACTATCGTCTAATGCTTCTCGTGTAATGTGTGCGATCTCCCTTCCCGCTTCGACGTTCGAATGCTATATACGCAACCCTAGGACGCTTCTCGAAACGCTCGTGATCAAAAGTCGCGAGCGAAAGTCATGAGCAAAGTAAATTGATGCGCAACCAATGTTCCTCGCGAGCTTTGCTTGCGAGATTAACTCGCGAAGCAAAGCCGCGAGCTCTCGAATGTGTTGTGCTTCAATTGCTCCTCTCTAGCTTTGTTTGAGAGAGACTCCCGTGAAGGAATGTCGAGAAGTCTTCAAAATTGCTGAAATTCTACTCTTCCTCGCGAGTTTTCCCTCGGCTGCGCATTGCGCGACTTCGCTGTTTCGCTCCGTTCTCTCTTGTTCGGACTCCGAATTGCAATCCACTTGCGCCTATGGACTCCTATCAAGATTATCTTTAACATTATAAACTTTTCACATCCATCCTTGTCAAAACAATTTCATCATATTTATCATCGTATCTAAACAGATATTCTTCGCACGAGCTCGAGATAAAGCTAGTTAATTCCTCTTTATCATGATCCACCTTTTTTTACATAAAAACATATGCTAAAATGACATGAAACACACACGGCATAATATCTTCCAAGGTAAACATAAATATATCAAAAGACAGCTCAGAAGATCACTTATCAATTATAAACGAAACGAATATATCCTTATAAATCAGGTAAAAATGAGGCTTATCACCCTGCGACGTTGTCTTCTTCCCTCAAACACTAAAATCTCACAAAAACTTTCATATTTTTTCTCTCAACTCTGGCGATACGCCTTGCCCTTCCAGATTCCGGTGACGTGCGTTGCCCATCAGGCACCGTCTCTCTCTCTCTCTCTCTCGTCTGTCTGTCTCTCTCTCGTCTACCTTTCTCTTTTTTCTCACTCCTTCACTTTCTTTTTATCTCAAACCCAAATGGAAAATAAAGAAAAACCTAGATTTGAACCCCTCTCCCCGACGGATGTTGTTTCCGATGGGGCTTGTCGTCGTGCTCTACCCCTGTATCTCCGGCTCCGTCGTGGGTTATGACCGATATTCAAAAGGCGCTGCTGCTCCACCTCCAAAGTCGTTGCAGCCTCGGTTGCTCCGTTATCGTGCCATTCTCGGCATCGTCTCTGGCCATCCTTTCTGCCGCGACGTACACGCATATGCACACAAACACCCATGACTTGTTCTCTTTTTTTCTTTTCTTCTTTCTTTATCTCTGACCTCCTCTCTCTCCCATTTGTTTTCAGGTCCGCCGTTGCTGTTGGACTCCGGGGAGATCCCATCGTTGAGTGGTTGGCGCCACTGTAGTTAGAAGACTGATGGGTTATCGTTATCTTCAGGCCATTTGCTGCGTTGAAATTTGGCCGACGTCCGAGCCCAAAGGCTGGTCTGATTGACGCCCCTACATTTCTATGTTCATTACGTCATTATCTTCTAAGTTTATATTCTAGCGATGTATAGGTTGATTTCAAACTTTGGTGGTAAACTATGGTATATGGGGTTTACAATTTTCAGATTTTGTATTATGGATGAATTTGAATGTCTGCGTATATTTATCGTTAATTGGAGCAATGATTTCTACAGTATTTACCATATTATATGCTAAGTGTTTATATCTTTTTATTTCATTGCAATGAAACTGGATTGACATAAAGTTTTGAAGGGAGAATGGGTGGTTACCTTGTGATTGTTGGTCCTTGGTGTTTCTGGTGTATATAGTGTTGGATGCTTAAATTAAAGTGTATTTAAGTAGCAAGTATTATTAGGAATTGAGTGTTAAATGCAAGAACTTGGGTGAAAAGGAATACCTGTGAATTTTAGGAGGAAAAACTTATTTTTCTTTCTACCTTACACTGATCGAATTATGTGTGTATGAAAAAAAATGGTTTGTATTAGTTTCTGAAAGGGTATGGTACTTGCTAGTGATTAGGAAATAGGATAGGAATGGGGTTGTAAGGTTGATATTGATTGATTGCAAGAGTTGCAAAAATGTGACTCTTGATGTGACATTGATTGTAAGAGTTGCAAAAAGGTGGCCGAAAAGCAAAAACGTTTGATGTGATTCCTGAAAAGCTTTATGCGACATATATTACGATATAATATATATGGCTCGACACATTTCTGTATTAATTCTCAATTTTTTTTAATGTGTTTAATTCGATTTTGATTCTCGTTTGTCGAACACGCGGTAAATCAATTATTCGATATAATAAAACGTAATTCCATTGAAGTCGTTAAAAGTTTTAATTGACATAACGTATTTATTGACACGTGTTATTACAACAGCGGCATATTTGCTCAATCTAGTACCTTCCAAACCAATCGACAAGACCACATTCGAGTTATGGTTTGGACGTAAGCTTGGTTTAAGCCATATAAGGATATGGGGCAGTCCAACACATATGGTGAGCAAGCATGCTGACAAGTTGGAGACTAGATTTGATATAAGGCTGTTTGTAGGATATCCTAGAGGAACGAACACCATAAGTTACTGCACCAACTGTTTTCATTGTGCTAGTAGCGCCTCGTCGTAGTGGAAGGGTTGTGAGACAACCCGATCGATCCATGAACATACAGCGAGGCGATACAAGACATAGATGCGGGAGAATGACATGCTGCTATGGACTTAGAGATTAAGTCCATAATCGATATGGATGTATACGATAAAACACATCTACCAGATGGCCAGGATGTCAAAGGTAGTATGTGGATATACAAGAGAAAGAGAAATTCTGATGGAGAGATTTCGGCTTTTAAAGCCAAACTTGTGGTGAAAGGATACACTTAAATTGAGGGGATCGATTACGATGATATATTTTTGCCTGTAGCAATGCTGAAGTCCATTAGAATTCTTCGGGCTATAACAGCTCACTTGAACCTAGAGGTTTGACAAATGGATGTAAAAACTGCTTTCTTAAACGATTACCTTGAGGAAGGTCGAGACATATATATGCAGCAACCCAAAGGTTATGTGAAGAAAGGTGAAGAACATCTAGTGTGGAAGCTTAAGAAGTCCATTTATGGATTTAGGCAAGCTTCTCAATCATGGAACTTACACTTTGACGAGGTGGTAAAGACCTATGGTTTTACCCAGTTGCCTAGCGAGAGTTGAGTGTATAGTTTAGATGTCAACGGTGACGTGGTATTTCTTATACTTTACGTAGATGTCATCATTCTACTTTGCAACAATGTGAAGCTTTCATCAGACGTAAAGAGTTGGTTATTCAATCAGTTTCAGATGAAAGACTTAGGAAATTCAGCGTACATTCTTGGGATCAAAGTTACCGAGATTGCAAGAGAAAAATGTTGAGCTTATCTCAAACGTCTTACATTGATACTGTGATTATTCATTTTAGAATGCAAACCTTTAAGAAGGGATTGTTACCCTTCAGACATGATGTTTCTTTATCTAAAGAGCAGTCGTCGAAGACTGCAAAGGAGATAGAGAAAATGAGACACTTTCCCTATGCTTTCACCGTAGAAATTCTGATGTATGCAATGTTATGCACGAGGTCCAATATCTGTTATGTGGTAGGCATAGTAGCAAGATATCAGTCTAACCCTAGACAAGCTCATTGGACTGCGGTAAAGCATATACTAAAGTACCTGAAAAGGACTCGAGATTATAGGCTAGTATACCAGGAAGATAGTCTAATGCCTTGGGTTATTCAGACTCGATTTTCCAAGCTGACCGTGATGAGAAGAAGTCTACCTCACGTTATGTGTTCACATTGGGAGGTGGAGCCGTATCTTGACGGAGTGCAAAGCAGCGGTGCATTACAGACTCCACCATGGAAGCCGACTATGTAGCCTCCTCAGAGGCTGCTAAGGAGACGGCATGGCTGAAGAACTACCTCTTAGATCTAGATGTGGTATCTCATTTGCCCAAGAGTATCACAGTGTTCTGCGATAACTCTGGTGTAGTAGCAAACTCGAAGGAACCACAGATCCACAAGGCGACGAAACACATAGAAAGAAAGTACAACATCATACGAGAAATTATACGATGAGGGGATGTGCTTATAGAGAAGATTGGTACTGCTGACAACCTAGCTGACTCATTCATGAAGAGCCTGCCGCAAATAGTCTACGACAAGCATGTTCGAGGACTTGGATTGTGCAAGATGGCCCCCACTTAGAAATGAAACTTTTATATAAGTAGGAGAAATAAAGTGATGATGATGTTTGTAATAGCTAGTAGGGAAACACATTGTATACTAAAAGTTTGCTTTAGTATAAGTGAGATATTATTGGTTTGTATACTGAAAGCATAATGGTTGAGCTTGTATACAATATTTCTTGTTACCACTATTACAATCTTCTATCTGAATTGTTTACTTGATTGCACATGTAGTTCCATTATCTCATACAAAAGTTAGATCATATATTGTGTAGAAGATCACATAAGTTTGTTTGATTGATTAAGCTAGTTGAGATATATAAAGGATCACAACTGAGACAACTTGAGGACGAGTTATCGGTATAGACTGCAGTATAGATAAGAAGTAACATTGACTTAGTTGCTTGTCTATGCTGGTGCGTCTTGACGTATTGATGGATCACAATGAGATGAGTTCTTATATCTGACCGTCGTGAAGAACCTAGATCTCGGCGACTTTACATTGATCTAAACCTCGATAAGCTTTTAGGTGAATATAAATTATTGACCATCACTTTGACTTGTTATAGGTGAGGGTTACATGAGATAACCCAAGATTCTTTGCATCTTGGGTGGTGGCAGTGCTTGTATGTCATACTAGTTACCTATATCGAGTCACTGTATCCGTTTAGGATGATGACGTCCCCTTAAGGAGCTCAAAATGTTTATTGTACTAAACCATGCAGGCTGAATTAGCTCAAGTACAATAATAAGGTTGAGTGGTACTACTTAAGGAATTAAAGAGATTAATTATTTTAAGCAGTCAGAGTGTTATAAATAATTAGACGTACGATATCTTAAATACGGGGATTCGTAAGTCTAAGTGCAACCCGACTCAACTTCGACAATAAATGGTAAGTCGGCATTTATTTTCTAGTGGAATGAATAAATGTTTATGAATTACTTTATGTTAAAAATGAACATAAGATAATTAATTCATTTAGGCCCATTTTATTCCTTGCATTTGATCTCCTGGTTTTGGTCCATCAAGGCCTTTCTCGGCCAAATTTCCGTCCCCCCTATGTAGAGTCTCATTGAGACTCTACTATGATTAATGTATTATTTTAATACATCTTCTATATCTAGATAGATATTATCTGATATTATTAGATATCAAGAGATAATTATTATAAATATGAATTATCTTCAGGGATTGAGATAATTATTGTATTTATTAGTTATGCAAGAGTCTTGTCTAAATAGGATTCTATGGAAAACATTATAAATACAAGGTAGGGGAAAATTAGATTATCCTATGCTTTATTATGATTTTCGAAAATCACATAGGAAGAACATATGAAGCGAAATTTTACAGTATTCTCTATACATTGTTCTCACTCAATTAATTTGTTGCCCCAGAAATTTGCAGGTAAACTTGAGTAAACACATATGTGTTGCAATTAATTATATAGGAGCATGCTAGGAATATAATCAATGAATGGTGAATTAAACATCCAAGATAGATCATCGGGAGCATGGTAAAATAAGATTTTCCTTGACTCTTGCATCGAGAGCAGCTTAGTCCGTAAAAGGAAATAGTTTCAAAGTTTGCCTAACTGGTGTACTCCTACCTAGCGATGTCAACGGGCGATCTTTACCCGGACCGATCCGGAACCGTTCAAAACCCATTAAATTTTAAAGCAACGGTTCCGGTTCGGTTACGGTTCTAGAACCATTGGACCCGGACGATTCGGACTGGCCCATTTTGTCCGGTTCGGTCCGACCGATCGATTTTTTTTTATTATTTGAGCATTACATATCCACTTTTTTTGTAAGAGTATTTTACATTTGAGTGTAATTACAAAATATTAATTAATTTACAAACACATCTTGTGTCTGCATATTACATCATGAAGGTATTTAACCAAAAAATGTTTACTTACATGACAACGTTATTTTTATTTTTTCAAAAGATTACTACCATATATCTATTTAAAGTATATAAATATATTTTAGTGAGTTGTTTAACAATGTTGGATTTCTCCCAAGTGGCCCGATTCGAATCCTTTTGGGTGCTTTTTTCTAATAGCTGTTGTAGATTCATGCGATATTAAAAAAAATAAAGAAAATGAAGTGGCAGTGAGATGATGGAATAAATTTAAGGACGCTTTTAAATAATTTAGAAAAACAAAATTGTGTAAGTGAAGACAAATGGTGATTCTAGAAAAGGAAAAATGTTAGTTCACGAGATTTTTCATGGCATAGTACCTTAAATTTGAAATTAACACATTTAATAGTAGATTTTTGAAACTCAAATTATATATAAAAAAAAGAGTAGTGGAAATTATTATCTCAAGCTCTCACGATATTACGTTAACTAGTACATGGTGCCTTGGGCCAAATACATAATTGGGTCATGACAACAAACCAATTTACTCATTTCTCATATGTTTTCTTTTCTTTTTCAATTTTTTTGGAATAAATAGCTTTTGTTTGTGATAACAAAAATTATTTACTAGATCTAGATGGGCGTTATAGTATTGAACCTCGCAATAGAATAAAAAAATAGGTTTCTGTAAATTGATACATCTCAACCTCCGTGGCATATTTTTGAGCAATAATATCTTGTGTATCATATGAGATATAATAATAGTTTTACTATTCATTACAGACACGAATTAACGTGTCAAAAGCTAATGTGGCAGAATAGATGAATCAATTTTTTAAGCTACCAAATTTGATTGCAATTATAATTATTCTGAAAAATACTACAACAGTGTTAGAAAAATACTTTGAAAAGATTTTTCTTATGGGCCAAAGAAATACGATACGATACAAGGACGAAAATACGTTAATTTTTCAAAAATCAAAATACGACTATGTTCAAAATACGTTTATATTTATTTATAATATATTTCATATTTTAGTCCAATAAAGATTTTTCCTTTGTTGAAATTTGAAATATGAAATTGAAAATTTTGGGGATTTGGGTGTAGCATTTCAACGGTAACCGCTAGCAATGGGTAATACCGATCCGGAACCATAACTTGATGGTGCGGATTCGATGCGGATCCGTTGTTCTTGGGCGATTCGAACCGTAACCAATACTAATTTATTGGTTACGGTCCTGAAAGCCCACCCGTTGACATCCCTACTCCTACCTCCCCCCTCATACACCAGTACGTATCCAGCAGAACCCATCATTATGCAAACTTGAGAGCTGCAAAAGTTAATATATTTTCTCTTAAAGTTAATACATTCACCTTGAAAGTTACCGTACTAAAAAAAGTTGCCCCTTGTGAGATCCCAGGAGATGCATCCATCTAGTGAAGTGATGCATGCATTCACTATATGTCTTCATGATCTAATGATTGAAAATATTTTTCACGCTCTCATTTTAAATAAGGTTCTTATTTGAACCTTCTCTTATATAGATGTAATTAGGTATAAACTTTTTCATACACTAACCTTTATATATAATAATAATACTATCTCTGTCCACCAAATAAATTCTTTGATTTAGGTAGCACGAGTTCTAATAAATTGTAATGAGTATAAAGTGGAGATAATAGATGAATAGATTAATGTGTAGTGGGATTAAAAGATGGGCCATGCAGGTAATAAATAACTATATTAATGGATAGTGGGAGTAAAATGATAGACCATATGTGGTTTTTTTTTTTCTGTAAATGAGTGAGTAGATTAAAGATAAAGATTATGGAGTTGATATTTCAAAAAAAATGAAAGTAATTTTTTTTTTGTAAACGAACCAAAATGAAATTAAATAAATCTTTTTGGTGGGTGGGGTGAGTATTTCTTTTCATAATAATTACAGATCAAATAAAAATTATTTTTACATATTGATTCCTAATTAACTGAAAATGAAACTATTTAATCATCCTCTCTATATATTGGTAAAAAAAATCATTTTTATTATATTAACGTGAACAAAGCACTATTGTGATACATAAACACATTGTTTATAATTAAGAAAGGACAAGTTTCCATTTAACCATCTATATATTATTGTTGACAATTTGAGTCTACGTCATATGGGATATATATGCCTCGAATTATATTTCTATTAACTATGTAAATTAAACCAATCTAGATAAATGATGCATCATGGTCTTGCTTAAATTGTTGGCAATAGCTCACTAACTGCATATTAGAGCCGCTGATCAAAAGCTATAAAATATTTGTAGTGCTATAAAAGGAGCTTATATCTGTTACTGTTATATCCCTCTTATATTTTTTTAATACAGAATCTATATCTTGTCATTTCGAATTCCACACTAAGTTATGTTGCACTCATCTGAATAGTTTAAAGTGGGAGTCTTATGTCTCATGTACATGTTTTCTGTGGCTTTTGAAAAGATATTGATGAATGTACTGATGATACAACAAATCCATGCGATTCAAATTCAATTTGCATCAATACTCCTGGCTCTGTAAACTGTTCGTGTCCAAAAGGGTATTATGGTGATGGAAGGAAAGATGGCAGAGGTTGCATTCAGCTACCGCCATCCAAGTCGAAGATGATAATCTTAACAGGTAACAATATATAATATTTCAACCCTAAAATGAATAAGTTCATATCACTTTTTCACTACAAATTTCATGTTTCACTAATATATGTAAGGAACTGACAAATTGTCACACACAATTCAAATATGTTCAACACTTAACGATCATATGTTCATCTCAATAAGTTTGAATTGTTTATAAGTTACACTTTGGGCTCTGGATTGGGGATCCTACTACTCCTATTAATGTGCTTTTGGTTGTATAAGATGTTGAAAAAGAGAGAGGAAAAAATCCTCAAGGAAAAATTCTTCTCTTGCAACAACAAACAAAAGAAGGCGCAGTTGGAGAAACAAAAAGTTTCTTACCAAGCCACTGATAACTTCAATGAAAGCCGAGTTCTTGGACAAGGAGGGCAAGGCAGAGTCTATAAAGGTATGTTATCTGATGGTACGATTGTGGCCATAAAGAAAAGCAAGTTGGTTGAAGAGGATCAAGTAGAACAGTTGATAAATGAGGTGGTATATTATCGCAGATCAATCTCAGGAATGTGGTCAAATTGTTGGGGTGTTGTTTGGAGACTAAGGTTCCTATGCTTGTTTATGAATTCATGCCAAGCGGGACCTTTTTTGACCTCATTCATGATCTAAATAATGAATTTCCAGTTTCATGGAGCATGCGTCTGAAAATCGCCACGGATATAGCAGGTGCTCTAGCCTACTTGCACTCTGCATCTTCTCTTCCTATCTATCATAGAGATATCAAGTCTAGTAATATCCTTCTAGATGAAAAATATGTGGTCAAAGTATCGGATTTTTGAACTTCGAGGTATGTTGCTGTGGATCAAAATCACTTAACTACACTGGTTAAAGGGACATTCGGGTACTTAGATCCAGAGTATTTCCAGCGAGTCACTTTACGGAAAAGAGCGACGTGTATAGTTTTGGAGTTGTTCTTGTCGAGCTTCTTACTGGACAAAGGCCTGTATCTTTGGATAGAACAGATAATGAAAGAAACCTTGCTTCGCGATTTCTTACAAGCGTGGAAGAGAATTGTCTTGACACCATTTTAGATCCTCAAGTTTTGGTGAATAGTAGAAAGGAAGAGGTGATCTTAGTTGCTAAGCTTGCACAAAGATGTTTGAATTTGAAGAGGATAATGAGACCAATTACGAAAGAAGTGGCTACCGAATTGGAAAGATTCAGGATATCTCAAATGTGTACCATTGTTGAAGATGAATCTAAAGAAGTTGAAGCCAATCCCATGATGATTTCGGACCTTGAGTACAGATGGAAAACTAGTTATAAGAGTGCCTCCACATCATCATTAGATTCATATCAACGGAGTAAAGTTATGTCGACTATGTTCTTCTTGTATGATGGACTCAACCTGGCATCGATGTAAAGATTTGAACTCAAAAACTCTATATAGATGTAATACCCCGCGTCGATAAATACATTATATCGAATTATTAACTTGTAACTACTTAATGAAATCGCGTTTCAGTATATCGAATAATTGATTTAACACGTGTTCGACAAACGAGAAGCGAAATCGAGTTTAAAATATTAACAAAAATCGAGAATTAATACAGAAACGTGTCGAACCAAATAAATTTTATCGCGTTATTTATCACATCCTAATTTTTTTATCCCATTAACTACGTCCACCTTTTG
The DNA here is from genome assembly GCA_036937905.1 of Salvia rosmarinus. Classification (NCBI taxonomy): domain Eukaryota; kingdom Viridiplantae; phylum Streptophyta; class Magnoliopsida; order Lamiales; family Lamiaceae; genus Salvia; species Salvia rosmarinus. The sequence goes on from JAODLM010000411.1 coordinate 406,691, forward strand.
GAAACCCTTACAATCAATCAATTCCAATTATCCATCAATCCATCTTTTAGAAAACCTTACAATCAATCAACCTCATTTGTCCAAGGTACATCTCTTACACTCTAACATCTAGCATGTACTTTATGATAACTTGTCATTCAAATAAGACTTCCTAAAACCTTCATTCCCTATTTCATTTGATCAAGAGGGAAAGAAAAGGGGAAAGTGATTTTCATTCTTCCAACAAGAAGCATTTACTACCAATTTACTACCATCAAGTAGGAATTCCACCATAAACATTCACAAGGTACTTGATCAAGTTTCTTCCATTTATTTTGCTTCCATTTATTTTCCTACCAGTTCAATAAATGCATAAGCTTGTAAATGTTCAATAAATGCTGTAAAACCTCACCATACATTGTTGTATACAATGCAGAAACTTATTTTCTAAAATCATTTCTGCAATAATCCAGCATAATATACCTTTTTTCTGTCATAGTTCAAGAATAGGATTTTGAATAAGCCGTAACTCTAATGACATCAAGAAAAAAAATCGATAACCATGCTGATTCTCAAATCTCAAACATGAGATGAAACCAATAAAATCAAGTTCTAATTACATACTAAACTGATTTGAGCATAGACTACGATAAGACCGAGCCATCTAGGGCTCGGTTGTTAAACGAGAAACCAATGGGAGGGGGTGACCCATCAACGGCAAAAACTCACCGCGAACGGCTGCCTTGCTCAACCCGGAGCTGTGGTACCTTGTCGGGAAAGGGGACGAGGGCTGCTCACATCTAAAGAAAAGGCCGCAGGAGACAGAGACGACGGCGACGCCAAGCACCCTCGACAGGGCCTCCCCGGAGCCCAGCGGCGGCGGCAAACCTGAAAACAAAGACGAGACATTGAGGGTGAGAGATTGAGAGAGAGATGACAGTGCGTGCGTGTGCGTGAGTGAACGTGAGTTGTATAGCAAATAGGGAGATGGCGCGAGGGCAGAGCAACGTCGGCGTTGCTGGATTTGGGACAGCAATGCTCGCCGACTGGGATAAGGCGATGGAGATGGGGGTGATGCGCGTTGTCGAGGCAAGAGACGCGGAAATGAGTGTCCGAGCGAGAACGACAGCAGCGGAGCTCGCTGGACCTGGACGCCGCGCAGTGGCTGGAGATGAACATGGCGGCATTAGGAGGCGACGGATCTGTGCGTGTATAACGCACAGCGAGAGCGATGACAGAGGAAATGGGGAGAAGGGAAGGAAGCGATGGCAGCGGGGGTCTCGCTGATGGGACGGCGGCCTCGGCGACGGCGACGCGCCGTTGGAGAAGGCACGGCGGCAGCAGAGTGGAAATGAGAGGGAGATGGGTCGGCGATGGAGAGAGGCGAGAGATAGAGGTGAGTGAGGAGAGAAAATAGAAGGCAGAAAAAAGAGAGGACAGTCACGACGGCGATGTGTCGCCGGAGAGAGCGCACGGCGACGGCAAAACTGTCGAGAAGGAGGAAGAGAGGCGTCGCCTCTCTGTGAGAGACGAGTGAGTGAGAGAGAGACGAGATAAATTGGGGGCTAGGGTTTATTTTAGTGTTTGTTGTGAGTAGGGCCAAATAATTTAGGAGTTAATTAGTTATTTGGGTTGGGCCTATTCTTTGCTGTTGGGCCGAGAAAAGGAGATGGAATGAATTCAATTTTGGGCCAATTTGCATGGGCCGAAATTTAATTAGTGGGAAGGTGAATTCTCTTCTTGTTAGTGGGCCAAATAAAACACATGGTGGACTGAAGTCTTATTATCCTCAGCCCAATTCAAAATCAATTAACGAGTATAATTTGCTGTACTTGACCTTTTGGGCTTATGTTTAGTAATTCAAATTAGAGTGAAATTCTTAATTTTAGAATATTAAGAAGACCTTTAATTGGGGAATATTTGGGGTGATGATTCGAAATCCGTTTATTATTAAATTGGATTCCTTGTCCTAGTGTGTAATAAATTTTAGCTTAAGATGAGTTAGTTTAGACTCATATATTAAGTTATTGGGTTAGCCTTCAATTATGGAATAATTAATTAACACCAGTCTAAATTCCAAAACTAATTAGCGATTGATTCCTTCTTAATCAATAATGCGAATGAATCATTCGTTAATTTCTAGGCATTAGAAAATGTGATAGAATTTTCAATATTTATTTATATTGATTAACGCGAGACCTAACAAAGAATGCAAAACCTTTAACAAAATCTATCGAACTAGAATTCACGCAATTCCTTATAATAGAAGCTATCTTACATTGAAGATGTCTTACCAAATATTCTCTCGATAAAGGTCAAGAGTGGAAGCAAGAACTGAACAGTGAAGATGTCAGTACGCCTGTCAACATACATTTGCTATCAGGTGGGCTTTCTTATATATAAACAAAATCAAATGATTCATTCAAGCAGTTATTTTCATTTCAAAATCTTTGAACTGAAAATCTTTCAAATATTGTCTTGCCATAAATGTTTTGAGATTTGTGTATGATACCTATCTGTGTTTGACTATGCCAAAAATCCGAGAATCGAATTCGAGTCCTGTGCTAGGGACCCCTAAGCAGGATTTGTGTACACAAGTGACCGAGAGTCATCCTAAAGGATTGGCCGGCCCGGTGATCGTGGAAGGAGGCCTCATTCCCGGGACACAACAATTGTTACAGATACAGAGATTACAAAAGAACTTAGTCTGATCAGACGAACTTTAGCTTCACAAAAGAATTTAGTACGCATGGGCCTTTCTAAGATAAAACCCCTTGTGTTACTGTTAGTTGGCATGACAATTTCAAATTTTGGTTTATACTCAAACATTAGTATATTTTTTGCATGAGTTCACTGAGTACCTATATACTCAGCCCTGCATATATTTCTAAATGTACGGGTTGAATGGTGATATGTGATGAAGCAGTGCCAAGCAGAGCTTTTGTCGTATTTTGTTGAAGGATTCTTGGGGAGATACATGTCTTCATACATGTATCTCATTTATGTTTTTCTGCTGCGTACACTCAGTCTTTGTTAAGTTTATTTACCAGACAATATTCTCTTTCGTAGGATGGTACTGTTTAACTGCTCCTTGGATCCGTTTGAATAGTCAAACTTATTATATGTACCTATTTCAGATTCTGCTAATTGAGTATTTCAGTTCATGCGTATGTGTTCTAGTGATCCAATTCTATTAAGCCAATCACAATAACACAACCCCTTTCTATCCCCTCTTCTAACCTCCCCCACTAGTCCGTTTTTCCGGCTTAGCTATCTTTAGCAAAGTCCGATCGTGACAATAGATGAAGTGCAGAATGAGGTGTAGGATTTGGATAAACTAATGTACAAATCAGAGCTGTTTATTCTGTTTGATTAGATGAAAGATGTCTTTTGTACATATAAGACATTTCATTTAATTTGAAGCTTGCATAATAGGATTAGAAGGTTTTATTGCTAAATTAACCTTATCACTATTGTTGAGCTACTAATTTTGCGAGTTGTTTCCTCAGTTCACCTTGAACTCAAGCTACAAATCCTGAATGATAAATATTTTATATATGACCTCCAATATAAGAACATGAGCCATGGGGATGGTTATAATAAGTGGCAATTGTGAATGACAGATATTTTGCTTAAGAAAATATAAATATTAGAAATATATAAATCCTATCATTTTTTTATAATGAAGAGGCAACTGTACCCGTTAGGCTTTAAGTAATTTTTTTAAATAATTTTGGAACTAAGCAAATTAGAAAAGCGAATTTTAAAATTAATATTGTCATTTATTTAGAAACATATTTAAAAGAGCTTCCTCGCTCGTTCTTCTCTTAATACACCAATTTTCGAAATCTCCAACTTCCAACTATTTCAGTCTACTCGTTTGGTTGAAGAATAAGTTGGAATCAACTATGAGGATGGTTATAATAAAACCTTTTTCCCATAGAAATTATGAATCGCTGCATCTTTATGTTACATTAATACTTCTTTTATGTTAATGTTTTTTTTTTTTTGGTCAATTAATACGAAATTTAAAGGCGTCACATGGTGGACTCGAACCTCGGGCATTTGGCGCCAACCACTCTACCACTGCGCCAACACACACACACATGTTTTTGTGTATTTACATGTCATATAGCTGGGCCATACCTTAGCCTCTTTAAGTTTCTAGTTCAGTACCTACTTTTTCCTGAATTTTCTTATGAGTCGAAAAATACATATTGTACAGGACCGGTCCTCAGGGTGGGCGGACTTGGGCGATGGCCTAGAGTTCCAAAATTTAGGGGGCCAAAAAATTTAATGCTTACCCTTATATATTTATTACTAAAATAATGTATTTTCATTGGTATATATTGGTAAATCACTTATATTATTGATCTGAAGTCCTATGTTCGAATTCCAACAACGGCTCTCTTTTTTAACAAATTTTACGTCCAACATTCTGAAAATTAATCCCTTATACATATATAAAAAAATTATTATAATTATTCACCAGCACATTAGCATATTTTTAACAAATTTTTGAGGCCCAAAATTCTGGAAATTAATCCATTATACATATATAAAAAATATTATAATTTATCACCAACGATTTAGCATCGTTTCCAAAAGACATTTTTTAAAAAACTTTTTAGGGCCCAAAAATCTTTAAAAAATATATATTTAAGCATTTTTTTACACTCATTATATTAGAAAATTAAGTAATTGTGAGGTGCAAGATTGAAAATGGTTAGTTTATAATAAACATGTGGATTATGTGTATTGCTTTTGTTGTAAATTAATTAAAAATAAAAATAATACAAGTTATTTTAAAACATAAAAATTCTATAAGACATTAATAATATGAGCTCTTGGTCTGAATTGAAGATAAGATTGAATAAACATCAAACAATATATTGACAAAGGCTTACAACGAGAAATCTTTAAAGCAAAAAATCGTTGAAGTCAAGTTTTAACTATAACAATAGCAAATATAAAATATCTTTTTAAACACTTTTTTGACTCTTTGTGGATCTAATGAGAATCTTTATTAAGATAACAATGATAATTCTTTGGGCTTGCTTCATTAAAATGTAGATTTGAACAAATGAAATCATTCGAAAATATATATAGTTTTTTGTTTGATTTGAAAAATCTAAAATCATTGACTTATGATGAATTAAGAAAATGTTGTGTTAATCTAAAATCCACTCTTACGCATGTGTAACGCCCCGTATCTTTGAATACTATTATAGCCGATTAATAGTCTTATTTAAGGATTTTACATTCTTTAAAATAATGAATCAAGACGACAATATCGTATTTCTAAATTCACGGGATACATAGTTATATATTTTATGCGCTCGTAAATTGTTAATTGAGAATTAACAGAACGATCTCTATAAAATTTACAGAATCAAATTAAATAAGAATCAGCCTAAGTTTAAGAATTAAGACATAAGTGTAAACGAGCCAGATTTTTATTGCTTTCTTGACGGGTACTCCGGTTATAATCAAATCACGATTGCTTTGGAGGACCAAAAAAAGACTGGTTTTACTTGCCCGTATGGGATCTTTGCTTATCGACATATGCCTTTTGGTTTATGCAATGCTCCTACTACGTTTCAAAGATGCATGAAGTCAATCTTTCATGATTTGATTGAGAATGTGATGGAAATGTTCATGGATGATTTTTCTATCTTTGAATATTCTTTCGAGCATTGTTTGAACAACTTGTCTCTTGTTTTGCAAAGATGTGAGTAAATTAACTTGGTCTTGAATTGGGAGACATGCCATTTTATGGTTTGAGATGGTATCGTTCTAGGGCATAAGGTGTCTTCTGTAGGTTTGGAGGTAGATCGTGCGAAGATTATGGCTATTGAAAAACTTCCACCGCCTACAAGTGAGAAAGCAGTGCGTAGTTTCTTGGGACATGCATGTTTCTTCCTTCGATTTATCAAAGACTTGTAAGTTGTTGGAGAACGATTCTCCATTCAACTTTGATGAGGAGTGCCTAATTAAAGTCTTTTGAGGTATTGAAGAAGGCACTAGTCAACATCCCCGTGTTGATTGCATCGGATTGGTCACAACCTTTTGAGTTGATGTGTGATGCAAGTTATATTGCCGTTAGAGCTGCATTAGGACAAAAGCGGGGCATATTTAGGGACATCTACTATGCTAGTAGCACCCTCGATAAAGCTCAAGCCAATTACACCACGACATAAAAGTAGATGTAAGTAGTCGTGTATGCTTTTGATAAATTCGATCTTATTTTATTGGAATGAAATCAATAGTATACAGCCATTCGATATCTTTTTGACAAAAAATAGGCTAAGTCATATTTGATTAGATGGATACTTTTATTTCAAGAATTTGATATTGAAATTTGAGATCGTAAAGGTTGTGAAAATGTTGTTGCAGATCACCTCTCTCGTTTGGAGCATCCAATGGAAGAAGAAGATCATGGTGTTCCCATCAATGAAAGCTTCCCAAGCGAACAAGTTTTGCATGTCACAAGCAAAGTACTATGGTATGTAGATTTTGTAAAAAAATTAGCATCTAATGTTTATCCTTGTCTTGACCTGATTAGGTATCAAAGGAAGAAATTCTACCTTGATGTAAAAGTTTACATGTGGGAAGAACTGTTTTTATATTGACGATGTGCCAATAAAGTCATTAGAAGATGCATACCCGAAGAAGAGTGGGAATCCACCTTGCAACAATGTCCAATCGCACAACCTTTAAGGTATTGCAAAGTGGTTTTTATTGGCTCATTATTTTTAAAGATGCACTTATTTTCATTACTCACTGTAATCATTGCCAAAGGTTAGGGGAGTATCAAAAAGGTATGAGATGCCTTTAACAAGTATGATTGAGGTATAACTATTTGATATATTGGGGATTGACTTCATATGGGTTCATTCCTTATATCTTATGGTTTTCAATATATCTTGTTAGTTGTGGAATATGTATCTAGGTGGGTGGAAGCGATTCATACTCAAACTAATGATTCCAAAGCTGTTTTGAAATTCCTTCAAAAGAATATCATTACACGTTATGGAGCTCCTCGGGCTTTAATTAGTGATGGAGGCACACACTTTTGTTATAAATGGTTGGATGGCTTGCTCAAACAATATGGAGTAAAGCATCAAGTCACTACAGCCTATCATCCTTAAGCAAACGGTCAAATCGTACTTGCAAATCGTGAGATTAAACAAGTTTTGTAAAAGAATATTAATGGAAGCTGAAAGGATTGGGCAACTCTTTTAGATGATGCTCTTTAGGCTTATCGTACTGCATACAAAACTCCTCTAGGTATGTCTCGTTACCAATTATTTTGGTAAATCTTGTCATTGCACGTTGAAATAGCACATAAAGCATTTTGGACTATTATGAAATCAAATTTATATTTTCAACTGGCGAGTCAAGAGAGAGTTCTCCAACTTTATGAACTAGATGAATTTCGTGTTGAAGCATATGAAAATTCTAGTTTATATAAGGAGAGAACAAAACGATTCCATAATAAGATGATTTTGAAGAGGGAATTTAAAGTGGGGGATCAAGTTTTACTTTTTAATGCGCGACTTCGATTTTTCCCCAAAAAATTGAAGTTCAAGTGGTCCGATCCATTTTTTATTACTCAAGTCTTCTCTAATGGTGTTGTTAGTTAAATATACCATGAGATAAACCTTTTTTGTGTGAATGACCAATATATAATGCCATATATTAGTACAGAGCAGTCCAAAGCGGTATCACACATCTTTCTTCATGGAGATTAATTCACCTTCACAATGTCGAGTTGCTGACGTTAAACATAGTACTTATTGGGAGACAACCCAATTTTATATCCTTTCGTTTTGTTTTGTTCTTATGTGTTTTGTGATTTTTAGTTTATGTTTCGTGTTTCTTGTTTTCCTTTGGAAAAAATGGGGTGCGCAAGGTCAAGACCATGCGGTTGTGTGGCACGACCACGGACAAAAGCCAAATCGTCCAGAAGGGGGGCACGGTCACAGCATGCGGTCGCATGCCAGTGATCGTGCATGACGCCGAAATCCGCCCAGAGGCCCGCTGTCACGAGCATGAATCAATAATTTTTTCTAATCTACGTTTTTCATGGTTTTTGTAGCTTTGATCACAAATACATTTTCAGATATTAAGTATAGAAACTGAAATAATCTATATAACATAATAAGTTAAAATGATAAATAACAAGAAATTCCTTTAAAATAGGTTAAAACCGTGTGTTACCTATATTTAAGGGGAAAAAAATTGTTTCTAATAATGGTAAATTATTAATTTAACCTTGAAAAATATCCTACAAAAAAAATTATAGCACATATAGCTACAATTTGTAGCACAACAAAAATAAATATTGTCCATTGATTTACTAAAATCAATGATTTAGATTATTCTTATTTCTTACAAAAAAATCATTCCTACGATACATCATATATATATATGTATATATATATATATAGGGGATGGTTCACGAGAGAATGCAAATATTGGTGAGAAATAAGAATACATCATTTAATGCATAAAGTTGTTGCACTAAATATATAAATTTGTTGCACCACATTCTGTGCAACAACTTTATATTAAGTGCTACACTTTATATGTTAAATTTGATGCAACAAATTTATATATTTAGTGCAACAACTTTATACGTTAAATGCTGCATTCTTATTTCTCACCAATATTTGCATTCTCACGTGATCCATCCTCTATATATATATATATATGAGCCTTGTTGTATACAAATAGATACCTATATGAGCTCGACAAAGAAAAGAAAAATATAGTGAGCATAAATAGGTATGAAAAAGAAAAGAAAGGCCTTATTTATGGTTTGATGTTTTGGCATTGTTTGATATTGAAAATATAGTGTTGGAGAGAGGATGAAATTATTTGTTTTGGAGTGATAAAGAAAGTGATTTATTCGATCACTTGTTGATGAAATATATTGGGAGTTAAGTCATTTTAGCCTAAATATATCATACCTATCCAAAGAGCCTACAATACAACCAAATGAAAAGACCTTTTTGATCTTTGTTATAGGAGTACACATTTAAACGATGGAGAGGTGAGACAATTGGCAAGCGTAGGGTTGATTGCATGTTTTGTTTTGGATTGAGTGTATACACACCTTTTCTTACACACTTGAGGGTTGAGAGTTTTTTTTCTATCTACATCCTTTTTGGTAAGGATTGCAAAGTTTGACGAGATCAAATATTCAAGTTTATTGAGATATGGAGACTTGGATCATAATGTTTCATATGTATGAGTGATTTTGTGAAAATTCTGAAGCCAAGATCTTTATCACTCAATTCTACTATGTTCGTTTTTGATTTCTCACTTTCGGTTGTTCGAGGACGAACAATGGTTCAAATTTGGGGGTTTGACAAATACGTATTTTTCCCTTTTCACCAGCATTCTATTATACCATTATATGGAAAAATATGTATTTGTTGCTTTTTTTTTTTAAATATAATTTAGTTTGGTATGCGAAATATATCACTCATGGAAGTTTTATGATTTATTACAGATTTTTGGACTTAATCTAGTTGAATTGGGTTGATGTTAAAGTAGTATATCTAGTTATGAGTCTGACCGTGCAAAAGGATCAAGAATCAGACATCGGACAACGAAAAATGGGCCGAAAAAAGTTTGTCGTGCAAAACCCAAACATGCACGGATATAGTCGCATGACCGTGTGCCATGGCCGCATATGTGGGTGCGAGCAGGACCACATTGTCAAGGGCACGCGGTCGCATGCCATGACCGCGGGTATATAGTGGCGAGATAGAAGAGGGGCATAGTCATGGGCACCCGATCGCGTGCCATGACCATGCATGACGTCGAGTGTTGCAAGGTGTGACGCCGACGACCGCATGAGGCGCCATTTGTTGTCACCTATTTTGAGTCCATAAGGAAAAGAGTGTTATCTTGACTACTAGAGATATAAATATCCTAGAAGAGCTTTACGGAAGGACCCTTTGCTAATTTTACTTGAGATTTTCATTGATTTGGAGTTCCTGGAGCTGCATTAGAGAGAAGAATATCAAGGCTCGAAAATAACGAGATCTTTAGATTTATCTACTTTTTATTATTTGTTACTCTGATTTTAGTTTCCTAGCTAGCTTCTTTCATTATGTCTGGCTAGTATTATATTATTCTAGAGTTAGGGAGTGGAAAGATGATAATTATTGAATCCTTTTCAATTAATTGATCTAGTTCATTTCTTCCTTTTTATGTTCCTGGATTTACTGTGTACATCTGATCATCAATTTTGCATGATTTATTGTATTGGTTTCGAGAGATGATAACTAATATCTGATTGGGACATAAAACATACATTTCAATATTAGCCGAGAGATCTTAAGATCTGTGTGAAGACCTATGATCTTATCGTTTTGTTTGGAGTTGCATGTTTAAGTATGATCTAGAGATAGTAGTCTTGCATGTAATCTATGATTATTCACTACGAGATGAGGTTTAAATTATTTATGTGATTGTAGTCTTGCATGTAATCTATGATTATTCACTACGAGATGCCAATTTTTTTTTCCTTCATGATGAGGCAAGAGATTGACTTACACATTGCACAAGGGAAGTGTTACCACATGGCTGCAAATGCAACAAAATTTATTGATAAAATACTTTTCCACTGCCCAAATTCAAAATATGAGAAATAGGATAATCAACATTGAAATGGACATGGAAGAGTCATTTTATGCCCACAACACCAACTATCAGGCCATGACTTGATACAATTTTTTATGGTTGGGCTAGGGACATATGAAAAGTGTATGATCAATGCAACGTGTGGAGGTTCGATACTGAACAAGCTCCCTGTAACACAAATTTTTGTATTTAAATTTTTATAAATACAAAATTGTATACAAAATCAATTTGATTTGGATTTGATGAGTTTGAGATGAGTTCGATCTTCTATTTATCCTCTGATTCTTCTCTTCGATGTGGATTCTTGAACGATCTTAAATGTTCTTCGAGTTGTTTGGAGGGGATGTGATTCCTTGATCTCCTTGAACTTGAAGTTTGGATTTGATGGCGTTGATCGAAGGACCTTGGCCTTGTTTCGGATCGGTTGTCGGTTGGGTTGATATGTTGAAGAACGTTTGAAGATCTTCAAGTTTGAGCGTCAATGCGAGGGCTTTCACCTTGTCTTGAATTGAACGCTATCTTTGATTGATTTGGAGGATGATCTTGGCGAAGAACGTGGTGATTTGCACGAAGAGCATGAATGCTTGAAGAAGACTTTGAATGTCGGAGAATGCTTGCAGAGGATTCTTGAGTGTCTTGAGCTCTTCAAATCTTAGTCTTCCTTTCTTCACTTCAATTCTTCTCTTGATTTGATTTGTTGAGCGATCTTGATGTTCTTGAGTTGTTTGGAGGGATGTGATTCCTTGATCTTCTTGAACTTGAAGTTTGGACTTGACGATGTTGATCCGAAGGACCTTGGCCTTGTTTTCGGATCGGTTGGCGATTGGGTTGATATGTTGAAGAACGTTTGAAGATCTTCAAGTTTGAGCGTCAATCGGAGGTATTCACCATATTTCAAATTGAACGCCATCTTTGATTTGATTTGGAGAATGATCTTGGCGAAGAACGTGGTGATTTGCACGAAGAACGCCTCGAATGTTGAAGAAGACTTCGAAGCTTCTTGGAGAAACTTTGTAGAGAATTCCTCAAATGCTTGAACTCTTCAATTAATTTTGTGTGTGTTATGAGCCTCCTAAACCCCATATTTATAGTTGTAGGAAAACTTAATTTAGGAAGTTTAGGAATGGGCTTTTAGGCTTAAGCCCATAGATCTTGGGCTAGGGCATGATCTTCTTGATTTATTTCCTTTTATGTAGATTTTGTCATATGGTAACTTTTGATTATACCATAAATCCACATAATTAAATATATATATATATGTAAATAATTCGATGCCTTCACTCCCAAGTAAAGCTTTCAAATTGTTCGAAGAAATAGCTGAAAAGTTCTAAGATGACAGTGGAGACATACTAGAGCAGTATGCTATATATAGTTTCTTTATCCACAGAGATCAAGATAGACAAAACTCTACAACACACTAGAAAAACTCGTGACCAATCTGGGCACGAGGATGAAAAGTGCATAATGTATTTGTAAGATTTGTAAATGTTATGCACTATTACTTGCGTCTTACTATTATTATTATTATTATTTCTTTTTCAAGTATCCATTTATTTTTAATATAAATTTACAATTATTTGTTTGGGTTCATTATATTTAATTAGAATTTATATGTATTTTTAATATTTATTTTATTTTAAAATTAATTATTGATTATTCATAAATATGATACATAATTTTTCAAGCTAATTTTTAGTAAATGTTAGTTAGGATTCATTATATTGTAAAAAATTAATTTAATAATAAATATTATTAAAATAATAAATTTAATAGTGAGAGAAAATCAAGCGTGGACAAAATATCCAAATCTCGAAGAAAATGTTGCAACAATGGATTTATAAAATATTTTAATATTAGTATATAATTTGTGTTAATGGGAGAATTACCCCAAATATTAACATACATACTTAATTTAACCCATATATTAACATACTACTCTTTTTACCCAATTCAAATTAAAATTACAGAAATATCCTTCATCATTTTAAAAAAACGGACGATGCAAAAGTCAGCGACAATAGACTGTGAAATCAGTCTGATTTATTTATTTTTTTATAGAGAATTCATTGCAATTGAATGGGTTGGCCGTCGGAAAATCAAAACACAATGGTTGGTTGTCCGAAAATAAAAAGGAAATGGGTTAGCACCGAAAAATAAACATAAAATGGGTTGGCCGTCGGAAATTGCAAAGAAATAAGGTTGGCCATCGGAAATTGGCTAAAAATGTGGTTGGTCAGCAAAATGGAGAAAACCGAGTTGGTAGTCGAACAAGGTTGGTCGCGGACATTTGGGTTGGTAGTCGGAAATTACAATCAATTCGCACATTTGAGGTTGGCCGCATGTAATAAATATGTTTCTATTTATTTATTTATTTTGAATTCAAATCTAACATTGGCTTTAATGCGAGACCACAAATATAAACACAAACACAATACAAACACAAACTCAACATAAAATAGATAGAATCGTTTTGAGAGAGACGAAAGAAATAATTTTTCGATTATTTGAGAAGAAGATAAGCTATTTTTTCTCAAAGAACCAGAAAAATATAAATAAATTATTGATTTAACGTGCTTATTATTAGCTTTTGTCATCATACCAATTTATCATTATGTTTTAATTATTGAATTTGTGATTGAATTATGTAAATAATATTAATAATTTATTTTGACATGTTTAAAAAAAGAAAAAATCACAAACACGCATAAAATGATGGCGGCTTTCAGAAAAATGGGTTGGTCGCCGTCGAAGGGCCGCCAGAGAGGTTAGCCGCCGTTGAGCACACATCGGCGGCTAACCTTTCCGGCGGCACTTCCACGGCGGCTAACCCATTTTTCTGAAAGCCGTCATCATTTTATGCTTAATTATGGTTTTTACTCTTCTGTTTTGTGAATATACAATTTATTATTAATTAATTATGATTTTGTGAAATATTATTTATTGAGTATGCTTGAGAATATGATTTTTTTTTATGTAGATGGAAAACCTTCGGTATGTTATTATATGAGTTTAAAAGTAGGTATGTTAACATTTGACTAATTCTCTCCATTAACACATTTATCATTATGTTTTAATTATTGAATTTGTGATTAAAATATGTAAAAATATTAATAATTTATTTTAATATGTTTAAAAAAAGAAAAAATCATAATCAAGCATAAAATGGCGGTGGTTTCAGAAAAATAGGTTAGCCGCCGTCGATGTTCCGTCGGAGAGGTTAACCGTCGTTGAGCACACACCGGCGGCTAACCTTTCCGACGAAACTTCGACAGCGGCTAACCTATTTTTCTGAAAGTTGTCGTCATTTTATGCCCGATTCTTATTTTTACTCTTTTGTTTTGTGAATACATGATTTAATTATGATTTTGTTAAATATTATTCATTGAGTATGCTTAAAAATATGATTTTTTTTATGCAGATAGAAAACCTTCGGTACATCACTTTGAGATATAATGGTAATTTTGATGGATGTGACTACATTGGAGGGACTTCACGGGTTTTGCCCGTTCACGATGAGTCCATTTTTAGCTTGATCTACAAAATTAACCATATCATGTTGGTTGATTCATTGACCTTAAGTTATCGATTATGATATTTATCGAAAGCGCACGTGGTAGGATATTAAAGTATCCATTGGCGTGTCGAGAAGAATTTGATCGTTTGTTAGTGGTGAAATCATGTCCTACCTTATACGTTGTTCAGCCCAATACTACAAACGTTCAACAATCTCCAGAATTCTATGTCCCAACGTTAGATCCTCCTCCGAGTGAAGGTCACGGATATAGTGCACAATCTTCTCAATTCGAATATTCTGTGGAAGTTAGTGAGAGATATGATGGATTGGATTGGTTTGGTGACGTTTGGCAACAGCATGAAGAAGTCTATGCCAGTTCTTCAAACGCGCCCTATCATGGTAGGGAGCCGTATGATGCATGGAGCGATGCCCCTGGATAGGACGAGGAACCAATAAATTATCTCGGATTAAACAATTATGATCCAAAATGAATTCATGAAGTTTATTCGAGATTGAATATCAATTCATCGCCACAAGACGAGGAACAAACAACATCACCCTCACATGATACTCTAGAACATCGACCTGGGGAAGATGGAAATGAAGACCAATCTATCCCCTTGTTTGAGGCTGAAACTGATTCGGACGTTTCTGAAGATATACCCGAGAATGAGATGATAAATTTTTCACTCACTTAATTTGTAGGTAGGGTCCGTCGAGAAGACGGGTTGAGCATACTTTTTGCTGTAATTAACTCAAGCAGCCACTCGGAATTGAGCATGATGCCGAACATTGCAGAACTTTCTAATTGGTTAGTTCCGGTTATTACATTGGGCGCGGCGTCAATTGAAACTCGTGAACATGACCTGTCGAGCAGGATGAGTGAGAGTTGTGCGAAATTCTTTTACGATTGTAAAGATGAACTTTTATTGCCATTGGGTTATGGAATATGAAGCGAGTGCGGAGTGCGTTGTAGTGCGTTCGGATGCAAGACGTTTAACATTTAAGTGCAAGCACTCGACGAGTGAAACTTTGATTTGCGGACTCTTGGTGCTCATAGGATATGGGGAATTCATAAGTTTCTTGGTGAACATACATGTGACCGCGAGTTGGGACGAGTTGCGGATAAAGGCACATTTGAAGGTGGTTGCATCGTATGTAGCACAAAAATACGAGATGATGGTGAGATCCCTAGGTGCGGTGAACATACATGTGAATTTGATGTTAGTATCAAATACAATGTCGCTTATGACACGGAATATTGGGATTGAGATGATATACGATCGACATGAGGTCATTTCGTCTCTCGCCTCAATACCTCTATATGTTGAAACAAGCGAATCCGAGCACTATCTATGATTTTGAGGTAGGGGCTGATGGTAGATTCATACAGTGTTTTGTTGCTCTCGGAGCTTCTATTAGGCCATTCTATTTTTCTCTTAGACCTGTGATCGTAGTCGACGACACTCATCTCAAGGACAAGAATAGGGGTATTTTGTTCGTTGTAGTGACAAAAGACGCCAACGAGCAAGTTTTTTCATTGGCATATGGTGTTGGACCGATCGAAAATGATTTATCGTGGAAGTGGTTCATCTCGAAAATTCGATTTGTGTATGATAATATTGATCATCTCTTGATTGTTTCTGACCAGCATATCTCCATTGCTAATGTTGTTAGGAGTGAGTTACCTAATGCCACTCACGCTATATGCTATTACCATTTGCTTGGACATATTAAGAGTTTTGGAAAGAAAAAAAATTCGAAGCTGTTAGAGATGTACAAACGAGCTGCATATACGTACGATGAAGCTGAGTATAATCGTTCTATGAACAGCATCAATAGATTGAGTCCTAATGCGTATAATAAGTTGATTAATATTGGACCAGAGAAGTGGGCTCGATCGATGTGTCATGTGCGGCGTTATAGTTTTCTCACATCAAATGCGGCAGAGACTTTGAATGGACGATTGTTGTGGGTGAGGCGACTTCCTATTTGCTCGATGCTGGAGGTAGTTTGACTTGTAACCGAGAAATGGTTTAGCGAGAAAATGGTTGCTACACAAAATAGTGATGCCCGTCTGAGTGAGGTGGCGGTTACAAAGTTTAGCTCAGAAGTTACAAACAATCGACATTATAGTGCGAGGAGTGCAGGTGATAAGAAGTACAAGGTGCGAGCTGACGAATGAAGCTTCATGGTCAATCTATATGAAAAAAACATGTGAATGCCACAAATTTGACCTAGACGACAAGTCGTGTTCTCATGCGATCGCAGTAATTAGGTATGTTATAATTTAATTTGTGTATGTTAAATTAACGACTTTCTCACTAATAAAATATTTGTTATAGGGAGGCCGGTGAATCGATCGAGTCATACGTGGATGATTACTACACAAGGGATTATTTAGTTGATACATATGTTGGTTCAGTAAATGTAGTAGCCCGAAAATTCTATAGTAATTAATAAAGTTTAATTAAGTATTATTAAAGGCTTAAAAGCTATTTAAGCCTTAAGAATTCGTAAAATCCAATATAGTGAAATATTAATCGGTATGAATCCGATTAATTTAAGACTTGAATATATGGAATCGGAAAAATGTAGAGAATTATTAGAAATGAGTTTAATTGTGATAAAAGTGAATTATGTGAGATAATTGAATTATTAGTATATATTTGAATGAAAAATGCTATTTATCCGAAAATAAGTTATAAAATGCTTTAATTATTTTTATATGGATATTTTATTATAAAATGAAAGCAATTATTATTCAAGTTATTAATTTGTGTGAATGAATTTATTTTAGCAATAACTAATGATTAAAGAATTTATTTATGTAATTTTCAAAATTTAAGAAGTATTATTGAAATAAATTGAATTTTATTAAATAAAGTGATTAAATTATGCTATATAAATCTAAATTCAATCATGAATATAAGTTGCATTAGATTTTATAATTTAATTGAGATATGATCCTATTAATTAAATTATATTAAGGTATGGAATTAGCAAAGTTAGAGTGCAATTATAATATTTTTGAAATTAGTGTTTAATGATCTTGAAATTTTAAATAAATGCACATTAAATTTAAATTCAACATCTAGAATTATAATACATGTATTATATCATCTTCAACCTAAAAACTCCTCCTTTTTCGCCCTCACACACTAGAGCACACACAAAATTTAATTTTCCACTTTTAATCCATAATCAACCTTGGAATTAAGGAAAAATCATCCCAAGTGAGGTAATTCCTTGATTTAGCTTAAGATTATGTAATTTAAATTCATGAAAAAATGTTCTATATTCCTATGATTTTCGAAAATTATAGGGTGTATGATTATGGTTGATTTGTTTAATTTTTGTTATGTTTATTGAATTAATTATGATTATGGAGCTTGATTAACATATGCTATGGATTTAAATTCCTTAAATTCATGAAATTCCAAAATTAAAGTTTGATCATGAAAACCTAATTTTTGAATATGATTTCTATGTTATGATATGATTGAATTAGGCTTAGATATATGTTAAGGTATGCTTATAAACATCATATGATTAAAGAAATTAAAAGTTAAATTATGTTTGTTGAATTCTTGAAAATTTTGAAAATCACATGTAATATGAACTTAATGATTTTAATTTTTATTGATGAATTTGACATGATATGGCATGCTTAGGGATATGAATAATGTATAAAATGAATTTATAGGAATTTAATTCAACCATATACTAATAACCCTAAATTTTCGAAAATGAAGGGTATATGTTGAACTTTGATTTCTTGATTTTATTTGATATATTTGAATTGATATTTGAGATCTATGATAAAAATAATGCCTAAGTAAAATTTATGGGAATTTTGAACATAGGTATCAAAAGTTAGAAAATTAAAGTTTAGTAAAGGTTATGATTTTATGTGAGAAATTTTAATCAAGACTTGAATGGATGATGGAATTATGATCATTGATGATAAATGAGTATGATTATATGATATTTGATAATTAATAGATTGTGGATATTAAAAATATTGAAATCTTATAAATACGTGGTTGAAGGACATTAATGATTAAAGTATAAATGAATGAGTTTAAACTTATTTTAAATTCCTAAATGTATATTTAAGCATATATTGATGATATTGGGAGTTTGGGATGATATTGGTGTAGTTTGGTGTATTTGGGCTATACATATTACGGATGTTACTCTGAGAAATTTCGGTAGAATTTGATAGAATAAGATGTTTTAGATTTTAATTGATTACTAATAGTATAAATAAGTAAGAAAGATTACTAAAGTTAATAATAATCTTATGTTACAAGGATCAAGCAGAGGAAACCGGGAGGTAAAGAACGAGGAAACAAACTTATTGGATTAGGCGTCACGAGGTAGGTAATGCGTTACAAATTTATTTTGAAGCAAAACTTATGATATTTTATGGGCTTTTTATCATGAAAAATTTTAATCACCACATGATGAGTATGTTGAAAATGAATGTTTTACCACATTGTGGGTATGACGGCGATTTACCCATCTATCTCGGTAGGAAATTGTTATGTCTTGTCACGAGTTATGGCCGTGAGCTTGCAAATGTAGGCCGGCCATGGTATTGGGAAGGAGGCCTACTTCCCTTTACCAAATGACGTAGATAGGGTATGACCGTAGTTGTGATCCTTCGGGACCAACTCGAGTATGTGATGCCGGTATGTTTAAAAATAAATTGTGGTGATATGTTATCAGGATAAATGTTTCTTATGAATAATCAACCTTCTGATTTCTAAAAGTTATTTGAAAGAAAAGTTTACTTGAACAAGGTTATAAGTTTTGAATATTATACTAGCATTTACCCACTGAGTACTTCTGGTACTCACGCCCAATAAGTGTTTTATGTTGCAGGTTGAGCATGGAAGAGGCGTGGCCTGGAACTGAGCTGAAAAGTTATTTTGTTTTCTTACTGCAAACTTTTGTGGTCGAGTGTCATGTCTTCATACATGACATTCATTAGTCTTCCGCTGTTAGCCTTGAAAATATGGAACCGTACTTTTGATAAACCTTGTAAATATTTCAAAAGTTTCTGTATATGTATTTCTGAGGTTAGGTTCTCGTTTATGAATATTGCTATTGTTGGTTATCTTCTGCATGCAGGTTGGCTTACTCCATTTACAACCGTTATATTGTCCGTTTGTTTCCAAAACTTATTCTCTAAACCACTCTTTTATTGAAAGATTATCGTTAAGTAATCCCGTCACGGCTTGATTGTTTAGTTAATTAAGTGACTAATTAGTCAGGTCGTGACAAAGTGGTATCAGAGCATTTGTTCGCTTTGATCCTGTAAATTTTCTTTCCTTGAGCCAACCTTTCTTGAAAATTTTTGATTCGTTGGTAAAGGCTCAGTGTTCCAGTCCATCTCTTCAGCTCAACCAGGTAAAGTAAGTTGTGAATGATGTGTATAATTGAATGAAATGTGACTATGTTGAACATTATTAGGTTGTATGTATGAATATAAATGATACGTGATTATGCTGTTTCTAATTAGTACAGAATTGATATCTGATTATAGGATGGTAAGGAGAAAATCTACCGCTCGAAAGAACGTTGCTTATAGACCGCCGGGCTTAGGAGATATCAATAAGTTTTATGCGCTACGAATGAGACCAGAACAGGGCATGCAGTTCTTTCTTCATCATTTCAAGGTTATGTGGCGATCGGTTTTGAAGTGTGGAACGACCGAGCTTGACGGGTTACTTAATCGGTGCAAGCTTTGCCTCACTTTGGAGGGATGGGCATCCGAGATAGCTCTTGATTATGTGCATCCTGATATGGAGTGTAGAATTACTGGTAATCTTAAGAAGTTCATAAGAATCCTTAAAGACCAATACAGGACGGGGGAAAATCCTCCACTCATTCCCTACCGTCCCTTTGATTATTTTATCCCTACAGTTCATCAAATCTTAGATGATATCCTTGATCCAAAAAGTAAAAGAATTAAACCCGTATCTCATGAGCTTGTTAGAGCCAGTCCTAAATATGAATATTGTGATGATGATAATACTACTCTGTTTCCTCTCGGACCTCAGTGGACCTTGGATGATCTAGATTTATTTGATCAACCATTTGCACTGAAAACCCCTTCACCACCCCTATCTCCTCTTCCTGAAATTCCACTTATAATGTCTTCCACTGAGGTAGAAAATGAGTTTAATCAGCAATTGTCCGTTGGCACTTCTAGCTTACAGCCTTTGTCTACTAATGAAATGCCTTCGTTGTCGGATCCATCCCTTCTCTTGCCAGGAGAGCCAGCTAATTCGTCCGTTGATCACACATCCATTCCTGAAGAAGAAGAAGATCCAGAAGAGGATTCTGATGAGGATGTAGATGGTTAAGGAGAAATTAGGTTAACTAAGTAAGATAGTAGGCGGAGCTACCAGCCTGTAAATATGAAACTAACCTGTGTGTAAAAGTCCTCAATGAGGCAATTTTCTTGTAAATTATAAACTGTTTTGTTATCCTTGATGTAATTAAATGGTTATGTCTCTATCTTTTGCTGATGATTATATCTTGTTGCTATTGCATGTTAAAATCCCTTTCCTTTGTTGATATTTTATTTACTGTTGTAAAAATAATAAATTTCTTTTGAAGTGAAATGCCTCCTCGAAGAAGAAACCAGAACATGGAAGAAAGAGCAAGTCAAATCACTCCCCAAAACCCTATTGAACAAAACCTTTATGATCGTGAACCCTCTCTCCTAATGTAAAAATAGCCGAACTTTTTCTTCGTCGAACCCACCTAACTTCACAGGGTGGTAGTCCCACCAAGAAAGAGTGGGTAAGGACGTGGAGAGAATCTTTAAGTTCTTGGAATGTAGCGATCAAGAATGCTTGCTATGTATAAACTTTCTCATGAAAGGAACCATGAGACTTGGTGGGAGGCCGCATGTAAAACCTCACCCGTAACAAATGGCGAACTTTACTGGGAATGTTCAAGGAAGAACTGACGCCAAGTTTATTCCACAAGCTATAGAAAATGTAAGGAAATTGAATTCATGAATTTGAAGCGAGGAAATAGAAGCGTGGCTGAGTATGATCGAGAATTCTGCACATTGTCCCGATATGCACCTTACAAGGTAGAAACCGATGAAAAGATGGCTGAGATGTTTCGCTCCGGATTGAGACCTGAAATTCAGATTATTTTAGCTGCTCAACCACCTATGTCATACGCAGAAACTCTTAACTGTGCGTTAGACATGGAAATGGAGATACAAGCAGAGAAGAATGCTACCGAGTCAAATATTGGCATACCAAAAGGAACTGTACCATCAAGATCCTCCCAAATGGAACAAAGATATAAAGGTAAAAGAAAGTGGGAGACGCGAGGAAATCCAAACAAAAGGCCGATTCGAGGCGGGGACCCACGGCGTCGAGATTATTCCGACCACGACCACCGGACAACCACTCTTTCTCCGAATCGATAAGACCACCCATGTGCCCTCGCAACCGCATACATTTCGGTTTATGTAGAAGTGGGAGCAACACTTGCTATTCGTGTGGACAAGATGGTCACTTTGCTTCGCTTGTCCATACAGATGCAGAATGTGGCGGGAGAGGAGAAGAGGAAAATCTTCTCAATTGCTCAGATCGTGAAAGCAATGACAGATATCCACAACCACCTCGCTATCAACTTCCTCCACCACCATGATTGCAACCGAGACTTCACTCAAAAAGCACCATCTCAATCTTTACAAGTTCAACCTCAACATCAGCAAGCGTATGCTTTGAAACAGAAGCAACCAGAAAAGAGTATGGGAAATCTAACAGGTATGGCCCAGTTAAAAGGTGTATCTGTTATAGTTTTGTTTGATACGGGAGCATCGCATTCTTTCATTTCTACCACATGTGTAGATAATCTTGAACTTCCCGTAGAATCATCTGAAGTAGGCTTCAAAGTGCTTACTCCAATAGGTGGGCGATGAGTTGATAAAGTATGTCCTAACTTAGAAACTGAGTTAAGATCACTTCAATTAAAAGCTGAATCATTACGCCTTTTATGCATGTGGGATGTAGATATTATCTTGGGTATGGATTGGTTAACGAAGAATTTTGCAACGATTCGCTAGAACAACGAAAATCGCGCTTTCAACCACCGTGAAAAGAACCCACGTGCTTTTATGGGATCGATGAGAGAAGAAGAAGGTGCACGTGATATCGCCTTGCAGCGTAAAGGTTGATAAGATGTAATGAAAATCGTGCTCATCTTGTATGCCTAAGCAAGGAAAATAAGAAGGATAGGAAGATTGATGATGTGCCATTTGTTCGAGAATATCCGGATGTATTTCGGAGAAGTTACCGGTGTACCACCGGATCGACAATCGATTTCGCGATCGATCTCGAGCCAGGATCTGCACCAATTTCCAAAAGCGCCGTATCGGATGGCTCCGAAGGAGTTGCAAGAGTTGAAAGTTCAATTACAGGAACTTTTGGACTTAGGATTTATTCGACCAAGCGCATCACCTTGGGGAGCGCCAGTGTTATTTGTCAAAAAGAAGGATGGCACCTTAATGATGTGCATTGACTACCGAGAGTTAAACAAGGTGACGTTGAAGAACAAATACCCTCTTCCTAGAATTTATGATTTATTCGACCAATTGAAAGGAGCTAGGGTATTTTTGAAGATTGATCTGAGATCGGGTTATCATCAAGTGAAAATCAAACCCGAGGATATACCTAAAACTGCTTTTAGGACCCGATACGGACACTACGAGTTTGTAGTGATGCCGTTTGGACTAACCAACGCTCCAGCTGTGTTCATGGACCTCATGAACCGCGTTTTCCATGAATATCTTGATAAATTCGTATTAGTGTTTATCGATGATATTCTGATATATTCGAAGGGTGAACAAGAACACGAAACGCATTTGAGAACCGTGTTGGAAAAACTAAGGATGCAACGATTATATGCTAAGTTTAGTAAATGCGACTTACGCTAAAAGTTAATTTCTGGGCATATAATTTCACCAAGGAATTAAAGTGGATCCCGCCAGGTCCAAGCGATACAGAGTGGAAATCACCTACGACTCGAACGAGATTCGTAGTTTTCTAGGCTTAACTGGATATTATAGAAGATTTATCGAAAGGTTTTCTAAAATTACTAAGCCAACGACACAACTGTTGAAGAAAGGGTAAAATTTCAATGGACCCCTAATGCGAAGACAGCTTCAGAACTTAAAGAAAGATTAACCAACGCCCTATCCTAACTATACCGATCCGTAGAAAGATTATACCATATATACGGATCGTCAAGAAATGGAATAGGATGCCTTAATACAAGAAGGAAGGGTTGTCGACACGCTTCACTTACGCTTGAAAATTCACGAACACAACTATCCCACTCACGATCCGGAACTCACAATGTGGTTCATGCTTTAAAAACTGGAGACATTATTTATACGGATCAAGATGCGAGATTTTCACAGATCACAAAAGTTTGAAATATTTCTTTGAACAAAAAGATTTGAATATGCGGCAACGAAGATGGCTCGAGTTGGTAAAGGATTACGACTGTGAGATTAAGTATCATCCAGGAAAAGCCAACGTCGTCGCAGACGCACTGAGTAGGAAAATTCAGGAGAGATTAGGAACTCTTTTAACGGACCAGGGAGAATTATTAAAAGAGTTCGAGAGAATGAAGTTGGAAACCGTGTTACCTCCTCAGAACATTAAAGGAATTGTAGCGTCGTTAGTGGTACTTCCAGATTTGAGAGCTCGTATTATTAAAGCGCAAAGAAGAGATAAACAACTCGAAACTCTGCGAGCAAAGATTCGAATGGGAAATTTTTCAGAATATCATGAAGCTGTGGATAATGCGATTATGCTTGGTAATCGCATATACGTACCTAACGATGCAGAACTGAAGAATGAAATTATGAGTGAAGCTCATAATGTTCCATATGCTGCACATCCTGGAAGCACGAAGATGTATCAAGATCTCAAACAAAAGTTCGTGTGGACAGGAATGAAACAAGATATTGCATTCTACGTCGAACGATGTTTAGCGTGCCAACAAGTAAAAGCCTTACATCAAAGACCGTACGGAAAGTTACAGCCTTTGGAAGTGCCTGAATGGAAATGGGATCACATCGTGATGGATTTCGTAACGGGATTACCCAAATCAAGACGAGGAAATACTGCTATCTGGGTAATCATTGATCGATTAACCAAGAGCGCTCATTTCATTCCAATTCCAATAACGTATGGAGCAGATAAGTTGGCTTAGATTTATGTTCGGGAAATTGTTCTTCTACATGGAGTGCCTGTCTCAATCACCTCAGATCGTGATGCCAAATTCACCTCTCGGTTCTGGGCTACTTTTCAAAAAGAATTGGGTACTCGATTAAATTTTAGTACCGCTTTCCATCCCCAAACAGATGGTCAGACCGAGAGAACAATTCAGACACTAGAAGATATGCTCAGAACAGTGGTACTTGATCGAGGAGATCAATGGGAACAAGTTATACCAGCGATCGAATTTGCTTACAACAATGCTTATCAAGCTACAATCGGCATGGCTCCTACGAAGCACTTTATGGCAAGAAATGCATCACCTTTGATTGGGATGAAGTGGGAGAACGAAAGATTCTCGGCCTAAGTCGATCGAAGAAATGGTCCAAATTGTACGACGGATAAGACAAAGAATGAAAGAAGCTCAAAATAGACAAAATCCTACCGATAATCGCCGATGTAATTGAGGTTTGAAATAGGGACAAAGTTTTTCTCAAAGTTTCCCCAACCAAGGGAGTTCACCGTTTTGGAATAAAAGGAAAACTCAAACCAAGATTTCTTGGACCTTACGAGATATTGGAACGGATCGGGCTTGTAGCTTATAGGTTAGCGTTACCTCCAAACTTCGCTAACGCACATGATGTTTTCCACGTGTCTCAGCTCAGAAAATATGTTTATGACCCACAACATATTCTTCATCATGATGAAATAGTTCCCGATGCTGACTTAAGCTATGAAGAAGAACCTGAATGCATTCTGGATCGAAAAGAATGTGTTAAGGACTAAAATTATTCCTTTAGTGAAAGTTCAATGGAAACATCATGGTCCGTAAGGTGACATGAGAACCGGAAGATCAAATGAGAGAAGTACCACGACTTGTTTAATACTAGATTTAAAATTTCTGGATGAAATTTCTTTAAGGGGAAGGGAATATAGTAGCCCGAAAATTCTATAGTAATCAATAAAGTTTAATTAAGTATTATTAAAGGGTTAAAAGCTATTTAAGCCTTAAGAATTCGTAAAATCCAGTATAGTGAAATATTAATCGGTATGAATCCGATTAATTTAAGACTTGAATATATGGAATCGGAAAAATATAGAGAATTATTAGAAATGAGTTTAATTGTGATAAAAGTGAATTATGTGAGATAATTGAATTATTAGTATATATTTGTATGAAAAATGCTATTTATCCGAAAATAAGTTATAAAATGCTTTAATTATTTTTATATGGATATTTTATTATAAAATGAAAGGAATTATTATTCAAGTTATTAATTTGTGTGAATGAATTTATTTTAGCAATAACTAATGATTAAAGAATTTATTTATGTAATTTTCAAAAATTTAAGAAGTATTATTGAAATAAATTGAATTTTATTAAATAAAGTGATTTAAATTATGCTATATAAATCTAAATTCAATCATGAATATAAGTTGCATTAGATTTTATAATTTAATTGAGATATGATCCTATTAATTAAATTATATTAAGGTATAGAATTAGCAAAGTTAGGAGTGCAATTATAATATTTTTGAAATTAGTGTTTAATGACCTTGAAATTTTAAATAAATGCACATTAAATTTAAATTCAACATCTAGAATTATAATACATGTATTATATCATCTTCAACCTAAAAAACTCCCTCCATTTTCGGCCCTCACACACTAGAGCACACACAAAATTTAATTTTTCACTTTTAATCCATAATCAACCTTGGAATTAAGGAAAAATCATCCCAAGTGAGGTAATTCCTTGATTTAGCTTAAGATTATGTAATTTAAATTCATGAAAAACATGTTCTATATTCCTATGATTTTCGAAAATTATAGAGTGTATGATTATGGTTGATTTGTTTAATTTTTGTTATGTTTATTGAATTAATTATGATTATGGAGCTTGATTAACATATGCTATGGATTTAAATTCCTTAAATTCATGAAATTCCAAAATTAAAGTTTGATCATGAAACCCTAATTTTTGAATATGATTTCTATGTTATGATATGATTGACTTAAGCTTAGATATATGTTTAGGTATGCTTATAAACATCATATGATTAAAGAAATTAAAAGTTAAATTATGTTTGTCAATTCTTGAAAATTTCAAAATCACATGTAATACTGAACTTAATGATTTTAATTTTTATTGATGAATTTGACATGATATGGCATGCTTAGGGATATGAATAATGTATAAAATGAATTTATAGGAATTTAATTCAACCATATACTAATAACCCTAAATTTTCGAAAATGAAGGGTATATGTTGAACTTTGATTTCTTGATTTTATTTGATATATTTGAATTGATATTTGAGATCTATGATAAAAATAATGCCTAAGTAAAATTTATGGGAATTTTTGAACATAGGTATCAAAAGTTAGAAAATTAAAGTTTAGTAAAGGTTATGATTTTATGTGAGAAATTTTAATCAAGACTTGAATGGATGATGGAATTATGATCATTGATGATAAATGAGTATGATTATATGATATTTGATAATTAATAGATTGTGGATATTAAAAATATTGAAATCTTATAAATACGTGGTTGAAGGACATTAGCCGATTAAAGTATAAATGAATGAGTTTAAACTTATTTTAAATTCCTAAATGTATATTTAAGCATATATTGATGATATTGGGGAGTTTGGGATGATATTGGTGTAGTTTGGTGTATTTGGGCTATACATATTACAGATGTTACTCTGCCGAAATTTCGGTAGAATTTGATATGAATAAGATGTTTTAGATTTTAATTGATTACTAATAGTATAAATAAGTAAGAAAGATAACTAAAGTTAATAATAATCTTATGTTACAAGGATCAAGCAGAGGAAACCGGGAGGTAAAGAACGAGGAAACAAACTTATTGGATTAGACGTCACGAGGTGGGTAATGCGTTACAAATTTATTTTGAAGCAAAACTTATGATATTTTATGGGCTTTTTTATCATGAAAGAATTTTAATCACCACATGATGAGTATGTTGAAAATGAATGTTTTACCACATTGTGGGTATAACGGCGATTTACCTATCTACGGTAGGAAATTGTTATGTCTTGTCATGTGTTATGGCCGTGAGCTTGCAAATGTAGGCGGCCATGGTATTGTGGAGGCCTACTTCCTTTACCGAATAGCGAGATAGGTATGACCGTAGTTGTGATCCTTCGGACCAACTCGAGTATGTGATGCCAGGTATGTTTAAAAATAAATTGTGGTGATATGTTATCGGGATAAATGTTTCTTATGAATAATCAAACTTCTGATTTCTAAAAGTTATTTGAAAGAAAAGTTTACTTGAACAAGGTTATAAGTTTTGAATATTATAATAGCATTTACCCACTGAGTACTTCTGGTACTCACGCCCAATAAGTGTTTTATGTTGCAGGTTGAGCATGGAAGAGGCGTGGCCTGGAACTGAGCTGAAAAGTTATTTTGTTTTCTTACTGCAAACTTTTGTGGTCGAGTGTCATGTCTTCATACATGACATTCATTAATCTTCCATTGTTAGCCTTGAAAATATGGAACCGCATTTTTGATAAACCTTGTAAATATTTCAAAAGTTTCAGATATGTATTTCGAGGTTAGGTTCTCGCTATGAATATTGCTATTGTTGGTTATCTTCGCATGCGTGTTGGCTTACTCCATTTACAACCGTTATATTGTCCGTTTGTTTCCAAAACTTATTCTCTAAACCACTCTTTTATTGAAAGATTATCGTTAAGTAATCCCGCCACGGCTTGATTGTTTAGTTAATTAAGTGACTAATTAGTCGGGTCGTGACAGTAAATCATCTTCCTCCGCGAGAACATTGAGATGTACCCGAAGAGGTGGTTCAAATCATGGTACTGCCTCCTATTAGACGTCGACAGGTTGGGTGTGACGACCCGACTTTCCAATAAAGTACGGATCATATAGATCGTCACCGGTATGATAAAGCAGCGGATATAAACATAGCTAATCAAGGCAATCAATCATTCAATTACTCAATAACGCATAGGCTAAAAGGGATGAGCAATTCAATACATAATCAAGTCACAGAAGGACTTGTCAAAAGGGATTCAAGATTCAAACATAACCCAATCAGGGCCAAGTTTCGAAGTACGAGGTACAACCTCCAGTTCAATACGGCACAAAAGTAGTTATGATCAAAGCATCAAAAATTGTCAGAGTTAGGCAGCAAATAAACGTGTGGACATGCATATGACGATGCATGCCCAAGGTTCTAGAAACCTTCCTAATAAAGCATCAAAATAACTGCCACTCTGCACCACTTCGCATCCATCATCGATCCTTGCTCAACCTGCACATCAAAAACGAGATGCAGGGCTAAGTACAAAAGTACTCAGTGGACTCGTTGCCAAAAACATTTTCTTTTTCAAAAGTTATTACTGCCCACAATAGCGCATGAGGATTTTAGTTAAAAGGCTCATGCCTATCAAACATTTTTCATTTCTCAAAAGTGTCAGGCCTGACTATTTTATCGCGTTGTTCCATATCTGGTAATTCATTCATCATTCATTCGTTCATTCATTCACAAGACTATGGAGTGGCCACTCACACATAGTCGCCGTGACCGGTCGAGGTAGCTAACCTAACACACAACACATCGTGTACACAATCCGAAAGTTAGTCCTCAACTAAGTCGGATCCGATCGTTACCCTTTTTAACGCTATGGACCAACTCATTCACATATACCACTCAATTCTCGTCCCACATTTGGACAAATCAACCTCGAGATATGGACACAACAAAACATAAATATTTGGCAATCAATAACGCTTCATGCGATAATATTTCATAAAGCTTTTGTAAATCATGCTTGAGTTATGCATAATCATTTTGTTTCAAGAAAAGCCCACATCAAGAATTGTCCTTCAAGTATCTCGCTAGTGGTCCTTGTCGTTTCGCTCACGCCCACGCGGACCTTATCAACGTAAGAGATATAATTTAGTATGTCATTCGCTTCTTTCGAGAACTATTGCTAATATTTAACGCACTCGATATCCTTTAAGTCCTCGGGTTTTGGATTTTGTTATCGATAAGACTCTATTATCAATTATATTTCGCCTATTCGATTAGTCTCGCCATAGCGATAGATGACACTTTGTCGCTACATTCTTCCCCGCGATCGATGTTTTCTTCACGCTGCTTCGCTCAATTATGAATCCGAAGTTCATAACTAATATTCGCTGCTTGTTAATGCGATCAACGAATTCGAGTTCCAATAACTCATTCGTTAATATCATTTCCGTCGCGCTTTCACCTCACACGTCCCATATATTCTAACAAAGAAACTCTTACACAATCAATAAATATTTCCGTAGTTCAATCATCTAACAAACGTTTTAGGAATTAAAGTTGCCAATATTTCTTAATCATCTACTTGACATAACCAATGTCATTAATTAATTAATTAAGTTCTTTAATTTAATTAATTAAATCCACAATTTAAGTTAACTAAATGGATTAATTTAAAAGCCCATATCAATATTAATTTTAATTGATCAACTCCACATGACTTAATTGGTCAAAGACCTATTTAAATTAAGTAATTAAGGCCCATTGCTCTTAATTAATTAAAGTCATTCCAAGCTAATTGATTAAGTTTAAGTAACTTAATTAATTAATTAAAGTCTAGTTCAATTAATTATTAAGGTCTATCTAAATTAATCAATTAAGTTTAAGTAACTTAATTAATTAATTAAAGTCTAGCTCAATTAATTATTAAGGTTCATCTAAATTAATCAATTAAGTTTAAGTAACTTAATTAATTAATGTCTAATTATAATTAGTTAAAGCTTATCAACTTTATTTAATTAAAGTTGATCTAAATAATTTCTTAAGTTAAAAGATTTAATTAATTAAAGCCCACTTCAATTAATTAAAGCCCAATTAAAACTTGATAGTCCAATTCTACATGTACTTATGTCCAACACATTTAAATTATAAGAGCTCAATGCAATTAATAAGAGAGGCCCATATTTGGGAGCCCATCCCTAATAAAAGTCCAAATTAATTAATTTAAATGGCCCACTGTTCGCCCAATTGTGAATTCTTTATCTCGCCCAATTATTTAATTCTCGCCCATTTTAATTAAATTTGCCCAACTAATTATTTTCGGTCCACATAATTTAATTCGAGCCCATTTGTTTGGCCCAAGAATAAAGCCCAAACCATTAAAATAAAACATAACCCATTATACTACCCTAGCCTTTTCTACCCTTCACCGCCTCCTTTTCCCAAATTAGATCCCTCTCTCTCGTCGTCCTCACACACTCACACACACACATGCCGCCGTAGCCGCCTCCTCTCCGGCCGGCCATATCGCCGGTCGGCGAGCCGCGCCGCCGCCGCCGCGACCTCGACCTCCTCTCCTCTCTTCTTCCGCGGACACACACACGCATAGACACTCATCTCTCTCTCTCGAAACTATCACCACCTAGTCTCGGGTGACACGTCGCCGGCCGTCGAGTCATGCCATCACCGCGACCGCGCCTCTCTCTTGGTTTCTTGGTGAACCAACGCACACACTCACCTACACGAACTCGCGGTCGCCGTCTTCCTCGCCTCTTCTCGATGAGATCGCCACCAACGCGCCAGATCTAGCGTCGTCGCCAGCAGATCCGGCCCGATCGTTTCGTCGTCACCTCCATCTCTGTGCTGGACACCGCCGTGCCGCGTGACCCGTGCTCCGCTCGCCGCACCACTGCCGAAAGTCGAGCCCTAGTGGCTCGGTCATGGTTCACTCACGCACACACGCCAAGACCGCCATAACTCTCCCTCGATTTCTCACCCTCTTTGTTTTTCAGGTTTGTTGATGTCGTTGGGCTCCGGGGAGGCCCTGTCGGAGGAGCTCGATGTCGCCGCCGTGTGCAAGGCCGCCGTGCTCCGGCTGTCGTCGCCGTTAGTCACTGGCCGAGCCTCGAGTGGCTCGGTCCAAACTCGTACAGAATGTAATCTCGGATTTTTAGTGTTTATAAGTTCTAGTTCATAGTGTTCATGGTGGTTTGTATCAGTGAACAAATTTTATGAATTTTTAAACGTAAGAAATCTGTAAATGGAGTAGGGTTCTAAGATAGAACCTTGGTGAGATTAATGATGTATGTGTTTTGCTTCTTTACCTACTTCACAACACCAGAATTCCTTCAAGGAAAGAAATGAAATTGGTTGTGTGTTTAAGAAGAAATATGTATCAATGTTTAGAACTCAATTATTACCTTGAGGTTCTTCTTCTCTCTGCTTTCTTGGGGTGTTGTGAGATGAAAGAGGATTTTGAGAGTGGAGTTTGTAATGGTAGTTCTCGTATGTAAAGGAACAAAATGAGATAGTCAAAGTGAGAAGAGGGATTTGTTTTGTGCAGAGGGGAGAGAGAACCAAAGATTTGGCTGAATTTGTTGGTTCACTAAAAGCATACCTGTTTTTTGAAATTATGATTCTTGGGATAATTTACGATAGCGACATATCACTCGTTTTGTCCGAACTAGGATCGATGATTGCGACTCGTCCATGACGATTAGGATATCGAGAAATTGTTACCCCGATTGTTACTGCACACATTCGCGATCCGATTTATCGGCTCTGATCGTATTACATTATCGTTCGATTATTAATCGACAAAATTTCTCGTTTATTCAATTAAAAGGAAAAGATCTAATAACATTTTGGGTTAAATTCTTCGTTAACAAAATTTTATTTTACGGGTTGTTACATACCATCCCCTTAAATTAAATTTAGTCCGAAATTTGCTAACCTTGGAAAAGATCCGGTATTTTTCCTTCATAGCTGATTCTAGTTCCCAAGTTGCTTCTTCTTGCCCATGGTGTTCCATAGACTTTCACTAACGGTATATCTTTGTCCCTTAGCTTGTGGGTACGTCGGTCCAAGATTTCGTAGGCGGTTCTACATAACTCATATTGTCATCGAGGACAATATCATTGTGATATCACACGATCGGATCATGTATGTATTTCCTTAGTTGTGAAACGTGGAACACATTGTGCACGATTTCAAAACTTGGCGGCAATGCAAGTCCGTGGCTCACCGGTCCTATTCTTCCGTAATTTCATAGGGTCCTATGAAACGTGGTCGCAGCCTTTTTATTCCGAATCTCACGATCCCTTTAGATGGGAAAATTTTCAAGAAGACCTTGTCTCCTCCTTAAAATGTAGTTCAGACGACGCTTGTCGGCGTCACGACTTCTGTCGGTCTTGGGCCTCCTTGATCCATTGGCGGATCCGCCGCACGATCTCAATCATCTCTCCCACGTAGTCGTCCTAATACTCTCCTTTCTCCCACTTCATCCCAAAGAAAGTGGTGATCGACATTTCCTTCCGTAAAGCGCTTCAGACGGGCCATTCCAATAGTCGCTTGGTAGTCTGTTATTGTAGGCGATTCCACAAGTGGTAACACTTGTTCCCAACTTTCTCCTCTATCGAGGACGACGGTTCTCGGCATGTCTTCCAAAGATAGTCCGCTCGGCCGTCCGTCCGTCTTTGGGTAAACAGAACGCGTAATCAAGTGTAGTCGAGTCCCCGCCCTTTGTAAGCTTATCCGTATCGGATGTAAATTTCGAGTCCCTATCGACGTGATAGTCTTCTAACTCCATGTAGACGATGATCTCCTGACGCATAACCGCAGTAGTCTATTTGACCCATGTGTCATCGGAATGGGTAGAAATGTGCGCTTGGTCAATCGATCGATGATGACCCAAATAGCGGTATTTCTCTCTGTGATTGGGTAGCCTGTAACAAATTCCATGGCTATATCATCCCATTTCCACTCCGGTATGTCTAGCGGTTGTAAGGTTCCATACGATCGTTGGTGGAGTGCTTTCACTGTTGGCACGTCAAACAACGTTTCTACGAATGAAGCTACGCCTCGCTTCATTCCATCCCACCAAAATTTCTCTTGAGGTCTTGGTACATTTTGGTGCTCTGTAGGGTTGTGCGGTATAAGAAGTCTCATGAGCTTCCTTCAAGATTTCGTTCTAAGCTCCTCGCTTCGAACACACACCTCCCGTCATACAACAAAACGTTATCTGCTGCTTCTTTGAAATTTTGTGGTTATTGTCCTTGATCTTAGCTCGTATTTCCTCTAGCTTCTTGCTCTTCCTCTGAGCTCCTAAGATTCGGGCTCTTAAGTCTGGGATTGCAATCAATGTTGCAATCTGACCCTCTATCGTCGAGAGACGAGTCTATGACTTCGATGTTCATCCTCCAAATTCCTTTATAAGCATTTCCTCATGACCGAGGAGACATCCCAAACTAGGGTGAGATTTACACTCAAGGCATCGCTACAACATTAGCCTTGCTCGGGTGGTAATTGATACCACGGTCGTAATCTTTCACTAGCTCTAACCATCTACGCCTCATGTTAAGATCTTTCGCTCCAAAGAAATATTTCGTGCTCTTATGGTCGTTATAGATCTCACATCTAACTCCATAAAGGTGATGCCTCCATATCTTTAAGGCATGTACGACGACCGCTAATTCCGTCGTCGTGCGTAGGATAGTTCAACTCATGTAGGCGTAATTGCTTTGAAGCGTAAGCAATAACCTCGCCTTCTTGCATCAAGACACAACCTAGTCCATTCTTGGAAGCATCCGTAGATTGTGTATTCTTTATCTCCTCTGCACCGCCAAGACAGTCTTGTTGTCGATAACTCCTTCGCCTCTGGAAACTAGCCTCACACTCGGCGGTCCATGTATACTTGATCCCTTTCTCAACAAATGGGTCATGGGTCGGCTATCGTTGAGAATCCTTCGATAAATCTTCGATAGTAGCGGCAAGTCCTAAGAAACTCCGAATTTCATTCGGTTCTTCACGACTCCCATTCACTGAACTGTGTCGATCTTCGAGGGTCTACTTTGATTCCCTCATGGACACGATGTGACCTAAAATGTCACTGCCTAACCAAAACTCACACTTGCTAAATTTGGCTAAGAGTTGTTCTTGCCTCAATGTTTGTAGTACGCTTCTAAAGTGTTCTTGGTGTTCTTGGTTATTCTTGAGTATATTAGATATCGCCTATGAACACTAAGACGAATTTTTCTAAGTATGGGTGAAACACTGCTCATAATATCCATAAATACCGCCGGGCATTTGTAAGTCCAAAGGGCATAACGATGAATTGAAATGACCATACCTTGTACGGAAAGCCGCTTTAGGTACATCCTCCGGTCTAATCCTCAATTGGTGATATCCCGACTTTAGATCTATCTTAGAAAAGACTCCCTGCTCCTTTAAGTTGATCAAACAGATCGTCAATTCGGGGCAAGGGATACTTATTCTTAAGAGTTATCTTGTTTAACTCTCGATAGTCTATGCACATCCTCAATGTACTATCCTTCTTTTTCACGAAAAGGACAGGTGCTCCCCATGGAGACACATGCTGGGTCTAATGAATCCCAACCCAAGAGTTCTTGCAGTTGATCTTCATTCCTCAAGCTCCTTTGGTGCCATCCGGTATGGAGCTTTTGACACAGGGGCAGAACCTGGTTCGAGGTCGATCGTGAACTCGATCTGTCGGTTTGGCGGTAATCCCGGTAGTTCATCTGGAAACACGTCGGGATATTCCTTCACGATCGGGACGTCTTCTATCCTCCTCTCATTCTGATCTTCCTCCTGGAGGTAGACGAGGTAGGCATGGTTCTCGGTCTTGTTCAGTAACGTCCTTGCTTGCAGTGCGGATATGATTGGGACTCTTCTCCCCATGCTGATCCCGTGAAAGTCTGTAGGTTCCTCTCCGGAATGTTGGAAAGAAATTTTCCTTTCACTACACAGGATGGTCGCATTGTTTTCGGTCAACCAATCCATTCCTAGGATTATGTCCACATCCGTCATAGGTATGACGTGAAGGTTATCTGTCAAGACCTTAAGTGAGCCTAGTCCAAGTTCTAGGTTCGAGCATATGTGGGTTACCGTTTTATGCCTCCCACCGAGAAGATATTCTAATTATTTGTTCGGTAGCTTTTAGGATCTAGTCCTAAGTTCTCTACGATGCTTCAAAGAATAAAAGAACGCGAGGCACCGAGATCAAACAAGAGGATAACGGTAATTGGAGGAGTATTCCCATACCGCCAAGTTTCCTTGGTTCCTGGCGGCTCACGTGGGTACTCTTTCTTGGTGGAGGCGTGGCCCTCGCTTGTCGGGCGGCTGTTGTTGTTTGGTATTGCACCGCTGTTGGTTGTAGCTGCTTCCGCTTCTTGTTGTTGTTGAGGTGGCGGTATTGTCGCCGGTTGCCGCCATCGCTGTCGCCGCTGCCGCCGTGGTTGGTATGGCCGTCGGTTTGGTGATATCTTTGACCGGGTCGTTGTTGGAACGGTTGGGCTTGAATAGCCCGGACCGTTGGGCTTGGTTGGGCACATTGGGGCGCCATTTCCTCCTGGCGTGTCCTGCAGCGGCCCACAGAGTAGTGGCCCTTCTGGCCACACTTGAAGCATCCATCATTCGTGAATGCGCATGCCCCCTTATGACTCCTATGACACCTTGGGCACACAGAGGGTCGTATGAACCTCTGGTTTCCCCCGCCAGGTGCGGGTACCATAGTGCGCCCATTTTCTTGCCCGTGCCTGATGACACGTTGTTTCTCGCCGTGCCGGATGGCACGTTGTTCCTCGCCACGGCCTCCGCCGGCTGGCTGGTGTTAGATCCTTGCCCTTGGTGGGGTCCTTCCCACTTCCTCTTCCCGCGATCTCCTTGGTGAGTCGGGGGATGCACCGTGAAGACTCTATCTTCAGGCAGAGCAGCCTCGATGTCCAATGCCCGACTGAGGGCCTCACGGTAAGTCAGATCTCCGTGACCAGCCAACGACACCCTGATCTCATGGCGGAGTCCCGCCCGAAATTTCTCAGTCCTCTTCTCATCGGTGTCGACCAACTGAGGTGCATACCGTGACATTTCACAGAACGCACGGTCGTAATCGGTGACCGTGGTCTTCCCTTGGCGCAAGTTGTAAAACTCGTGCTCCTTTTCTTCCCAGAACTCTTAGGAATGTACTTCTCGTACACTTCCTCTTTGAATTCCTCCTAGGAGAAACCTTCCAGTTCTTCCTCTGTCAGGGTTTTTCTCTTCGCCTCCCACCAAAAGTCGGCGGCGCCAGTCATCTGGAAGGCAACGCATGACAAGCGTTCCTGTGATGTGCAGTGGAGGAAATTGAAGATTCGCTCCAGAGCGCGAATCCATAGTTCAGCGTCCACGGGATTCCCATCCGCTGATGGTGGGTGGGTTTTGCGAGGAACAGCCTCGATCCGCCTCGCTTTGTGGTGGTGGTGGTGGTGTGGCCTCTCTTTCCGGGGTTATCGCACGATTCCTCCTTCTCGGCGGCATCCTATCCTTCATAAACACACGAAATTAGATCTCGTCTTATACCATCCATCGTGGTTAATGTATCTATATGTATCAACTTGGTATTTATATAAGTAGCAAAATTTTAACACAACATCGAACACCACATAACACAATATTAAAACAAAAGGCTCTCAAGAGCTATCATCATGTCATATCAATTGCCTCACGAGGACTTTCATCGCGCGTTTTAACTTTACAAAATACCGTGTACGTAGTATGATGCCCAAAACAAATACCGCATCACTCGTACCTCGTTATGGTGCATACAAAAATCAACACGCCACCGTGATCATCAAAATAGGTTCATGTCGGAACGACTGTCGCCTCCGCATGCATCAAAAGATATACGAGTATATAGACAAAGATAATCTAGTCCTAAGAACTAGATCTATGGTCGCCGGGTGTAGATCGGCCCATGCATCGAGTCGGGATCGAAGCATGGGAGCCGCCCACCCTCCATCTCGCCATCGGTGATATATCGCCCTCGGGTCTTCCTCCGGGTCTTCCTCGGGGTCCTCCTCCGGATCTTCCTCGGGGTCCTCCTCCGGATCCTCCTCCGGGTCTTCCTCTTCAGCATCGGGCACGGGACAACGGGCCCTAGATCCTAATGACCCTAGCGTCTTCCATAGCCGTGAGGTCTCGGTGAATCTCGGCCATGACCTCCTCGAAAGCAGTGGCTGTGGGTGGGGCAGCAGCCAGACGAGTACACACTCCTCTCACGTTGCCTATAGCTAGGCCACGTGGGTCCTCGATCTCCATAGAATTGTGGTACACAGGTGCTTGTGGGGGTGGCGACAGATCGGTGGAGAGCCGGCAGTGAGGGGTGGATATGGGCATGGCATGATCGGTGGTGATGGTCGGGCGGACAATGTTGGGATGGAATCCTCGTGTGGTAGGATGGAATGTGAGTTGTCGGGACGGAAGGTCCCGCCGAACATGTCCCCGCCATGCCGGGCAAGAACACCGTCCATCCGCCGCTAGACGGGCACCTCTGGATGGAGCCACTCGAATCTCGCCACGCCAAGTGTATTCCCGTGCGGGGAGATACGGTCCGCGTGGTGCAGCCCGCACACCGTGAACACATAGCTCAGTGGTTAGCAAAGCGAGGCGCATCCGCCTCGTGTCAAAGCTCTCTCGCCGGTAAATGTAGTCGGCCGATATTTCACGGGCGTAACCTCGCCAATCGGATGGCGCCTCATGATCGGTAGTACACCGTCATAATGTGATGTACCGGGCATGTGCCGCAGCCCACCGGCGTGTGAAGTGCGCCAAAACTCGCCAAGGTCGCCTCGCGGCACATCCGTAAGAGCATGACGATCAGATAACCTCCTCGGGGTGGCCCTAGAGGACGGGCGTCTAGTCGTGAACACGGTCCGAGCCATCCGAAAGGAAAGTATCACTATGGTCGACACGGTAAACATAACGGTGTATCTAGTAGAAGGTA
This sequence comes from Salvia rosmarinus, assembly GCA_036937905.1. Lineage (NCBI taxonomy): Eukaryota > Viridiplantae > Streptophyta > Magnoliopsida > Lamiales > Lamiaceae > Salvia > Salvia rosmarinus. The sequence continues at coordinate 444,914 of JAODLM010000411.1, forward strand.
CGTACACAATAAACATCTATACAAGGAAGGTTATAGAATCTACATTTCTATGATCTACATACCCAAATCCTTTTGGCATTATTTTCTTGGTTTGGTCTCCGGGAAGAGACGGTATGGTTTCTTAAGGTAGGAGTAACGATTGAGGTCTAGCCTTCGGTAAAGGCTAAGAGGTCACCCTATCTTATTGGGTTTTGATTTCTTATTTCTACTCACGCTATCGCATCACATCATATCCGCTCTCTTTATGTACTTACAAATCGTTATTTCTTTTTATACTTCCTTAACATTATACGTTCATTCTTTTCACTTATGCCACGATAGAGGCAACACGCGTGGTGTTCGAAATTTTCTCGCGTCGAGAGGTTAGGACTCATAGCAAAGCAATCCCCCGCTAATTGCTTGCTCGTCGTTATAGACTGTCAGATTCTCATCATCGAATCCGCTCGGATTGTGATCCTTAAGATCCCTATGTTCTCGCTCTCCTTAGTATTTCGTTAAATTGGGAATATCTTATATTTTCATACTAAGTTCGACGCAAAAGGATCATGCGGCTTAAGAGTCTATGTTCTCATGGAAAACATACTTTTTGCATCATGCTTCGTGATAGGATAATAAACACAAATAGCGATATGTTGTGTGAATAATCAAGTATTCTCATTTACTCATTTACCAAGCTCCTAAAGCTTGTGACTTTCTTTCAAACTAAGGACCAATCAATTGAACAATTTTTCAATTTCAAAAGTTTCCATTTTCCAAAATATTTTCAACTTCCCAACAAGTCAATATTGAAACTCCAATTCACATTTCATATATTTCCATCATTTCAAAACAACTTTTAGTTGAAATAGTTACCTTCTTCCTCGCTGAAAGAGGCGACGATGGAGTCGGAAGCAAGAGTAAATAAACATAAACAATTTCTAGACTCAACTTCTAACTTAGGATTCAAGAAAAGGGTTTCTAGGGTTTAGAGCGAACAAGAGCTCGATACCACTTTGTGACGAATTCGACTTTCCAATAAAGTACGGATCATATAGATCGTCACCGGTATGATAAAGCAATGGATATAAACATAGCTAATCAAGGCAATCAATCATTCAATTACTCAATAACGCATAGCTAAAAGGGATGAGCAATTCATACGTAATCAAGTCACGTATGACTTGTCAAAGGGATTCAAGATTCAAACATAACCCAATCGTGGCCAAGTTTCAAGCAGGTACAACCTCCGCTCAATACGGCACAAAAGTAGTTATGATCAAAGCATCAAAATTGTCGAGTTAGGCGAAGAATAAACGCGTGTGGACATGCATATGACGATGCATGCCCAAGGTTCTAGAAACCTTCCTAATAAAGCATCAAAATAATCGCCACTCGCACCACTTCGCATCCATCATCAATCCTTGCTCAACCCGCACATCAAAAACGAGATGCGGGGCTAAGTACAAAAGTACTCGGTGGACTCGTTGCAAAAACATTTTCTTTTTCAAAAGTTATTCGCCCAATAATAGCATGAGGATTTTAGTTAAAAGGCTCATACCTATCAAACATTTTTCATTTCTCAAAAGTGTCGCCCGACTATTTTATCGCGTTGTTCCATATCCGTAATTCATTCATCATTCATTCGCTCATTCATTCACAACTATGGAGGTGGCCACCACACATAGTCGCCGTGACCGGTCGAGGTAGCTAACCTTAACACACACACACATCGTACACAATCCGAAAGTTAGTCCTCAACTAAGTCGGATCCGATCGTACCTTTTTAACGCTGGTGGACCAACTCATTCACATATACCACTCAATTCTCGTCCCACATTTGGACAAATCAACCTCGATATGGACACAACAAAACATAAATATTTGGCAATCAATAACGGTTCATGCGATAATATTTCATAAAGCTTTTGTAAATCATGCTTTGAGTTATGCATAATCATTTTGTTTCAAGAAAAGCCCACCTCAAGAATTGTCCTTCTTGAAGTATCTCGCTAGTGGTCCTTGTCGTTTTAGCTCACGTCCACGCCGGACCTTATCAACGTAAGAGATATAATTTAGTATGTCATTCGTTTCTTTCGAGAAGTATTGCTAATATTTAACGTGCTCGATATCCTTTAAGTCCTCGGGTTTTAGGATTTTGTTATCGATAAGACTTATTATCAATTATATTTCGCCTATTCGATTAGTCTCGTCATAGCGATAGATGACACTTTGTCGTTACATTCTTCCTGCGATCGATGTTTCTTCACGTCATTTCGCTCAATTATGAATCCTAAGTTCATAACTAATATTCGCTGTTTGTTAATGCGTGTCAACGAATTCGAGTTCCAATAACTCATTCGTTAATATCATTTCCTCGTCGTGTTTCTCACCTCACACGTCCCATATATTCTAACAGAGAAACTCTTACACAATCAATAAATATTTCCCGTAGTTCAATCATCTAACAAACGTTTTACGAATTAAAATTGCCAATATTTCTTAATCATCTACTTGACATAACCAATATCATTAATTAATTAATTAAGTTCTTTAATTTAATTAATTAAATCCACAATTTAAGTTAACTAAATGGATTAATTTAAAAGCCCATATCAATATTAATTTTAATTGATCAACTCCACATGACTTAATTGGTCAAAGACCTATTTAAATTAAGTAATTAAGGCCCATTGCTCTTAATTAATTAAAGTCATTCCAAGCTAATTGATTAAGTTTAAGTAACTTAATTAATTAATTAAAGTCTAGTTCAATTAATTATTAAGGTCTGTCTAAATTAATCAATTAAGTTTAAGTAACTTAATTAATTAATTAAAGTCTAGCTCAATTAATTATTAAGGTCTATCTAAATTAATCAATTAAGTTTAAGTAACTTAATTAATTAATGTCTAATTATAATTAGTTAAAGCTTATCAACTTTATTTAATTAAAGTTGATCTAAATAATTTCTTAAGTCTAGATTTAATTAATTAAAGCCCACTTCAATTAATTAAAGCCCAATTAAAACTTGATAGTCCAATTCTACATGTACTTATGTCCAACACATTTAAATTATAAGAGCCCAATGCAATTAATAAGAGAGGCCCATATTTGGGAGCTCATCCCTAATAAAAGTCCAGCCAATTAATTTAAATGGCCTACTGTTCGGCCCAATTCGTGAATTCTTTATCTCGGCCCAATTATTTAATTCTCGGCCCAGCTTAATTAAATCTTGGCCCAACTAATTATTTTCGGTCCACATAATTTAATTCAGAAGCCCATTTGTTTGGCCCAAGAATAAAGCCCAAACCATTAAAATAAAACATAACCCATTATACTACCCTAGCCTTTCTACCCTTCAGCCGCCCCCCCTCTTTTCCCAAATTAGATCCCTCTCTCTCTCGTCTGTCCTCACACTCACACACACACATGCTGCCGTCGCCGCCTCCTCTCCGGCCGGCCATATCGCCGGTCGGCGAGCCGCACCGCCGCCGACCTCGACCTCTCCTCTCTTCTTCCGCGACACACACGCATGACACTCATCTCTCTCTCTCGGCGAAACTATCACCACTGCCTCCGGCGGACACGCCGCCGGTCGTCGAGTCATGCCATCACCGCGACCGCGCCTCTCTCTCTCTTGGTTTCTTGGTGAACCAACGCACACACTCACCTACACGAACTCGCGGTCGCCGCCTTCCTCGCCTCTTCTCGTGAGATCGCCACCAACGCCAGATCTAGCGCCGCCGCCAGCAGATCCGCCCGATCGCTCGCCGCCGCCCATCTCTCAGGCCGGACACCGCCGTCACGTGACCCGTGCTCCCGCCGCACACCACCGCCGAAGCCGAGCCCTAGTGGCTCGGTCATGGTTCACTCACGCACACACGCCAAGACCGCCATAACTCTCCTCGATTTCTCCCTCTTTGTTTTTCGTGTTTGTCGATGTCGCTGGGCTCGGGAGGCCCCGCTTGAGGAGCTCGATGTCGCCGCCGTGTGCAAGGCCGCCGTGCTCCGGCTGTCGTCGCCGTTAGTCACTGGCCGAGCCTCGAGTGGCTCGGTCCAAACTCGTACAGAATGTAATCTCGGATTTTTAGTGTTTATAAGTTCTAGTTCATAGTGTTCATGGTGGTTTGTATCAGTGAACAAATTTTATGAATTTTTAAACGTAAGAAATCTGTAAATGGAGTAGGGTTCTAAGATAGAACCTTGGTGAGATTAATGATGTATGTGTTTTGCTTCTTTACCTACTTCACAGCACCAGAATTCCTTCAAGGAAAGAAATGAAATTGGTTGTGTGTTTAAGAAGAAATATGTATCAATGTTTAGAACTCAATTATTACCTTTGAGGTTCTTCTTCTCTCTGCTTCTTGGGGTGTTGTGAGATGAAGAGGATTTTGAGAGTGGAGTTTGTAATGGTAGTTCTCGTATGTAAAGGAACAAAATGAGATAGTCAAAGTGAGAAGAGGGATTTGTTTTGTGCAGAGGGGAGAGAGAACCAAAGATTTGGCTGAATTTGTTGGTTCACTAAAAGCATACTGTTTTTGAAATTATGATTCTTGGGATAATTTACGATAGCGACATATCACTCGTTTTGTCCGAACTAGGATCGATGATTGCGACTCGTCCATGACGATTAGGATATCGAGAAATTGTTACCCGATTGTTATCAAGACACATTCGCGATCCGATTTATCGGCTCGATCAGATTACATTATCGCTCGATTATTAATCGACAAAATTTCTCGCTTATTCAATTAAAAGGAAAAGATCTAATAACATTTTGGGTTAAATTCTTCGTTAACAAAATTTTATTTTACGGGTTGTTACATTGGGCACCCAAGACAAAGTCGATTTCGAGGTGGTGGCGGCGACCGCACATAGACCCAATACTGATGAGCCATCCGATAGCAGACGCCGAGCGCTAAAGAAATGCAGTCAGTGCGGTGATCCTAGACATACGCGTACAACGTGTGTTGGGAGAGAGGATGATTAGAATTTTATGATCCATTGTTTCTCTTATGAATAAAATCAAAATGTTGCATATATATGTATTTAATATATATTATATATGCATATATATGTATCAATATATGTATCAATCAAAATGGTTATATTATCAATTTATGTATTGAGTATATATATATATATATATATATATATATATATCAAATATATGTATTGAATATATTCAATACATATATTCAATTTGTATATATTAAATATATATTCAATATATATATATATATATATATATATATATATATATATATATTTATATTGAATCATTAATTCAAATATTACAATATTCAAGAAAATACACTCAAATATAAATAAGGTTATTACATAATAATTAATAATATGTTTAAACCACTTCCTACGACTATCGTTCACATAATTCAAAAATAGAATCACCTATTTTTTTCGTGTAGCCATATAGAGATTGCAATGGATCTCGGACCTGGTCCAGATCCATTTTTCAGGATTTAGATTCTCAAAAATTTGGACCCGATGGATTTGGACCGGATCTGGATTTTACCCCCATATTTCGGATCTGGATCTGAGATTTATTTTTTGAGACCCGGATTCGATCGAGATCCAGCCCATGGATCCGTTAGTTTTTATTTTATTTATTTTATATATATATATATATATTATTTTTATTATAATTAAATACTTAACCCCAACTTAAGACTCTTTAATTTCCTTTTTCAAATTCTCCCAAAACAAATCTGCTCCCAATTTCATTTCAAATTCTCTCAATTATGTATTAGTCGACATTCACGGTAGGTCACGCCACTAACACCACCGGCGATCGAGTTGTTTGTTGTTTCCTACCTTATAGTAAATTTGTAACTAACATCTTCCAATATAGTGATAATTGTAGAAAGTCTAAATAATTATTATAGTATTATTGTGTATTTATATTATTATGGTATTATTGTGAATTATGGTTGATTTAGAATTTATTTTAGAAGGGAAAACATATGGATTTGGGTCTAGACCCTGGACCCTGCGGATTTTACGGATCTGGATCTAATTTTTTTGGATCCAATGGATCTGGACCAGATCCTGACCCAAGTAAAAAATATCGGATCTGGATCTGGACCTAGCCAGATCCGGTCCAGATCAAGCCCATTGCCATTCCTATAGTCATATACATTCTCATTACCCCACTTTATGCTCGGGGAATCTGAAATGAGGCGTTTGACGTACATGCACAGAAACGTTCCGCAACTAGTTCTGTCTTGTTGATTGAATTGTTCATCAGGAGCAACCACTCTAAACGTCACCTCATGCGGAAAGTCACGGAAACCGAGTGAGTTATTTTGAAACCAATGAGATTTGGTTAAGAACTGTGACCATAACATTCAAGCAATACAAATACACCAGTCGCTGCTTTTGGACCCGAGGCTCCAATACATAATATATCGAATCAAAAATTTTACACACCCCGCTCCTCATGTACATTCGACACAAAAAATAATGACCACTAATATAACACGGGATGATGATCTGTAAAGAGTTTCAAATTTGTAAGGACGCAAACAAAATTATATTTTATAATTAGTCACTATATAAATAAGTTACATGTTTAGTTATGCCACGTGTTGCCCGATACCAATCAACGTTTGGAACCCACATAGATGCAGCATCTGTTTGTGACTGTTGTGATTGAATTTTCTCAAAAACATGAAGCCATTATCTATGGAGGTACAACTGTTCAGTAAGAAATATATATTCACATATATAAGATATATAAATTAATTATGATTTCAATATATATATTCAATATATATTTTGAATATCATTTATTTGTTCAATATATTTATTGAATATATATATATATATATATATTCAATACATGTATATTCAATATATATATTCAATACATGTATATTCAATATACATATTCAATACATATATTCAACTTGTTTATATATTGAATATATATATATATACTTACAAAAAATTCGGTGTCCAATATAATCGTGTTCTCACTATTGACACCATCTAACAAGTCATGTTCGTTTATTAATCTCGTCCTCGGATGCATCATGTACAAATCAGCATCCTACAATAAATAATTTGTTTTTAAAATAACGATTTCATATATGAAAATACAAATAGTCTCTACTTACCCCCACATCAAGATCAGTCGAAGGGTCTTCGATGTGAAGAAAAAATCTAAAAGTAAGCGGGCATCCACTGTCTTTAATAATCAGGGAACATGTCCTTGCCTCAATAAAATTTTCATAAGAAGCAAATACACTATCGGGGATAGGACGATGCATAGGACTATTCACGTATGGTGACCTCAATGCAGCCGAAGTGAACCTTACTCGTTCGCTTCTACGAATCTCCTAAATTTGGGTTTAAACAACAGAATTAGAAAAAATAAACATATCAAATATGATGCAATAATATAAAATAAGATAATTTACCAATTGTCTCGGTTGTTCCATATGCATCTCTGGTATAGAATGACGAGCTGGATTCTGACTGTATGATGGGCTGATGCCTCCAGAGCTAGATCCATAGACCTGTAGAGAGTGACGATGAGGTGTATAATCTGGCCGGTGTACGTCCTGTGAAACACTAGGATGTACATGAGACGTCGGATCTGATAGATGAGTCTGCTAGGGTACATCTGAACCTTACGCGGGAGTACGAGTAGAAGGTTGTCGTCCCTGATTATCACCCCGCATCGGCGGTGGGGTAGTTCCACGATGGGATGACGTATATGCATCAGTACTATGCGAACATCTACATCGAGTCTTATCTAGCATAGACTTAAACCACGTCTTTAGTCCTTGAATATTCTCTCGAACCACATTATGGATCGTGTTTGTGATCCAACGACGATCACGATGACTAAGATGTCTGTGGTGCTCATCACCACTACTAGATGAAGAGGAATGTGGTTGTCTCGCACGCTTCCCTGTATCTTGTTTGCGTTCCCTTATATCCTATCGTTGTCCCTCGTTCGGTCTATGAACGGACCCACGCTGTCTCTCCATAGACTGACGTCGTGGCTCCTCATCCTCCGCATCAATCTCATCAACAATGAAGTGCGTGCCCTCGCATTCACGTAGCTATCGCCGACTAACCACCATATCATCAAGACAAGGCTCGCCTAGAACGACGCTGGTGCTTTGTTTCTAGTATGCAGGCGGGGTTGTTCCCCGGACATACAAATGGGAACAGGTCTCTTGTAGTTCACGCCTAGTGCATCCGGATATAGAGATGACGTATAGTACAGCTTGCTCCTCTCATAGTCGTCCAGCACTAACTCTAAAAACGGTTACCCCTACAATAAACCAAAATGTATTACTATATATTTGAATAGAAAACATAATATAATAAATAAATAAATAAAAATTATTGAACAATAATAATTCCTCACGATCAAACAGTGTGTCAGGTATCCTCCTCAATCATCTTCGAACTTCCACCTCATGTATCTAGATACGCATCCCTGATATATTTCGCAATCGTCGTGCCAAGATCCTAATGATCTCTAGTGACCAAATATACAATATCCACGACGGTCCGTAGAAGTGATATTTTGCCTTGGTCTTCATATTCCACATGTAGTATCAAGAACTCAGATATGCATAGGCGACCCGTGAAAATCTAGTAAATACGTCCAAATCATCAACTAAGGCCCAAATCCACGGATCCACATGTCGTGGCAAGTCGATTCCCAGAACGAATGCATAGAGAATTAAGACGTGGACCACACGAAGATATAGATTACCGTCATCATCATCAATCGGACAGTCCGTATCAAAGAATCTCATACCTAGATTCTCTATACTAGTCCCTCCGCCACCAACAAATCTTTGGTAAACCTCAACATATTGCGGATCGTACTTGGCTGTAGGATCGAAAGATGACGTCCCAAAACTCAAACCTGTCATGAGTGCAAAATCCGAAAAGAAAAAACAAATTCTCCTTACATTGATGAAAAACCATAGCTCCTGATCTTCAAAGACTGGGGCTTAATGCGTAGGAGACCACATGGTGCAATCGATGTTTGGCTTGGATCCGTGTTCCCAACCAACTAAGTGATCAAACACCCTGTTCAAACCTATCCACCAACCTGCTCACCGCCTATATCTCTCAATCTCATAATGACCATTCAAAATAATTGGACTTGAAGTATGTCTTTGATTGTGGATGGATAATTTATGGTCTCGGGCCTTAAGAACTCGATGATTTTCTATTTATTAAAAAATTAAACTACGCTAAATTAAGAAATATGTCAGATCAAACTTATACCACTACAATTTTAGAAGCTCACAATTTAAGGGATAATTGAATGATAACATTACAGACGACAATTAGAGTATGTAAATGGTCCTAATAATCAATTATGCCACAATCTAAGTCATAAACCATACATAATTCACAAAAGTCATAAATCATACATAATTCACAATTTTAACCTTCAAAACATAGTAAAACTGAGTTGGCATTACATGAAGATATGATTTGAATTTTGGGGTAGAAAGAGTACACACTTTACCATTATGGGTATATTACATTTTCTCCCTTTAAACTAATTGCCTTTACTTCACTCCAAAACAAACCAAAATGTGAAAAATATATGATTTGAATTTATGAAACGTGATTACTCGAAAAGCACTAAAGACAGACCATAATAAATTTTACAGCCTCTTACCATTACTAGTGGGCCGTCACCTTTCATTATACTTTAATACACATATTTAAACACTTTCTCCAATTTCAATCAATTTGATCTTCGTAAGTTTATTTATTTTTTATTGATTCATCTTTAAATGTGTGGAAAATGTTGGCAACAGGCAAGGTTTTTGCTGGCAAAGTTGAATCAATAATCATTAAGATTGATTTGAATCGTCAAAAATCTAGAACCAAACATCTAGATAAGCACATTGGAAGAAACAAAATAATACTTACAATACTCATCCATACATATATCCATTTATGCACAGCAAGATTATAAAACGTTTGGATTAATTATTTCGATATTACGAGTTAGAATAAAAGCTATTTTATTAATCTTGTACCATCGTTTTAACATCTAGATTTATTTTTTATTGATTTGAATCGTCAATAATCATAAGCACATTTTGACAAACCTTACATGAAAATAAGATAACAAAAATCAGTGCTTGTATTGGCCTAGTGGTAGAGTGGTTAATGTAAAGGTCAAAGGTCTCGGGTTCGAGTCCACCGTGACGCAAACCTTTAAAATTTCATTTAATGACCCATAAAAAAAAGATAACAAAATCTAGAATATAATTAATTAAAGTATAAAGCATACATAATTCACAAAATATACAAACAAAATATAACAAAACAAAAAACAAAAAATGTACTGCTGTGAAGAAGAAGGCCATAGGCTTGGGGAGAGGTTGGTCGTCGAGGAAGAGAGTGGCGTTGGCCATCGGAAACAAAGGGAAGGAGGGAGGAGGGAGGAGGCCGGGTTGGCAGTAGGAAAAGGAGGGTTGGCACGGAAAGCGAGAGAGGAGGGTTGGCCGCCGAGGAGGAAGGAGAGATGGTTGACCTCAGGGAGCAGAGAGGGAGGTTGGCCGTCCGAAAAAAGGAGAGGGAGGGAGGTTGGCCGTCGGAAAACAAGGGGAGGGGAGGGTTGGCCGCTGGATAAGCGGTTGGCCGGTGAGAGAGAGAGCGCATATTTTCGGATGAAAGAGAGAGGGAGCAAGAGGAAGAGACAGTAAAATTTGAATTAGAGTGATGCCATGTGAATCCGTATCTTAATATCAACTTAATATAAATGTTATATAAAATTTTCACCCATATAATTTTGTGTTTATAACTTAAAACATGAATATCTTCATGGTACCTTTTTCTTGAAAAAGCACCACTTAGTGGTAATCCCGGACAAGAATTGTGATTCCACACTTGTGGGGTCAAGTAATTAATCATGCAGCACATTGTCTTCATGTACCTTTTCTTCAAAAGCACCACTTAGTGGAAATCCCCGACAAGAATAATGATTCCACACTTGTGGGGTCAAATAATTAATCATGCAGCACATTCTTTCTTTTATTATTATTATTATTAGAGTGATCGTTATTCTACCATTGCTGGTACCACAATCAACTTTATTAAATGAAAACTCATTTATTTAATTTTGATCTATTAAAAATTAGTTTTACATTAAAACTATCTTATGGAATTACAATTTTGCACCTATCGAATGAAAATTTTAAACTTAAATTTAAATTTAATAATTTAATATTTTTCTAATATGTGGAAAAGGGTGTGTGTAAATACCACAATGTACACAAAGATTTACTGTTATTATTATTATTATTATTATTATTATTATTGTTGTTGTTGTTGTTGTTGTTGTTGTTATTAAATAATATGCTTATTATTTTATTCTCTATCTGTCCACCAAAATCGTTCATTGATTTTGATGACACAAGTTTTAATAAATTGTAATGAGTGTTAAGTAAGTGAGTATAAAAAGATGTTTCATGAGGATAATAAATGAATATATTAATAGATATTGAGTGTAAAAAGTTGGGCCATATGTGATTTTTTTGTAAATAAATAGATAGGTTTAGTGTCAAAATGAAAAGTTGATGTTTCTAAAAAAGGAGAGTGAATATTTTTTGTGAACGGATCAAAACGAAATTAAATACAAGAATTTAGTAGCCGGATAAAGTATTATTTTTTGCAAAAAGTACCCAAGATGACGATATTCAATGTATAATGTTTGGAAAAGTAAAGCATACGTACTGCGTACTGTACATACCACGTAGAATATAACTAAACCATAATTATCTTTTTGATGCGATCATTCTTATATATATGTATATATATAGGAGATGGATCGGTAGGAATGGATAATTTGGTAGGAAATAAGAATGAATCTGGGCCTTTGATTCATTTGGATCAATGGTTGAGATTTAATTCGGTTATCTTCTGCTTTTGTGTTGTGTGTGCTACGGATTATTGTGCAAAGACTAGAACCTTCTTGTCTTCTGTCAGAATGAAAGATGTCTTAAACTAATATATTTAAGATATGTGAACTAAGATGAAATATGTCTAAACTAATATATACAACATAGTAATTATGATTGTCTTATACAAATATGAAAGATATGTTAGACTTACATATCTATTCCTATTTCCTACACTTATTTCCATTCTCACGGAACCATCCCCTATATATATATATAAGTTTCCTATTTGAGATTTATTGTTATCAATTAGCATATATGCTACTCTTAAGCTTTGCATTCAAATGCCAATGATTTCTGTTCTCCACTGGCTCTTTTTCCTTCTTCTTCTTCCACTATCATCAACCGACAAAGCCGGTTGCCCTACCCGATGTGGAAATATACCGATTGTATATCCGTTCGGAGTCGGGTCCGGTTGCTCCCTTGAGGATCGTTTAACATCGCTTGCAATACTTCCACCACCCTCACAAACCCTACCTCCACATTGATAATAAGACTGTAGAAGTAATTGAAATCAGACTTGATAACCCGGCCCAGATCCGGATCAAGTACCCGTACCTGATTTATCGAGCTTGCTTCAATATAATTTCAGGCACCGGGACGTGGTGGGACTCAACTGGCAGTAACATTGACTTGTCGGAGACCCAATATACGTTGTCGGAAAACAACTGGCTCACCGGCATAGGCTGTCATGACTTCATGGCGGCGTCGACATACGTAGGCGATCACGAATTCCGCGATGCCTGCATAGGCTTCTGTTCAGGTAATGTTTCCGGGGTTTGCCCAAATAACGGCGACGGGAATTCCGTTGGTGAGGGCTGCTGCCGTGTACCCATTCCCAAAGGTAATCATCTATTTATCAAGTTCACAATTTTTTATTATTATTTTAAAAAAAAAAAAACTAAAACTGATCGTAATTGGAAACACAGGTGCGAGGTACGTTTCCGCCAGTGTATCTGACTTGAGTAAAGTCACAAACAGTACGAGGCTTTTCCCTTGCAGCTATGTCTTTGTGAAGGAGAAGGGAATCATGAACAAACCCGGCTACTCGTATAATTTCTCCATCCTGCAGCCCAGCTCTCCGGCGTTCCTACAAAGAAATGTGGTGCGGCTAGACTGGAGGATTGGGGACCAGAATTGCTCCCGAGCACGGCGGAATTCGACTTTTGCATGTCAAGGTAAAGCTTATTGTGTTGATTTTGATGCTACGAGTGGAGGCTACCTCTGCAACTGCTCGCAAGGATATGCCGGCAATCCATACCTCTACCCAGGGTGCACTGGTAATTACTAATTAGTATTGAAAGAAAATTGTTTAAATTTTTACAAATTTTAATTTCATTAGAAACTTTATTTGAAACGAAGATGATTAAGAAAACTATTAAGATGCAAAGAATATAATAGCCATTTTAATAGCCACTGCTTTAAAAATATATAAATATTAGTAACTCTTATAACCAAGTTAATGGCAATGGACTAGTAATCCATGATGCGCTTTTATATTAATTGCAGATATTAATGAATGCGCTGATAATCCATGTTCTCCACATTCTCATTGCATCAATACTCCCGGCTCTTTTAAATGTTTGTGCCAAAGAGGGTATACCGGTGATGGAAAGTTGAATGGTTGCACGATGATTCCACTGTCCGGCACGATCAAAATTGTCTTAATAGGTAATATATATATATATATATATATATAGAGAGAGAGAGAGAGAGTTTGGTTAAAATGAGAACCATTTTTATCCTAAAACTAAGAACCAAATGAATTGTTATCGAGTTGATGAATCCATTGAAAAATTACTTGAATTAAAAATTTAGAATTTTTACCCGGTTCAATTCCATGAGGCGAAAATTCTATTTCTTTGGATTCGAGAACTTTCCAGTGGATTCATCAACTTTCACAATAGTTCTCACGTTAACCTCCCTATATATATATATATATATATATATATGCAGTACAATTTAAGTTTCAAATAATGTTGTAATAAATATAACGTCATCTTGCTCATATGATACACAAGAATGAAAATTTGGAAATTAAGCATCGTCATTAGTTTATATTTTAATTTATATTCTGAGATCAGTATTTTTTGCACACAGGCCTGGGTTCTGCATTGGGACTTCTACTACTTCTCTTACTATGTTTTTCGTTGCATAAAGTGTCCAACAAGAGAAAGAAAAAAAAGCGCAAAGAAGGTCTCTTCAAACACCTTCTCTTGCAGCAACAAACAAGTGAGGGAACATTTGGGAAAACCAAACTTTTCACTGCAAAAGAGTTGGAGAAAGCCACCGATCACTTCAACAAAAGCCGCATTTGTGGACGGGGAGGACAAGGCATAGTCTATAAAGGTATGTTATCGGATGGTACAATTGTGGCAATCAAGAAACTGAAGGAGGTTGATGAAAATCAAGTGGATCACTTCATAAACGAGGTTGTCATATTATCACAAATCAATCATAAGAATGTATTCCGATTGTTAGGATGCTGTCTGGAGACTGAGGCTCCTCAGATTGTATATGAGTTCTTACCAAATGGAACCCTATTCGACTTCATTCATGACCCCAAAATCGAATTTCCACGTACATGGAACATGCGATTGAAAATAGCTGCAGATATGGCAGGGGCACTGGCTTACTTGCACTTTGCGTCTTCTATACCCATCTATCATAGAGACATCAAGTCCACTAATATCCTTCTAGATGAAAAGTATGTTGTCAAATTATCAGATTTTGGAATTTCCAAACTTGTTCAAGTAGATCAGACTCATTTAACCACAATGGTTAAAGGGACATTTGGATATTTAGATCCAGAGTATTACCAGACAAGTCAATATACAGAAAAGAGCGACGTCTACAGCTTTGGGGTAATCCTAGTCGAGCTTTTAACAGGACAACGACCAATTTCTTTGGAAACATCAGAAGTGGGAAGAAATCTAGCCGGGCATTTTCTTGTATACATGGAAGCAAACAATCTTGACGCCATTTTAGATACCCAAGTTTCTGAGGAAGGTTCCGAAGACGAGGTGACAGCAGTTGCAAGGCTTGCAAGAAGATGCTTGAATGTTAAGGGGAAAATGAGGCCAACCATGAAGGAAGTGGCCGCAGAATTGGAAAGTTTAATTATGTCTCAAATACCTTCGACCGTTAATGATGAGCCCGAAGAAGCCTCTGAAGCCAAGCACATGATGTTTCCAGATACTGAATACACTTGGACAATCAGTGATCATAGTATGGCCACTTCATCATCAGATGCACACTCTTAATGTCTGAAGGAATATGATGTTATTTATTTATATCTACTTATTGTTTATACTAAGGAAATGTTCCATGAATTTGCTTTTGTGTACCAAACTAATCTGCGTAATTTAAGTTGGTATTTCATTTTCTATTTCGTGTAACGATTAGAACTATGCAGCTCAACGATTATAAATTCTAGAATATGGTATATTGGGATAAAAAAATGGTTAACATCGGGATAAAAAGCAGTTCCTTTTCTCCTTTCTCATATTTTTTTTCTTTTGTTCATAAGAAATTTTAAAAGACATATAAAAGCGAATTGATTATTGATAGCCTTTTCTAAAAGCATAAACAAGATGGGTGGATGTGATTTAAAGCCGCCATTCTTTTCCAATAAAATGACCTTTTCTCGAGTCGGGGGCAGGGAGAAGGTGGCGATAGAACCCTAAATCTATATGTTAATAAAGTAGGTATTCACTGCTTTGATGTCTCATTATTTAATGAAAGTCTAATAATCAAAATTTCACCAGTTTGCAAAGTCTAACAATAATCATGTCTCAAAAAATTATTTCAATGACCTAATTTTCATTGTCTATAGTCAGTGAGGAATTCCATTGAACAGCTAGTGTTGTCTTAAACTGATTTTGGTGTTCTTATATGTTCATGCAGCTGAATGGATTTTGTATAGTTTACAGTGTGTTTATCCCAATATTTAGGAGTTGCTTGTATATATAATTCACTAATACTTTTGACATTTTTATTGTCTAACGGGTGGAATAATATTTTCAGTATACTATCTTAGAATATATATTTTCCTCTGTTTTTCTTCTATTATTCCTATAGATCATGCACTCGGGCGATAGCTTCCTTGCCGTTGGACCACCAAAAGCAGGAAGAGGTTGTCACAACCTTACAAAATTAAATTATTTTCCGCATCCGATCCGCTATTGATGAAAGCAAAACAGCACGGAGAAATAAGATAAGCTAGCATTCCTTATTCTTGATGATTATCAGCTCAATAAACTAAATAAGCTACATCTATGTCCTAACGTAATTCGATTGGCAAGTGGGTAATTTCCTCGAACAGTTGAAGTGCCTGAAATTAGCCTGGCTTCACTCATCTCAAACCCTATATTTCGATTTATTAAAAAAAGTTGATACGATGCACTTTTAAATTTTGCTCTTTTTTTTATAGCGACATGTATCTTTGATGTTTTATTATACCATATGGCACGGTTATGCTTAAATGTTATCATAATTTAATTGCATTAAAGAAAATAAAAATTCTTATCTAAAATACAAAAACTAGAGCCATTAGTGATAATGTTTGTCAAAAAGCATAAAGAAACTTGGGTGGACGTAATCTAAAGTAACGAATTTCCTCCAATAGAAAAGGTGTACGAACCTCAATAATTTTCCCTTTATAAAAAGCTTAGGTGGACTTCATTTAGTTATACACAGGTGGGTCAAGAAACCAATACTCGATTATAATTTGATCAATTGTATTCATCTTTGGAGAAATTTAGGGTACGTTTTGGCCTTGCATAATTCTGAGGATTGGGTTTTTCACGAGCTTATTTTGTATTATCGATTCAATACTGAAGTAGGATAGTTTCATGCATGTTGCTTCTAAAAAAACAAGAAAAAAAAACACAGGTTTCACAAATATCTTTCTGTTAAAGAATTAAAGAATATTGTCGAGAAGCAATCCAATGAATTAAGCCTGGCCCATGACGTTAAATTTATTTTATTTGGCGATGACGAGAAATTGTTAGTACCTATTAAGGACGTCATGTCTAAACTCCTAGTTTTGTTTTTTTGTTTTTAATTTTATTTAGATTTATTATATTTGTATTTTATTCAAATTTACATACATGTATGAAATAAATATTTATATTGTAACACAAATTTTTGTATTTAAATTTTATAAATACAAAATTGGATACAAAAAATTAATTGAATTTGAATTTGATATATTTGATGTGAGTTCGATCTCTATCTATCCTCTGATTCTACTCTTCGATGTGGATTCTTGAACGATCTTGAATGTTCTTCGAGTTGTTTGGAGGGGATGTGATTCCTTGATCTCCTTGAACTTGAAGTTTGGATTTGATGACGTTGATCTGAAGGACCTTGGTCTTGTTTTCGAGCAACCGTCGATTGATTTGATATGTTGAAGAACGTTTGAAGATCTTCAGTTTGAGCGTCAACGCGGAGGGTTTTCACCATATTTCGAATTGAATGCCTTCTTTGGAATGATTTGGGCGATGATCTTGGCGAAGAATACGGCGATTTGCGAAGAACGCTGAATGTTGAAGAAGACTTCAAAGCTTCTTGTTGGAGGATGACTTTGGCGAAGAACGTGGTGATTTGCACGAAGAACGCCTTGAATGTTGAAGAAGAGAAGACGCCTTGAATGTTGAAGAAGAGAAGACTTCGAAGCTTCTTGTTGGAGGATGATTTTGGCACGGTGATTTGCACGAAGAACGCCTTGAATATTGAAGAAGACTTCGAAGCTTCTTGAAGACTTCGTCGAGGATTCTTTTAGTATCTTGAGCTCTTCAAATCTTCCTCTTCTTCACTTCAATTCTCCTCATTTATGAGAGTCTTCCACCCCTATTTATAGATTTAGGTTAGTGGGCTTATGGGCTTGAGCTTATGGGCTTGAGCTTGTGGTCTTGAGGTTGAGCTTATTGGCCTTTTATGGCTCATTTGGCACAATTTGAGTGATTATTCCTCTAGATGTCGTTCTTGCCACATCATTCTCATATTTGTTGATAAAATTAAATATTAATCACATATCTATTTAATTTTGGAATAAATTCCATTAATAAAATAGAAATATAATCAATAATTTAATTCATGATTTACACATAATGGCGTGATATAATTTGATAAGAATTTTTAATTGTCTATAAATTGCCCCATCGAGACTTGTTCATGGACGAGTTGTCCTAGAAATGGACGAGTCTCAAATTCACTTAGATAGTTTAGACTCTTGTCGAGGAGTTCTTGATTTTGAATTTAGAAAGTTTATACTCGTTTCAAGGAGTTCTTCAATTTAAATTTAGAAAGTTTATACTGTTTCAAGGAGTTCTTGACTTTGATTTTGAATTTATAAACAGTTTATACTCGTATTTAGGAGTTCTTGAACTTGATTTGAACTTGTAAATAGTTTATACTCGTATTTAGGAGTTCTTGAACTTTATTTGAATTTGTAAATAGTTTATACTCGTATTTAGGAGTTCTTGAATTTAATTTGAACTTGTAAACAGTTTATACTCATATTTAGGAGTTCTTCAATTTGAATTTGAATTTGTAAACAGTTTAGACTCGTATTTAGGAGTTCTTCAATTTGAATTTGAATTCATAAACAGTTTATACTCGTATTTAGGATTCTTCAACTTGAATTTGAATTCATAAACAGTTTATACTCGTATTCAGGAGTTCTTGAATTGAATTTAGAAAGTTTATACTCGTTTCAAGGAGTACTTCAATTTGAATTTGAATTTGAATTTGTAAACAGTTTATACTCGTATTTAGGAGTTCTTCAATTTGAATTTGAATTTGGACTTCACATTTCTCTAAAATTGGGTCTCTGTAATTGATATTATTTGGTAATCCCAATAAAACCCACAATTTAAAAAAAACAATAATTACAACGATTGTCGATCAGGCCATTTTTGCAACTCAAATTTCCCAACAACATTTTGGCCCACAAAGAAGCCCATATTTCTCCCAACAACATTTCGGCTTACATAACTACTTTTTTTTGTTAGCCCAATTCTCCAATTATTTTGTTGAACTCCCTTTTTTCGCAGCCCACAATAAGCATAACAATCAAGTAGATATTGATGAACAACAAAATGCTGCCAACCACATCCCCTAGCTACCACTGTGAAGCTTTTTTTTTTTTGTCACGTACATGTCTCCACAGGGAGCATAACCGCAAGCATTAATTGCAAGGTGTTTTGGGGTCCAGGAGTTTGTTGAGGCTCAAGAAAAAGCTCCCTATCTCTCTGTAACAAAGATGTCCTTTACTTTATTTAATGCACTTTGTTTGGTGCTGCAGCTCAGCCGATTTCCGTCTGCAAAAATAGAGGTGGTTGGAGCAGCCTCACCATTTATTTTAACTTTCTCGCCAAGTTGTTTTTTTTAGGGTTTTGACGCCTTGCCCCTATAAATAGGGATACACTTGTAGATAGCTGTATGTTCATTTCGGTTATCCTTTATAACTCATTCCTCTTTGTCATTCGTTGCTTGAGTGGTAGCAGTAGCAGGTTTTGACGGCAGGAAGCGAGCTTGGAGCAGCTGGTCGAAGATGTTGGCGCAAGTTATGAGCGGCCCTTCGACGATGGTTGAATGAGACAGTGAAGAGGCTTGACGGCGCGGGGATGACGACGACGGTGAGATGAGCACGAAGCAGTTGAACGAAGATGTTGGCGCAAGCTAAGGGCTGAGATGACTACGGCACTGAGCCAGCTAGAAGCCGAGGATGAAGACAACGACGCGAGCTCGATGCGGCCGGGCGAAGACAACGTCGAGCTAGAAGAGGCGGAGGTCGACAAAGACGACGGCGCGACCAAGCGTGTGCGTGGTAGAGGCGGCACTGGACCTGTTGCTGTGTCCAGTTAAGAGGGTGTGAAAGCCGAAGATGACAGCGACGGCTTCGAGCTACTGGAACCCGACCAACAATGAGGGCTCACGGCGCCGAGATGGAGGCTTCGATGGAGGTGGCTTTTCCGACAGGCGGATGCGGAGGTTGAGAACGGTGCTTTGCAGTTTATGGCAACCGACACTCCACAGAAGGAAAACCCCAGTGCCACAACGTGGGGTGTCTCCGGGCTCACAACCATCAAGCTTACTGGGGTAAGCATCCTGATAGGAGACTGCAGAAAGCCACATTTTGGATCCCATCCATAGGCTCGTAGCTATCTTGCATGGTGTACGGAGCTGTGAGCCCTTTGTGCCATAAGTTCATGGATTCGAAGCTACTTTCAGCCTCGGTCCGTCTGAGACTCCTCACCCTGAAGAAGGAAATGCTCACCCTTCTGTTTAGAGAGGAGCACATAGCATGTCTTGCTGAGCCAGGCGGATGCGGAGTTTGAGGACGGCGCTGTTGCTATCGACGGCATCTGGAGGCAACGCTGTTCTCGCTGTTGTTCATGAACAGAGAGAAAGATGGCTGTCGGCGTTTGGTCGAGAAAGGGAGGCTCGACGACAACCTGTGGCTATTGCTGTTGCTGTTCGCAACGAGAAAGAGAAGTGGCTGGAGTGTTCTTTGTAGAAAGAGGATGAGGAGGCGCGTGACCGCAGTTGTTGTTGACGAGAGCGCATAGAGAGGCTCGATGCGGAGGTTGAAGAGTGAGGCGGTAACGGCGCATGCAGGCAACGACGCAGCTCTTCGGCGGTGCTACTACGTACGGTGGGCAATGGCGACTGGAGCAGAAACGGCGTGGCTTGACAGGGCAGAGGCGACGTCGAGCAAAGGTGGCGCGATTTGACCGGAGCAGAGGCGGCGCGAGGGGGAGAACGATGCGCAGTGGGCGAAGGCGTGAGGAGCTACCGCCGACGGCGACCCTCACCAGAGAAGACGGCAACCTCCGCAGACGACGGAGCCTCGCCGGACGAAGGAGGTGGTGACCTCCACCGACGATGAAGCCTCGCCGGATGAAGGAGGTGGCAGGCGGCTGCTTATGGTTGTGAGAGAGAGAGATTTGTGTAGGGTTCCAATTTTCTTAGATTTGGACTCTTTTTTTTTACGTGGGCCGCTGGTTTTGAAAAAAATAGAGTGGGCTGGAAAGAGAGAGACGTGAGATATGGGGTGACGAGAGAAAAGGGTTTGTGAGAGGATTAAGAGTTTGAGCTTTTGCTCCCATTTTTTAGAATGTGGGCTGCCTTTATTTTAAAAAAGGGGCCGATGGTTTTAGTAAAGAAATTCAGCAATTGGGCCCTTTTTTTGTTGGGCTTTTCAAGTGTGGGCTAAGAGAGAATTGGGCTGTATTTTTTAATTTTGGCCCATGACTTTGGGCTGAAATTAGGATAGGATTTTTAGTATTAGCCCAACATGTATAATTTCTAAACAATATGGGCTGACCTTTGTGAGCCCTTTATATATATATATATATATATATAGGGATGGATCAAATGGTAACCATATAAAATTTAGGAACCAAGAACTAATCCTCACCTTTCATTTGATCTAATCTTGTGGTTCACAATACATATCCATATTTAATACTTTATAATAACCGAAAATGGTGAAGGTTAAATTAGTAAATCATCCAAAGGTATTAACGTTTCTATTCCTTAAATCATGGGATTTGATATCTATTAAATTCATATCCTTTATTTGTATATGTAATATTATTATTACCGTAATCTTCATCTCGTCCAACCTCGTATCTGACTAACAATGGAAGCAACATGTTTCTTTGGTTTTTGTTGTTTAGTATTTCTTATATCGTCATAAAATTAGTCTTCCGATTTCGTATGCATAATAAACGTATTTCATATGCATAATAGACGTATTTCATATGCATAACCATTTATAAGAAGAAATGAATACAATACGTCTTCCGATTTCGTATGCATAATAGACGTATTTCATATGCATAATAAACGTATTTCATATGCATAACCATTTATTAGAGGGAAATAAATACAATACGTCTTCCGATTTCGTATGCATAATAGACGTATTTCATATGCATAATAAACGTATTTCATATGCATAAAAATTAGAATGAAGGCCGATAGAGATAAATTTCCAGAATGAGGTTTGCATACAAATAAATGGAGGCGTAAATAGTTATGGTTAATTTACCTATAAAGATGAGAGATAGATGAAGGGGTGCTCAGTAAATTTCGGAAAGGAGAGAGAGAGTTACGATTTTTGTGCAATAAAATTACTAAATCACCCTTATTCACACGTAAATATAGAAATACGTGTATTAATACTGTAATTAATTCATAATTCCTTATTTACAATTCTTAATCTCAACCATTAAATCTACTAATTTTGATGGTGTAGATTAGTTCTATTTCTCTACATGGGGTGGTTCCCTCTATAACCACCCCTATATATATATATATATATATATATATATATTTGTGATTATTTATTTGGAGCTTGAATTGGGCTCTTAGGTAGCTTGAGAATAAGAAATTGTCTCAACTTCATTTTCCGAAAATGATCTCACGTGCATTTTTTATCGTTTTCACAATTTTGTGCTTGTGACTGTTATCCAGGTTATAAGAGTTCAGGTAATTCGACTTCAAGTCTTCTTGCTCAAGAGTTGATCGACTAAAGACGTCAAATTTGATCAACTTCATTACATCGACTTTTGGACTTTGGCTTCACATTTGTCGTACACGTCGTTCTTATTTTCGCAGGACAGTGACCTTCTTCTTAGTAGACGTAACAGCACGATAGTGGAGATGACATCGTCATTATCAACGAACTCCACTCATTCAGTGTAGATGACACGAAAAGCAGCGACTTGCACGATGTTTGGCATCACGATCTTAGAGAGCCAGAGGCAGCTGCATAAAAGGAGCTAGAAGCTGCTCAACATTCACAAAGAAGAAGCTAGAAGTTGTGCCCCATCTGCGAATGGGGAGTCAGAAGCTATGCGCCACCCGCGAAGAGGAAGCTAGAAGCTGTGCGCCATCTGCGAAGAGGAAGCTAGAAGCTGTGCGCCATCCGCAAAGAGGAGAGTTGAAGCATAAGCGTTGGTGGAGATCGGCATTACGACCTCAGCGAGCTAGGAGCGACTGCGAATGATGAGCTAGAAGCAGTGTACCATCCGCAAAGAGAGTTGAAGCCTAAGCGTTGGTGGAGATCGGTATCACGACCTCAACGAGCTAATAGCGGCTGCGAATGATGAGCTTGAAGTTGTGTTCTCAACCAAAACCTGGAAGCTGAAGCCATCTTCGAATCGCTTTGGAGATATGGTGGTTTAGATTATCATGCTGAAACCATCTTCAAAGTAAGGCTGGTGACGTGGAATTGGACTCGACAAGGTAGAACCCTCTTCAAGCAGATCGACAGCCTCGAGCTGGAGTTAACAAGCATGAGTCATCTTCAAAATGTAGACCCAAACTCAGAAGTTGAGGCCATTCTTAAAATGTGTTGACAATGAAGTAATGAATAATCCATCATCTCTAGTTGTTGCCCCATGACTGTTTTGCTTCTTTAAAATTTTCACCTTATTGTCTCTTCCAGAAGTTTGTATCATTTATCTTTAATAATCCGAGATTAAATTTTGATCACCCAATCTTGAAGTACAAATATATGATGAACCTTGCCATGCAACTCGAAGGAGAAAAACATTTATCATGACTGAACTTAGAAGATATCTAAGCTGCCTACGTACCCTTTTAAAAGGGATCAAGTCAAAACGTAATTCAAAGATCAACTTGTGTGTTAGAGTGCTGCGGTGCGCTTTATACTCATGCGGGCGGGAGTAACATGCAGTTTAGGCTCGTACGTCATGGAGTCATCTTGTTTTTCTTTTTACGTGATGTGCAGTTTAGGCTCGTGCGTCATGGAGCTATTTTTGTTGATTTTGTCTTTGGGGTGACATACAGTTTAGGCTCGTGCTTCATGGAGCTGTCTTGCTATTTTGATTTTCTCTTGGAGTTAACAAGCAGTTTAGGCTCGTGCGTCATGGAGCATTCTTGTTTCTTTTTTGTTGGTTTTCTTGCTTTCTCAATTTTTTTACTTTTTTTGCTTTTCTTCATGTTTTTGTGTTGTTTTTTTTTTGTCTATGTGCATATGTACAAGCTTTCACCGCTATATTTCAGGAACAGTAGCACTTCAACAACTTTTGAGTTGTTGCCCCAACTTCCATATTGTCATTCAAGGTCGACTCGTATGCACTGTTAGAGATGTAGTGGGATGAAGCCGCCCTTTTTATGGTGATTCGAACAGGCGCTTTTGGCACAAATCTCAAACCCACTTTGGTGTTCTGGACCACGTCATCCTTCTTCTTCAAGTGAGGTTCCGGCGTAAAGCTCTCTTGAGGATTGTAACCAGCATTGACGAGGAGCTTGTATGCTTTTGGACCAAAATGCTTCGTAAGTTCGTTGTCTGAAGATTCTCCATGTTCGATAGCATTACTTTGTTTTGGTCGAACAAACCCTTGAAGAGGTGGAGGAGTTGGTCTTTTAGCATCGATCTTGATCAGAGGCATCGTCAGTCCCTCGAATGAGTCCATCTTGGAGAGAGACATTTTGTTCTTGACAATCGGAATGACTTCAAGTTCTTTGTCATGCTCAATTTTCACTTCTTTTGTTTTCTTTGTCATGTAGAATTTGGCATCGGCAAAATATGACTTAGCTTCTGTAAAAGGCTTTTGATCGCCGATCACTGTCCTTACGACGCCATCTTGATGATACTTGAGGCATTGGTGCAATGTAGAAGGGATTACACCATTTTCATGCAACCACGGCCGACCAAGAAGCATATTGTAAGATGTCTTGGCGTCAATTACATGAAGCAATGCAGTTGAACTCATGTCTTCCATCAGCAAGTTCAACCTTATGGCGCCAAGGGCTCTTTGTCCTTCGTGGTTAAATCCTTGGATCATTAGTCGACTGCTGGATAAATCATCAACTGGAATTTCCAATTGCTTCAACATTCTTAGTGGTAAGATATTGACAGCTGATCCTCCATCAATGAGGATCCTATTGAGTTTCTGCTCGTGGGTGAAGCAACTCACGAACAACGGCCTATTATAAGGCTCTGGTCCAAGCTGTAAATCCTCGTCGGAGAATGTGATTGCCAAGACATCTTCATCATTGATCACAATTGACTTGAATTGATCTCTTACTTGGTCTGTTGTATCATACAATGTCCCAATACCTTCCAATATGTCATCAGATTCAGGGATGACAACATTTGTTGCAGCATTTTCCTCATCGAGTGATATCTTCCCTTCTCGAGTTAGCCGCATGATCTTTTCTTTGAATATAAAGCAATCGTGTATGGGATGCCCAATCAATCGATGGTATTTGCAATATCTTGGATCATCAGTTCGTACAGCCTCACTTGGTCGTCTCATTTCAGGCAGCTCGACGAGTCCTTTTTTGAGCAGGTCATCGAAGATCCCAGAGACGTCGGAGTCTAAGAAAGGATATTGTTTTTCTTGCATTTCTTTAAATGTCAACCTTCTTTGCCCCATGTCTTGAGGAAAAGTCTGCTTGTCGTTTTTGTTGTCATCATTTCTTAGGAACTTGACAGGAGTTGCTTTCGTTAGCATTGACTCTTCTTTCGGAGCATTGTTAAAGGACTTGGTTTCCTTTCTAAATTCTTGTCTCTCTTTAAACCTGCGAGGTTCTTGGATTGGAGGCCCTTTGAATCCGCTCGCTGCCATACTTAGATCCATATCATGAGCTCTGGTGGCCAATTCTTCGAACGTTTTAGGCTGAATTCCTCGCAAGATGTATTGCAAGCCCCAATGCATTCCTTGGATGCACATTTCGATGGCAGATGACTCGGATAATCGGTCCTTGCAATTGAGACATAGGTTTCTCCACCTATTGATGTAATCGATCACTGGCTCTTCTTTGAACTGACGAGAACTCGTGAGCTCCACCATCTTGATCGTTCTTCTAGTCTCAGAAAACGATTGAGGAACTCGTGCTCCAACTGCTCCCAACTGTCAAGCGAGTTTGCTTCCAAGTCCGTATACCAGTCGAAGGCATTTCCTTTGAGTGAACGAACGAATTTCTTGACCAGACGATCTCCAAATGTTCCAACATTGTTGCATGTCTCGACGAAGTGAGCTACATGTTGCCTTGGATTTCCTTTGCCATCAAATTGTTGAAACTTGGGTGGTTGATAACCAAGCGACATTCTCAAGTTGTCAATTCTTTGGCTATAAGGCTTGGAGTAAATCAAAGATGACTTGGAATTTCCATCAAACTTGTTCTTCATGGTCACCTCGATGAACTCCTTGAGTTGGTCCGCCTTGATGAAGCCATCCGAAGAGATTTGGATGTGTTTGCCAGACGTTCTATTTCTTCATGAGTTTCTTGCCTTTCGTCTTCTTCTTCATCGTCGTTGCGTTCACTTTCTCTATCATTGATGTGGCTTGACTTTGTCTTCTCTCCTCTGAGCTTTGCAATCTTGGCATCTTGCTCTTTGATGTGTATGCTCAAAGATTCGACCAACTTTGTAAGATTTGCAAGATGTTCTTCCACGGTGGAAGTGTTTGTCATCATCACAGGCGCCTCAAGTGGGTAACTTGTGATAGAATTTTCGATAGGGGAGGTGAAGCTTCCTTCAGAGCCAACACCTTCTTCATTTAGAATGGCAATGTGTTGCTCTTTTCCCCTAGCGATGGATGACTTCGAAGCTTCTTGAAGTTGTTTGGCTTTGCTTCGTGTAATGACGCCAATGCTTTCTGAAGAAGCTTTTGAAGCAACCTTAGTTGCATGTTTTTGGTTGAACATCGTTCAAGATTTTGGTGAAGAGTAGAGATGTCCCACCGGGCATGCCAAAATTTGTAACACAAATTTTTGTATTTAAATTTTATAAATACAAAATTGGATACAAAAAATTAATTGAATTTGAATTTGATATATTTGATGTGAGTTCGATCTCTATCTATCCTCTGATTCTACTCTTCGATGTGGATTCTTAAACGATCTTGAATGTTCTTCGAGTTGTTTGGAGGGGATGTGATTCATTGATCTCCTTGAACTTGAAGTTTGGATTTGATGACGTTGATCGAAGGACCTTGGTTGTAATGTACCGCTTTTCCAAAGGATTTGATTAGCGATACTATTACTTGAAAATGAAATTTAGAAACGTAATGAGGACATTGAACATTGAAATGTGAGACATATATCGTGAATACTTCTAAAGCTCCTATATTTTGAGATTTGACAAACATAAAATACATATGACTTTGTATTCTTGCAGCGGAAAACATGTGAATACACATATGACGATGTGCACTCAAGGTACTAACTTTCAGAGACAAAAGAATTATGTTGCTCAACACTGCTCCATCGCATCACCAGCTCAACCTGCACATTTAAAAACAAACATGCAGGGCTGAGTACAAGAATGCACTCAGTGGACTCATGCTAAAAACATTTTCATCTTTAAATTACACTGCCCCATCAGTAACCCACGAGGTTTTATTTGAAATACTCGTGCTTACTAAACATTTTCTTGCATTTTCATAAATCGTCTGGTCAGACATTTTCTTTGTATGTATGATCCATATCCTTTCATTCCTCATATAACACCATCCTGATTCCTGAACGCCGTAGAAGGAGGCCTCCCTCTACGTCGCTGTGATCGGCCGTGAATTGTACTTACAGCACACAGTCAACTTGAGTGTACACGTTAATCCAGGCTATAAAGCACAGGATCCGAATTCGATTTTCCATGAATTGGGAGCGACCCAACAACCTCATTATCATTCATTGTCGGCGAACCAACACATTGATAGGATACATACATAAAAACATAAACATTTTGGGCAGGTAATTTCATGAACATCATTTCCTCATCATTTCTCAAAAGAGAAAACATCATAAATAAATACTTTTCATTTCGAAGAAATTATCATAAATAAAGCATTTTATCCTTGAGGATAAGAAAAGAAAAGCCCACCTCAAGAATCGACCTTCTCGACATACATGATAGTGATCCTTTGTCGTTTTCATTTCGTCCACTGGGACCTTGTCAATGTAAAAATATAATTTAATACATCATTCATTTTTTCTTTGAAGCATCGTTAAGATTTAACGAATTCATTATCTTTTAAATCTTAGAGTTTCATGATTTTCAGTTATCGATACGACTTAGTTAACAATCTATACTTCGCCTATTAGGTTCGTCTCGCCATGACGATAGGCGACACTTCGTCGTTGCATTCTTTCCTTCCATCAATGTTTCTCCACGTCGTTTCAGTATAGTTTATGAATCCTAAGTTCATAAGTAATCTTAAATCGTTTGTTAACGCGTGTCGATAAATTCCGAGTTTCAATAACTCATCCATAACCAATATTTCTTCGCGTTTCTCCCTCACACGTCCCATATTTTCTATTAAAGAAAACCAATATCGATACTAAACGATTAATAAGAATTTCTCTTACTTCAATCATCTTCTAATAATCGCCTATAATTTAAGTTACTTAGAAATAATATTTCTTAAAATAATATTTGATTAATCAATCAAATTTATTTAATTCATCTTAAATATTCGGTAATTAGGATTTTATTCCAATCACTCCTTACATAAGGTCCATCTCATTACATACATAAATCACTTAAAAGAAAAATTCTCAAATTATTCCTTAACATAATTAATTAATTATGTTTTTAAAAATATATATATATAGACTTTATTAAATCTCATGAGTTTAATTAACTCACTATAATTAATTGATCTTTAGATTATTATTTAATTCAAGAGTCCATCCTTCATTTAATCTAGGGCCCAACATTAAAATAAATCTAAGTCCACCTTAAATTAGTATAGCCCATATCAATTTAATTCAAGAGCCCATGGTCCATTCTAGTATTTATTCAAGAGGCACATCTAAATTTAATTAAGCTATCCTAAGCATTAAAACTAGCCCATGAATAATGGCCCATTATCGTTTGCCCAAGAGAACAATCAATCCATTTGGCCCATTCGTCCTCTTTTTTTTAAAAGGCCTAATGCCCATTTAAAAATAAGGCCCCAAACCATTTATTAAATTAAAACTAATTAACTTAACCTAATTAACTACCCATGTGCATAAAAATAAAAGGAACAAAGACAGCCCCCATTTGATCTCTCTCTCGCCCACCTGAAACACACTCACACACACTCCGCACACACTCATGTACACACACACGCCGCCGCCCATGTCCGCCGCCACCGTCGTTGTCTCCGCCGGTTACACCCACGCCGTCGCCGACCATGGCTCCGCCACCATCCCTTCTTCTTCCTCTCTCTCGACTCACTCACGCACGCACCCACGCGACCACCGCCGTTCTCATGGTCGGCGGCCACGCCGTCGGCCGGCCGCCGCCGCCGCTCCTCTCCTCTCGACTCAACTCTCTCACTCAAAACACGCGCGCCGCACGCCGCACTACGCCGTGACCACCGCGCGGGCTCTCCGTCTCTCGCGAATCTGCCTCTCGTTTACTCCGACGGAGGCCATCGGCGATGGCGCCGACTTACACGCCGCGTCTCCTCCCTCACGCCTCTACACAAACGCATGGATCTCACACCTATACACACGAGATGCACGATCTATTTCTTGCGATACACAAACACACGCCGCCGTCGCTCCGGCCACCGCCCGCCGGTCATGTGTGGCCCTTGCTCGGTCATCGCCGACGTCGGTTCATAGCCGAGCCCTAGTGGCTCGGTCATGTTCTTAAGAATTTCTTAAGTTCTTTGTTTAATTTTCCTCATGTATCTAGTTCAGTATAATTGTATATAAATGATTCTTGATTTAAGAAACACAAGAGATAGTTCGGAAATTACAGATTTGGAATGAGAATTTTGAGAGGAAATTTTACCTTGGTTCTCCTTGCATGCGTAATGGTAGTGGTGGAGAGTTCATTATTTCTTGAGGTTTGTTGATGTGTGAATGAAAATATATCATATTTTGATGAATGATATTTGTTCAATTAACCATGAGAATAAAAGGAGGAGATTGCATAGGATACCTTGAATGAAATGATGAGCATTGAAAAGAGTGAGCATGTAGGGAAAAGTTGAAGATTTTATGGGATTTGAAATGATGTGTTGTGATGTGACAATTTATCCAGTGTAAAACATCTGGTTCGGTTCGTAACTGTATTCGTTTAAATTTTCTCGTTCAAAATAAAATCGAACGTCGACGATTATAAATTTAATAATCGCTCTAATTTCAAAACCCGATTTAGCTAAATAAATTAATAATTCAAAGTTTTAAATTTCTCGGGGTATTACATTGGTCTTGTTTTCGAGCAACTGTCGGATTTGATTTGATATGTTGAAGAACCTTTGAAGATCTTCAGTTTGAGCGTCAATCGCGGAAGGTTTTCACCATATTTCGAATTGAGCATATGCTGGAATGATTTGGGCGATGATCTTGGCGAAGAATACGATTTGCACGAAGAACGCCTGAATGTTGAAGACTTGAGCGAGGATGACTTTGGCGAAGAACGTGGTGATTTGCACGAAGAACGCCTGAATGTTGAAGAAGAAGACTTGAAGCTTCTGTTGGAGGATGATTTTGGCGGTGATTTGCACGAACGCCGAATATTGAAGAAGACTTGAGCTTCTCAAGACTTCGTCGAGGATTCTTCGAGTATCTTGAGCTCTTCAAATCTCACTACAACAAAAAGTGATTTCGAACACGAAAAGTGCCCCAATATATACCATTTTGGGGCACTTATGATTTTCAGCACTTATCATATATGCCCAAGTATCGTGTCCCAAAGAGTTACGGACACTTTTTAAGTGTCTCTAAATCAATAACTTTCCAATCACTTTAATATGTCCCTAGATTGATTTTTCGAGGCACATATAAATGCCCTAAATAATTTAAAATTTATGTTGATAAATCTATGAGAGCACTTATTCAGGTCATAAAACATAAATTTAGGGACACAAAATGTGTAGCATCAACATTCATTTTATATTTGATGCACATAATGTGTCGCATAAAACCTCATATGTCGATAAAGTAACATTACGAGACACTTATATTTGTCTCGTACAATAATAATAGGTGAAACTGAAATAAAAAAAATAGATTGATGCTAGAGAAATTGAAGAGAAAAAATAGTACATGTGGCAATAAAAAATAAAAAAGAAAGACAAGCTCATTGGCGAAGGCGAAGTCTTCACTCAGCTTTGTAGGTCTTCGATTCGTCTCGATTCTCCGTAGGAAAAAGACGCAAGATTAGCCTACATTATGGATGATGTCATGGCTAAGATTATTGACCCACAACTCAAATCAAAGACGCAGAAATCAATATGTACTAAAAGTGGCTGTGGTATCATGAAAAACCATATTAGGAAAAATAAGAATCTCAATACTTTTCTGCTAGTATCCCTCACACTAGCATGACTTTTCGCCTTCCATATAAAATTAAGCGGGTTACATGTTTGAAAGGAAGGATCACTCTATATTTTGGGTACACGAAATGGAACACGTTCTCAAATAAGTGGATAACAATGAAAACTTAAATAATGGATAACACCGACAGAGAAAGCAGTTCGCATAACAGCAAACTCAGCAGCGATGACAGGAACAACAAACCGATCATTTGTGTTGAGGACATTGTTGACAACACTGCAAAGCAGCAACAATATATTCACTAAGTTAGGTATTCCTATTGCATTTTGTTCAAAATTAAAAATCAAACGAGTACAAATGGTAGAACTACCAACTAAGGTACTCATCACTATAACACTAAGTCACTCCATTTGGCTATGGTCATCAACTTCACTATTCAT
Source organism: Salvia rosmarinus (assembly GCA_036937905.1). Lineage (NCBI taxonomy): Eukaryota > Viridiplantae > Streptophyta > Magnoliopsida > Lamiales > Lamiaceae > Salvia > Salvia rosmarinus. The sequence continues at coordinate 476,571 of JAODLM010000411.1, forward strand.
TTGCACAACTTCACAAATAAAAGGATTACTTACTCAGAGAAACAAAGTAACCACTGCCATCAGCATGTGCTTTAATTGATACTCTTTCTAACTTGACCTGCATTACTGTGAATTAAATTGCAGTTAATTTCAAAACTAAACTAACTAAAGATGAAAAAATTGGGAACAACAGATTCAAATGCAAACAAACAAATTAACCCAAATAGAAAAACAACCTTGATAGCATTGATGGGTCATGGAAGAATTCACACGAATCTTTGGGACCCAAATTGATCGGGATCCAACTTTTGTTGTTGTGAGCAAATTTCGTAGTATACACAACAACGCATGGATGAGCCACCGATCAATCCAAAGAAGAATGACATTAAAGAATGTCGAATGTCAACATATAGATAAGCGGTGACCAAATTACCTGCATTTTCTCCCAATCATATTTGCGCTCACCAATAGAAGGCGAAATGTCAACATGATGACACCACGACGTTTAACTCGATAATCCCGGACTACAAATAAGGGATCCAACTTATAGCTTCATAGAGAAAAATGGGAATACATAATCATAAAATAACTAAACTTTGTTATCTTATATCATACTTCCAATTTAGTAAACTTGGGGAGAAGAGGATCAGCAGATAATGCAGCTTTACCTTTGTAAATTGAATAAGGTGCAAATATTTTAGCTGCAGATTTCCCCGAAAAGCAAAAACATTAGAAACACATATTGAGTAAAGGAAGAGGTAAAGTTGGAATTGATGGTGGAAAGGTGTGATACCACCAGGCTCAAAATTTGTTATGAAAATAATACAGCAAAGAGAGAAGGAACAAAGCAAAATATCTTAGCATTATGAAAATATAATAGGTCATTAAATGGAAGATGACATAACACAGCGTAGACAAATAGGTGTAGATATTGCTAGTAAGCATAAAATACAACAAATAACGATGGATTGTTATGGAACAAGAGCATTTATCAACTGAATCCCACAAATAATAGTAAATAAACCATGTGTAGATAAAATATTGCTGTCCTGGACAACAAGTGAAGTGGTATTGCTCTGCAGCTTGTAAGACCAATCAAGATTCAAGTCTCAAGATATAGAGCAAGCGAAAAATATTAAAAATTTAACTCATGAGCATTAAAATTATTTTAGAACCAGAATCTAAATAGCATATACAATTTAAAAACAAAATACCAAGCCGGAAGAATTCCGAGCACATACCTCTTGGAAATAGTTAACACATTCAAGGTATCTAACACTGTCGAGGTTGCTTCTTGGTCCATCATCAAGATCTGGACTATGAGACGAATTATCCTTTGCAGCTTCTTGGAACCTCCTAGATCTCTCTGAAAGTGGGAAAGTAGAAGGCATGACAAGACATTGAGATAGGAAGCCGAATTATTTAAGGTTTAAACAAGCCACATTCATCTTTATAAGGTTCAAAACTTCTCCAAAATTAGGCCCAAATTCTTAATCATAACATACCTTTTTCACCATCAACACTGTTATAAGTTAGTATGATATCAGGTGATTGGCCATATTTAACCTACTTCTTCACCTTCCACATGACCTGGCTGAACCTTTTCAACCACATAATTACAGAAAATGGTAGAAACGTTAAGAAAAAAGATCAATCAAAACTGACACTCAACTCAAGATTCATATATATTAATATAACATGGGTGTCAATCAACATACTTGGTTTTCCTATCTTTCTAACGATAATTACGTGCTAATTCGATTCCATCCATACCAATTAAGAAAAAAGTAAGCATATTGCAGGAGTATCAACCATAAAACAAGTGTATATCCACTCAACATTACAACAAAAGCACATTACATCAAGTTGACCTGCGTTGTAAGTCGTGTTCGCACACTGTACTGATATTTTCTCCTTGGATTTCAACTCCTAGAGTAATTTGCAACAACTAAGAGAAAAAAATGCAAAAGTTTAGTCATTTGCAGCACATGAACATAAAAAAATTGATACATGAATAATAAGTAACTCAATGCAGAAGTTCTTTACAAAACAAATGTACCAACATTCTTGTAGCGTTCAAATAAATAAAAGTTGATGGAAGAATAGGAAAATCAGTGCACAATCATGACTAAATTTCCACTACAAAATGCTCTCGCGCCTTTTTCTCTAGCAAATCATGACGCTTCACTCCATATGCTGGCCTTCTCTAACCTAGACGCATCTGAGTGCTTTCCCTGCACTTGCAAAAATGATTTGGTCCTAGGAAAGTTTAATTTCAGTTTTTTACTCTTCTCATAACTATAATGGAAAGGGGTAAAATAAACCCTATGAAATCCAGTTATTAATTCATCATAAACATCCACAATTCAATTCAATAATTTCCTTTGCAACAATACACACACACGTAGAGCAACTACAAAATTATTATTCTATTCAAAATGGAGTAAAATGTTGAACGATGGAAAAAACAAAAACCTTAAAAATAAAGGTGAGGCGAGCAGAGGAGCCGTACAAGTATTGTTGACGGTTTCGGCGAGGTGATGTCGATTTGCCTCTGGCGCGGTGGCTCTACCACCACCGACGACATCGTCGCAATCAACCCTCCTCTCTCTAACACCACTTCAATCCTCGCTTCTATCTGTATTTTACCAATTGCATGTATCTAATTAAAAAATTAAATTCCAACACGAAAATTGATACAACGATATGCCGCAATCTTGAAGAAAAATCGACAAAAGAGAAAATCTGGAACTGTTTATGGGGTATTTTGTTCAAACAGCTCATAGTATATCTTTTACAGATAATGAAATGTCATGGCGTAAACAACACAAAGTTGTGGTAAAAAATGTGCGAAATGGAGACGTTCAAAACATGGAATACAATCGTGAAGAAACTCACCGGTCCCATGGTGTTCTCCATGGACAACGACGATTCGGGGACCAACAGATTGTAGTTCTTCATCTGAACTATGAAAAGACAGAGTGACAGCGAGAAAATAAAAATGAGAATGGAGTTAAGAGTTTTTCCCTTGTGTTTGAAAGAAAGTTATTTATTTTGTGAAGAAAAGAGAAATGGGCACCAATTATTTCCGCCAATTTTTTGCGAATTTTTTTTTAGTGCCCGTTAGGTTTTCGGAATTTGACATATTCAATTAAGTGTCTCAATAATGAATTTGGGGGCACCTAATAAAATATGTCTCTAAATAAGTCTTTCAATATCCATTTTTGTTGTAGTGTCTTCCTCTTCACTTCAATTCTCCTCATTTATGAGAGTCTTCCACCCTATTTATAGATTTAGGTTAGTGGGCATGGGGCATGAGAACATGGGGCGAGAACATGGGTCTTTATGCTACCATTTAGCACAATTTTGAGTGATTATTCCTCTCCGATATCGTTCTTACGTGTCATTCTCTTATTTCTTGATAAAATTAAATATTAATCACATATCTATTTAATTTTGGAATAAGTTCCATTAATAAAATAGAAATATAATCAATAATTTAATTCGTGATTTACACATGGCGTGATATAATTTGCTAACAATTTTTAATTGTCTACATATATGTCATCCAATTTTTAAAAATGGTTCGATCAATTGAAGCAGTGAGCTGTTAGATAGCTTATCCGAGGTTAAAAACATTGATGGAGAGAGTTGATTGGTCAATCACGAGATAAATTATAATTTATGTCTTACTGGTGATTGAACTATAACACTCCTACGAGAAATACCAAGTTGCCTTGAAGTATCATGATTTTCTTTTTTCCTTTTAATTTTTTCTTTTCAATTCTATAATATATCATTTTTATTTTTGTTGTAGGGCGTAATACTGTACAATGTCGAGTGATTGAACACAATCAATCATAACTTTACAAATAAATCAAAAGATCGTTAATAATACAATGGAAGGCTTTGCAAATTGGACATGAAGTAAGTTGTGAGAGTAATTAAGCACCATTGTCAAGAAATTGATAATGATGGATAAAGATGTACCTAATAAACTTACATAAAATTCATAAATTTGATTTCAAGTACATATACTTACACACATATATAACATATTAAATCCAAAAATATAAAATCTTGATGTTGATTAGATATCTGTTAAACTATTTGCAGGATGTCCAAATTGGAGTTACAATATTCACAATGTAATATACACAATGTAAACTGCACAAATATTTACGGAGTTTTGGTACAAGTAAAAGAAAATCAACTAACTATGTTAAAATGTGAGCGAAGAGTACTGTGAGGGACATAAGGATAGCGAAAAAATAAAGAGCAAGTCCTTTAATTATTTATTTATGATGCTCTTGATCTATTTAATACTAATCAAATTTATTTCATATTGTTTACTGATCTCAATTTATAGACATATAGATATAGCGAAAAATGAAGAAACGAACTTCAACAAATATTTGGACTAAATTCCATCTATTGCAATAACAAACGCCACCTGAAAAAAGACATGCCCGTAAAATATATATAATTATGCGTAAATTTTCTTGAAATAATACTTAAGAATATACATTTCTAACTATTTATTGGCAGTTTACATTACAAATACAATGAGATCCCTAATGCAAAATACACCAGCATATGAAGTGAATCAACCAATGATACAATCGTACATATGAGAAAATAATAATTTACATATTTTTTAAAATAGCAACATAATTATGCAATGTTATATACTGTTCTTATGATGTTAATGGTTCATTGAAAATTACCAAATTTACACTGATCCAAAGAATAACACGCGCAAATTGACTCTTAGAGTAAATTGTAATCCTCTATTGTTTTTACTTACTCTTTCATATAAATTTGAACATTATGTAATTTAATTAACAAGTTAATTTTTCTATGGCTAAAATGATTCCATATACTATAGAGGTGTGAGTACACAAAGCATATACTGAAATAATTAAGCTTTATGATCATGCTCAATTATGAGAAAAACGTTTATATGAAAAAAATTGAATATTGTAGTGAATGCTATCCAAAAGATGCAGCCCATGGACAATATGAAATCAAGAGAAAAATCGATTATAGAGTCGAAACCTATGGAAATGCAAGACACGCACAGACACACAGACACACAAATAAAAAAAAAAGTCACAAGTAAAAAATATTAAGACTACATAAAATTCCAAGTGATGACATTGTATTACACGTGTAATGCACTTGCTTTCTGCTAATGTAAATACAATTTTACCATATTTTCAAATAGAATTTTACCATAAATTATGAACAATGATTCGTTTAAATTTCAGTTTGTTCATTAATAATAATACTATTTATTTTCATGCACTACACATATGCTAATTATTTATACCAAATAAAGATGACATTGTATTACACGTGTAATGCACTTGCTTTCTGCTAATGTAAATAAAAGGCATGTCTATTTTTTGTTTTTTAATTACTCCATCCGTCTATCTTTTTTATTTATTGATTTTGATGATATAAATTTTAATAAATTATAATGAATATAAAGTGAATCAAGATAATAAATAAATAAATTATAGATAGTGAAATTAAAAGGTGTTTCATAGGGGTAATAAATAAATATATTAATAAATAGTGGAAATAAAAAGATGGACCATATGTGATATTTTTGTAAATAAATAGATAGGTTAATGGTAAAAATGTAAAGTTGATATTTCTAAAAAAGGAAATTGAACATTTTTTATGGACGAACTAAAATGAAATTTAATGAACAAATATGATAGACGGAGGGAGTAATATTTAGTTAAGTTGATTATTAAATTTAAAATATGAATTATTAATTTTAATGATATATAATAAATTCTAATCAAAGATTAATAAATTTTTACATGAAAATTAATAAATTCTAATTAATAGCCTAACTTAAAAAAAATTAAGTAACCCCTAATTAACTAATAATTATTACTTCAAATTAATTGTGGACGTAGGCACCAAAGTATTTATCAAATAGGTGGTAACATGTACATCCGTCTATATATGCAAATTTTGATATTTTTTTCTATTTAAATGATATTTGATATTTTTCTTCAATATAAATGATATTTAAGCAAATGATACTTTTATTTAATATAAATAGTATATTTTTTTATAACAAATAATATTTTTATCCTTTCGTATGATGCGAACGAATATGCATGAGTTTTTGTGTTTTTCAAAATAACATAAAATTTACAATAAGTATTATGTGTTATAAAAAAAAGTATCATTTATATTAAAAAAATATCAAATATTATTTATTTGAAAGGACATCAAAATGTGCAGATAGATACAACTCTAATCCATTTCCTAACATAATCCAAATGTCAAGTTGGTAATTTCCTCGAATAATTGCGGTACCTGACATTAGCGTGGTGCGTCTGCATATTCTGCACATCTGTCGCTACACTCAAGTCAACCCCTATATATGCTTCCATTTGTTGAATAAAAGAGAGAATGTTTATTTAATTTCAATATCCAAACATTGCAAATTAGACCAACTTTATTGAAAGCGTTTCCTAAATATCCAAACCTTTCAATATTCAGTAAATTCTCTCCTCTTAATTTTTATATGAGTTTGTAGTTGAGATTTAAATATTTATTCAATATTAAAATTCTAAATTAATTGGCGATTCTTGAAATTCATTATTGAGATTATGCTCCCCTATTGTCAATTTATAATTGGTAATCTGAAATTGCTACTCGCGGCTCAATTACTAGATTGTGATCTAAGGTCTCTGTATCAACTTCTAACTCAATTACTTAGCCACTGAACATTTAATAACAAAATTGATAATGTAGGAGGACAAATCATGTTTGTGAATTGAAATACAGTTATTTATTAATTGATTCCATATAAGCAAATTAAGACATAGTATGAAAACGTGTAATTATAATTACAATTAAATATCTATTAATCATCCATATATTAATGTCTACATTCACCCGCCACTAAAGTATGTCTGCATTTTGAATTCCAAATTCATAATATTTTTCAAAATTTCAAATTAAACATAAAATTACTAAAATATTCCTGCATTTTGTAAGAATTGTTGGGGCCCATGAGCCCCTACGCCCCCGTCTCTGTTTGCACAAGTATTTGTTACTCAATCCAAATAAGTGTCCAGTTTGGATTTGTCATTTTTCCTTTCTTTCATGAACTAGCTAGAACTTTGAAAATTTTGATAATAATTGTTTTTATTTTGGATTTGAAGTGTGCTTCTAATTGTTAATTACTCGACCTGCACTTACATATATCATCAGTTATCTATGAGTTTTCTAAATTATATAATCATTTTATATATCTAGTATTATGTTTTCTGAATACAGCGTACGTGCATGCTTGCTGTAAACTTTGTGTCCTTCATTTAATCTCATTTGGTTCTTCCACCAGCAATTTCATTTTCTAGTTTAATTTCCAAACTTGGATGTGTGGATCAATGTGGGGAATTACCGATCCCCTTTCCATTTGGAGTTGGGAAAGATTGCTCCTTGGCGCCATCTTTCGAAATACTTTGCAACACCAACCCTAATTCCGTGGCTCAACACCGAAATCATTGAACTGAATTCTTCAAAAGTTTTGGTGAGATTGTAAATACTTGATTGATCATCCATATGATTTGAACTAAAATTTGGTAAATTGGATTAACAGGTCTCTTGCATGATTTTGATTGAGTCAAATACATACTCTAGAATCAACCTTTTCAATTATTTGGTCACTCACATTTTTAATATTTTATGATCAGTTAATCTACACCAAAATCATATCCTTTTGTTTAGCCTGGATAATAATAATGTGTTTATGTTTGATTACTTGTTGTATTTTCAAGTTACAATTGAATACGATACTCGATTTGTCTACTTGCTACGTTTGCACCATGTTAGTTGTGGTAGTATTTGTGGTCATCACTTGGTCAACTCTATCGATTAGGTTTGGTTTGGTGATGAAGTCTGGCATGACTTTTGTAAATCAAATCAGGCCATCTGTTTTGGCTTTGAGCTATGATTTCATCTAAGTACTCCAAATCCACCTTCACTGCTCCAAAACACGTCAAATTAATTTGCACAAAACAATCAAAACTACACCCAAACGCATAAAATAATGAAATTAAACCAAAAGATATCAAAGCATAATCTGATGTAAACAAATATAAAACGAACCAAAAACCGTGCAAATTTGAGTGTTATCAATTAGCTCGAAGTTTCTCATAGACGGTGCCACTTGTTAACAATAAGTCCTTGATATTTATGGCGGGAGTTCGACCATTTGAGAAGCAGGCGATCTTGATCCGTTCGCTTCCCATTGGGAGAACTCCGACAAGATACTCGGCATCCCCTATCTTCAAGGAAGCTAGGAGTCACTCGATATAGTGGACTAGTGGAGAAGATAGCGTCTTGTATCCACCGTTGGTCTAATCTTAACTTATCTCTTGCAGGACGGTTGGAGTTGATTCTCTGCCTACAGCGAGTGGAGTGCTTCGGCTGTGTTCTTCCTTTGCCGGTCACCGTTATTGATCGCATCAAAACGATGGCCAGGAGGTTCCTGTGGGGTTCGACACATTGTCCCGTTGCTTGGAAAGTCGTTTGTTTACCAAAGAATGAAGGAGGTTTAGGTCACGAGATCTCGACTTGGAACAAAGCTTTACTAGCAAAGACCTTGTGGAATATCCATACCAAGAAGGACTCCTTGTGGATTCAATGGATCCATGCTGAGTACTTGACGACCACCACCATATGGGAGTATCCTAATCACATTCGTTTATCTCCCCTTCTTAAGAATATTCTCATCCTTCGTGATCGTTTTTTGCGGGATGCGGAGGTGATCATGACGAGCCACGATCTTCTTAAGAGTATATTTGGATCCAAAGGACCTGAGTCGCATATCACTATTTGCGAGATAAGGGTGAGGCGATCGCACAAGGCGATATGGAAAGACTACATCCCGCCAAAGTTTTCCATCACCATGTGGCTTGCCATGCGAGGAAGACTAAAGGCGGTGGATAGATTGAGATTTATGAATATCTCACGGTATGCACAGTGTGTAATAACCATTTGGAGACTCATGAACATTTATTCTTTAAGTGTAAGGGAACGGAGGCTGTCTGGAACTACATTAAAGATTGGCTCCACCTCCGAGGAGGATGACTACCGTTGCTAGTGCTATAAAGCATATCAAGAGGAGAAGAAGGCGAGGTCAAGAATCATCCCACGTGCAAGCATTGGTTTAGCCGCTGATCGTGAATCACATTTGGTATGCGCGGAACAAGCTCAACTTTGAAGATATCCCCTTCAATGTGAAGTCCATTGTGAGGAACATTCAAGAAGATGTTTATTCTGTTTTATATTCATTGTATTCTGTCAATCTTGTTGTTTCCCATTTTGAGTTGGCTTTGTAATGAGCTGAGGTGTGTCTCGGTCTTGTGTGTGGATCCACTTTTGGGATGCCTTATCATGTATTTCATCCTTTTAGTGGTTTTTGTGTGTGTGTTGAGGGGCCGCTTAGGCCCAACCAAAGCAAAGGCACCTCATGTGGTTGCTGTGTTCACTTTCCCAATCCCCTACCTCGCGATCACGCCGCAGGGCACTCTTTTCCCATCGGGTCATGGGGTTTTAATGAGGCCCGCTTTTTCGTCAATAAGGGTTTGTTGAGGAGGTTTGTTTCTTTATCGCCTCATAGGTTGAGCGAGTCGCCTTTCGCCTATGTGTTTTGGCCTTAGGTCTTTTATCCTCCCTTGCCTTGTTTCTACGGAAATTTGGTCAGTATCCACCTCGGGTATGCCCGAGTTCATTTGTAATATGTTTTCTCCCGTTTTATGTTATTTCGTACGTTTTGACCAAAAAAGATCCGGATTGAAGATCTAACAAGAATATCTTCCTTGAATTGGATGGAGGAAGGTAGATTCTTCGTTGAAGACGATGTTGTTAAGCTTTCAAAGACACTAGAGCATGAAAAGAACATACTTGGTCACCATGAAGACTATAAAACAGAGCCAGAGGGGTTCTTCGGGAGGGATTGTAATGCCTCAATATTCTTAAATAATTTATTTATTTTTTGTTTAAACTTGAATCAACAAATCAAAAACTTGTAAACTCAATGATAAATATAAAATTAATTTTGACTTTCTTACAAAGGGATTGGACCAATCTTGTCTTCACAAGTGACCATGTTAAGCAAAATAATAAACTAAAAGATGTGCCTATAAGTATTTTAATTTGAAAACGGCTTAACTAAAGAAAACTAAACTTAAGATTTTAATCAATATCGAAAATCTCATAACTTGAAATAAAATAAATAAACGACTTCTTCTTGTACTAGTCATTCTCGACTTTCATGGCTGTTTCGACTCCTCAACTGCAAAACTGAAAGATAGATAGGGGTGAACATATCATAAATATACTCAGTGAGGAATAATATAATTATTCACATATGTAATACATGCTAATATTTCATATTGTCACATAAATATAATTTAATATCATTAAATTATATATATAATTGTAAGACCTTAATATTCTGTGAGGTCTTAAAAATATATACTATGATGTCTTAATATTCTGTGAGACCTTAAATATAATAATACCATGAGACTTTAATATTTTGTGAGGCCTTAAATAAAATAATAACATGAGGCCTTAATATTATATGAGACCTTAAATATATAATAACATGTGACCGTAATATTCTGTGAGGTCTTAAATATATATATGATAACATATAGTATAACATGAGAACATGTATATTACCATAAACATCATGTAGTCTTTAAAATAAAAACTTGTAATCATATAATCAATATAAATATAAAAATATATAAAACAATAGAAAAAACATAACCACAAGTATAAATTTCTCCACTTCACCTTGATGGAGTTGGCGAACCTAAAAGCGCCTTACCAAAAAGAAATTCTTCCATGTCTGCGTCTCCCTCTCCCTCAAGAAAACACTCCAGCAACTTTAGTGTATATATATTTCTGTATCCCTCCCATTGCTAGGGAATTGACCCTATTTATATTAGTTTTGAAGAGAATTTGAAATACATAACTTTTCTTCGTGTGAATCCCTTTTGTAAAAATAGGTAGCAATCATTATCCTCTAGGTGTTCTAGTACGGATAGATAACTCTAATAGGGATAGGTTGTACTTGAATATCAATTTCATTTCTTCAATTATATTGACAAAGATTTTATACACTAAAATATACGTAGTTGTTATTGCATTTTTTTTCTTTATCCTATACCATATCAAGAGAAGTGTGTTTGCACTTTTGAAAGATAGACGTGACTTTAAAAGATAATATCTTTTGGTATATACGAATATCAATAAATCATATTAGTAACATAATTTTAACTTACATGCTTTAGCAAAATAATAAAAGTAATAAATATAGTTTATATATATCTAAAATACATGTTGAGTTTGTAACGAAATAGGATACATATATTTCATTATTATTATTATTATTATTATTATTATTATTATTGGGCTTGCAACTTTATGAAATTATATTGGGCTTCTAAAATAAACGGGTGTTACAGAGATTATGACGCTCAAGTTAGATTCTGGTAAAGGAATGAATTTCAAAGTCCAAGTGTTTCGAGCAAATAACACGTGTCTTATGAGTGGAGGAGTGAGGTATTTAGAATGTCATGTATGATGGCATATTAGATCTATTACCTTAATAGATGGGTAAATGTGTCATTTTATATGAGGACATGTTCCCAGGTGCACAGACTAGGATGTCTTAAAGTGCATAATGTAGCCTACAAGTTTATTAGAATATCTGTACTTGAAATACTGAGGAGAGGACACATAGAATGGTCCACAACTGTAGCTGCACACATCGGACAGTTATGAGCATGATAGACGAGTCAGCTCTGCCTTATAAAAACCTTTTATCTGGGGCAAACAAAAATATTAGAGAGGGATGCGAAGGTTCCCTTAAGTACTAGCCCCAAAGGCTAAGGTATAGACAGATCTAAATCCCAGATCTATTCGAGTTGTCCATGAGGATAATTGTGTCTTGAATGAGCAAAGCTAAATTTCTTTTGGAGCACGAGCTTTGTAACGTGAGGTCTGTACGATGAACTTCTCTCTCCAATCAGAGGTCTACTTGACTTATGTATATATTTTATTCCATATCAGTCTTATTTGTTTTTCTTCTATGTTCAGGAAATGAATGGGTTTTGGGCAACTCGTCGACATATTTAAGGTCTCTCGCTGCTAAATCACCAAAGGCACGAGATGACGCCGCAAATTTGAAATGATCGCTTATAAAACTAAATATAGTGTTGCCCTAATAATATTTCTACATCTACTATTGATGAAAGTAAAAGAACACATACATCTAGAGATCTCAGACTCGTTATAATATTTTATTATAAGCGTAGGATACCATACCACATGGTATGGGTATGATTAGTATATTAGGAAGGTGTTTGGTTCGATGGATAAGATAAATAAGATTGATAGTATAGAATAGCGTTGGAAAATTTTATATTAACTGTATATTTTGATTAGATCTCAAAACCTATTGATGATTGGTCTGCTTACGTAATTTAATGTTGCTCACATGTTAGGGAGTTAGCCATTTTATATTCTGTGTTCGTGAGAAGAACGCAAGTTTAGACAGCACCCAAGATCATGGAGTTCAAGTAGATCAAACCAACAGATCTTGATAGGAATATCGGTACCGGCGCAACCGAAGAGAAGCATTAAAGATCGCTTACTGAAGATTGAAGACTGAAGTCGGGAGTACTGAAGACTGATGTACAACGATACTGATGAACAGAGCATTTGAAGAGTGAAATCGAACACTGAAGACTGACATCCGAAGATTTTCATTCAAACCAAACACCTCCTAGTAATAATAATAACAATAAAGTAGATCATAAGGGCAATTTTGGTATTATGTTGTATTTTAATCATAATCATTCAAATTATCATACATCACAATCAATCAATCCACACACAAGATTAAATAATCCAAATAATCATTCTATTTTATGGTCCATTGGGTATGTATTGGTGTATGGGGATGGGTGCTTGCTTTTATTTTATTATTATTATTATTATTATTATTATTATTATTATTATATGTTGTATTTAATCATAATCATTCAAATTATCATACATCACAATCAATCAATCCACACACAGATTAAATAATCCAAATAATCATTCTATTTTATGGTCCATTAGGTGCGTATTGGTGTATGAGGATGGGTGCTTGCTTTACTTTATTATTATTATTATTATTATTATTATTATTATTATTATTATTATTATTATTATTATTATTATTATTATTATTATTATTATTATTATTATTATTATTATTATGCTCTCATGTGATTGTAAATTTGAATGAAAGTAGATCATAAGGGCAATTTTGGTATTATGTTATATTTTAGTCATAATCATTCAATTATCATACATCACAATCAATCGATCTAAATACAAGAGTAAATAATTCAAATAATCACATCATATTTGATGGTCTCTAGGGGTACGTACTGATGTATGAGGAGAGAGAAAGAATACATCAGTTCAGGAAAATTAAAATTTTTCTTTTCTCAAGACTGGACCTTCTACTTAATCAAGATATGTCGGTTAGCGATGTTAGTTCTAGATCGATATCGCATCGTTGATCAATTCAAGTTAGGACGTCTTAATCAAAGCAAATTATGGGCCCAAAACAAAACAAAATAAAACATTTGGCCCATCTTGTTTATTCTCTCTCTATATGTATCTCTCTCTGTCCCCAATCTATCGATTGTCTCTCTCTCTCTCTCAAACCTTAATCCACAACTCCCCAACCACTATCCTCTTGGCATCGTGTCTTTACCCTCCGTCATCATTGTTACTGGCGACGGCAGTGACAGAGGCTCTATCTCAAGTACAAAAACCATATTCTACTCTCTCTTTCTCTCTCTCCACTCTGGTATAGCAACCCCGTTCCCCAAAAAAAATACTCTACGTTGTTCTACCTATCTCCAAACCAGGCGAGGCTGTCGCCATCGACAGCGACGTCCGAGCGCCACCACCTTCTCCATTTCTCCCTATGATATGTCTCTCCCTGTCAAAATATAAAGATGGAGAGATGAGATTGCAGAACACAACAAAAATGAAACTGGACAACTAACTTCATTGATCTTTGCTTCTTTCCTTTTATAGAAGAAGATATACAAAGGAATTAAGTTACACAACAAAACAAAATAAGCAACGGCCTAGCAGTTCTATTAACAAACTAACTATCTTAGCTAACAAACTAACTAACATCTGCCATGTCATATTACATGCATAACAAAATCTTTACATGCAAAATATATCCTTTACTCCTAATACAACCCCTACTGAACACGAGCTACCCTTTTTCAACCGGAAGTTTTTGTAACAGATGCTCAAGCCAAACAACCGTAACTGGCTTTGTGAGAATGTCAGCCACTTGATCATCGGTTGACACATACCGAACATCCAACTCCTTCTTGAGCACCTTATCACGAACGAAGTGAGTATCAATCTCGATGTGTTTAGTTCGAGCGTGATAGATGTTTGGTTTCATTTTGTGCTTATTCTTGATATTCTTTTACATGCCGTTTCCACTGTTTCGTCTTTCTTATACCGCTGTTTTGATTAGAATTCTTCGTTTCAAACTTATTTGGTTTGTCTCGATGTTTTGTACGAAAACGGTATTAAATATGATGAAATGGATCTGCCAAGAATTATCATTAATTGAAGAGCATCTTGTCAGAAATCTGTGGATACAAACGGATCGCAATTCGGAGTTCGGACGTGAGAGAACGGAACGAAACAGCAAAGTCACGCATGTGCGCGCGAGTGCGCCCGTCGTAGATATCTCAAGCCATCTAGCTGGGGCAGACACCCGGGCGTCGCCGCCGAGCACATAGCACACTTCCAGAATAGCCCAGCCAGCGCAACACCCGCGAAGATTCATCGCCGAGCGCGCTCGTCGCTCGCTGCATTCACCTCAGCAGCCTGCTGGCTGCTCACTCACGCCCGCCACCAATGCGCAACCGAGCACCCGCCGACCTCGCCGCCTCGCCCGAGCGAGCTCATCCACCAGCCCCGCCCACCCCACCACGCCCCGCCCATCCGACACTCAACGCGAGCGCCCGTGCAGATAGTGCTCCTAGCGCCGCCGCCCAATTTTCTCTCGCTCACGCCTCACCCGCCTTTCGCCGCGCGCCCGCCACTTGAGCCGGCGTTTTTAGGTCTGCGTGAACAATAAGCCTGTTAAGTTTTCCTTGAGAGACGACTTGGGTTAACTATCCTCTACAACACCTCATTCGATTATGAGTCAATTAAGATAACATTTTAGTTGAAACAAATTTTGGTACCAATTCGGGAAAACTTTAAGCGTATTGTTTGTGTTGATTATTTTCTGTGTTTCTTTTCATTTTATTTTGTTATTCTCCATTAGTGTGCTCTTTCTTGTTTGAGTGTTGTGTATGCTAGGTCGCCGCCTCAATTGACCGCCATACCCCATTGGCCCAAAGACCAAGGTCTAAAAGATCCTTCTTCCGAACTGGAGGAGTTTGTGCCACTTCGTGAGTGGTGATCATCGGAGTTGATAACCAGAGATAATCCGTCTTTTGAGAATACACCCCCGAGTAGAGAAATGAGTGAAAATGTACGTGCACTGCGTGATTTCTATAGACACGTGATTGGGGCCGCTATCTCCCCATTGTTCTTGGATCGTGACCCGTGACTATGAGCTTAAACTGAATCATTTCTCGCTCATGCCTACTTTTCATGGGCTTGCTAGTGAGGATGCCTTGGGATTCATCCGGGAATTTTGTTCGGTGTTGCAGTCCTTCCCGTTGGAAGGACTAAATGAAGACCAATCAAGATCTTGCTTTTCAAGTATACCACAGAGGATAGGGCTAAGTCTTGGTGTTTGGCACTTCCCGCCAACTCTCTGCAGAATTGGAATGCCGTTGTAGATAAGTTTATGACGAAATACTACCCCAATAAGAAGAGTCAGGAGTTGAGGTCACAGATCATGAGCTTTAATCAGACGTCCGACGAGCCATTCCATGAAGCTTGGGAACGGTTCAAGGACTTATTGCAGAAGTGCCCTCACCATGCCTTGCCAGAGAAAATTCTCTATCAATTCTTCTATAACGGATTGACTTAGAGTTTTCAGTACATGGTGAACAATGCTGCAGGTGGAGATATTGGTTCTCGAATGGCAGTAGACATTACTGATATTTTTGAGGCTATGACTGCTACTTCACATCAGAAATCCAGTCGAGGTGGAAGAGCCAAAGCACATGCCGTCACCCCTACCTTCGACATGAATAAGAAAGTGGTTGAGCTTATGAGGGGGGTGCAAGAACTTAAGATGAAGAAGCCTGATCCACCAGCATAGCACAAGGAATTCATGGAACCTTGTGGAATCTGCAATGAACTTGGGCATATGTTTATACGTGCCCCAGGATGGGAGAGCATAACTTCGAAGGCGAAGCCAAAGCATATGCTATGCAAGGATTTCAACCTAGACAACAGTTCGAGCCTAATCAGCAACAAGTTAACGTGGGATGGAGGAATCAAAATCAAGGGCAGAGTTCAAACCAGAATGCGACATACCAAAGACCTCCACAGCAGCAGCAGTTTCAGCAGTAGATGCACAATCCTCAGCAGCAGTTCCTGCAACAACAGTAGTATAAACGAGCACCTCCACCACCACCTTAGAGGCCAGCTTGGTAGGATATGTTCGCCCAAAGATTGGATGCTCAAGACTCCACAATTAAGCTTTTAGAGTCGCAAATGGGACATATTGCTAGCAAGCTTGATGAGTTGTTGCAGCAAGGTGCAGCGAGGAAACTTCCAAACCAGCCTCATCAAGCTCATGCGATCACTGTTCTAAGGAGTAACCGAATTGTTGCGAGTGAAGTGGGAGAATCATCAGACAAGCCGATGCAAACACATGCGGTGGAAAAGAAGAAAGAGGCCGAGGTCAGACTGCATAAGGCTACAAATCCTTACATTCCACCGATACCCTTTCCACATCGGTTGAAGAACGAGAAGCAGGACCGACGATTCAATGAGTTCTATAAACTCCTGTCCAAGGTGAATGTTAATTTATCCTTATTGGACGTGATCAGAAATGTACCGGCGTACGTCAAGTTTTTCAAGGAGCTCGTCTCAAAGAAGAGAAGGTTTGGGGAGCACGAGAAAGTCATGGTCTCAGGAGCAGCTAATTCCATCCTACAACATCAGTTGCCTCCCAAGCTCCAAGATCCAGGTAGTTTTATTATTGAGATTGCTTTGGGTAAAGGGAAGGAAGTTTCTGGCATGCTTGATTTGGGGGTCGGGATTAATTTGATGTCTTTTTCAATGTTCAAACAATTAGAATTAGGTGAACTTAAACCCACTCAGATGTGTCTTCAATTAGCTGATAGGTCCGTGAGATATCACAAGGGTATTGTTGAGGATATATTAGTAAAGATGGGTGTGTTGATAGTTCCCTTTGATTTCGTTGTTTTGGATATGGGGGATGTTAGGGAAGATGGAGAGGAACACACACTGTTGTTGGGGAGGCCATTCATGGCCACAACCAACACACTAATTGATGTTAAGAATGGCACATTGAAATGACTGTACTTGGTGAATATGTGTCTTTCTCTGTACACGATAGTGTGATTTTTCCCTCAGCTAATTTAATTGATGATCACGCTTCCATTGATACTATTGATCTCTTGGCCGAGAATGTGTTGTTGCAGGATGAGAATGCGCGTATTGATAAGGATAAAGTGAAACGAATTCATAATCGGCAGGTAGTTCGCAAGGATTTAAAGCCGGGAATGAAAGTTTCACTTCTACAGTCTCGTGTTGAAATTTTCCCAGAAAAGCTAAACTCCAGGTGGAGTGGTCCTTACATCATGGAAAAGGTGTTTCCTTACGGAGCAGTCTTACTTCGCGATCCCAACATCAACAGATCATTTACTGTGAATGGACAGCGGCTGAGGCCTTACTTTGATCGAGGGGATGGTCCGAAAGAAGTTGAGAACTCCATGCTCATCGATCCTCAATATCTCTGATCTCACTACGTCGTGCTCACGACGTTAAAATTGAGTACTACGTGGAAGTTTATCCATGAATTTTTCTTGTCTTTTCTTTTTCTTTTTGTTTGTTTCTTTTTATCTTTTGATCTATCACTTTTTCGTTGTTTTTGGTTCAGATCGTGGAAATGAAGCTATTGTTCAGCGTGACTAGCGCTCAAAAATGTACATTTGCTCTTCGAAACTGGTGCTCGAAGTGATTCGCTCATGTTATCTGAAAGCCGCCCATAGCCGGCGCTAAGGTGAACCATCGCCAAGATTCGGATGAAGCTATCCACAACAGCGCCTGTCGAACCAAGACTCAAGAGTCGGGATGTGTTATCCACAACCGACGCCAAGGTGAACCAGAGTTCAAGAATTGGATGTATCGCCTCTCCAGCCGGCGCTCTACGTGAATCGGTGCACCCCCGTCCTGAACCGGCATTTATATTAGGGCACCATGCCCTAATTTTCATTCAGATTTCAGCGCGCTGCCCTCTTCATCTCCTCCGATGTTTCCAGCTCCCCCCTCCACATACACCGACGTTTACCCTCAGCGCCCTACACTTACGTAGGCCGTCCAACCGGCGTTGTTCGCTCAGCGCTCGCCGCCTAGCTCAGCGCGTTCTTCGCCCAACGCGCGCACCCACTTTACTCTTCCAGCGCCCGTGCGCCGTCCATCCGTCCGCCTAGCCCAGCGCCCGTTCACCATCCTCCGACGTTCACCCTGCGTAGCACACTCGCGCGCCCTTATCCGATGCTCTCGCCCACTCTCACTGCGCCCCCACGCGCTCGCTCAGTCCAGCCGGTGCTATCCCTACAGCGCCCGCGCCCGCTGGCCGTCCATTCGCCCGTTCGCCCAACGCGACGTCCGCTCACAGTGCCTCGCACGCTCGCTCTGTCGGCCGGCGTTAACCCTACAAAGGCTCGCCTTCTCCCCCGCGCCGCCATCTCTCGATGTGCGCTCAGTCGGCGCTAGCCTACAACGCCCACTCACCGTTCACCCGCTCGCCTCGCCTAAGGCATGCGACGCCGCTTAACGATCGCTGCCTCGCCCGGCCGCTCGCCCACTCGCCCAACTCGTCCATCGCTCGCACCCGCTCATATAGCACCGAGGCCTTTCCAAGATAGTCTCCCGGCATCTCTTCATCATGGTTCACACAAAGAATCCACTCGTCTCTTTGACGAAAAGAGCAAGAACAGACGCAGATGCTTCGGGATCCAGTGAACCGCCCGAGGATTTACGAGAGAACTACAACGCTCCGTTCTCTATTTTTTCACCCCAAGAAGGTATTTTCTTCTCAGTTGTTCGTTCTAAGGAGATTAGTCACCCTCGTTCTTATGATTGGAATATTTTAGCTTCGTTGGGTGTTGATGCAACTGTGAAACGATATTTGAAATTGTGGGGTCTACTTGATTTGGCAATAAGGGAACTGGAATATGGTATTAAGCCTGTGCTTAAGGAATTTTGTGTGTCGCTCGAGACCAGTGCCAATTTTAAATCAGCTTACTATCGGTTGGGGGGAGGCTAGATGTGCTATTACACCAAAGGTTATGCATGATGTATTTAGGTTTCATATTAGTGGGTTTTCTGATATACCAAAGGATTTTCCTCTTGCTGAAACATGGAAAATTTTATCTAGTTTTGATAATTGGTCATCAGCAGGCACTTTTAGTGCCTTTATTAAGGACTCACCGGTTATCGCCCATAAATTCCTTGCATACAACCTCACGGAAAGAGCGGACAAATAAAGCGAGTGCTCGAAGTTTTCTTCTTGTGGTGTCGTGAATAACAAGAAGATTTGTGCAACACCGTTCTTGTGGCAGCGATTTGATTATATGAAGTGACATTGTAAGGCGCATTCAGTCTGAGCCAAGATCCTCGACATCGCCAAGTTCTTTGGGGATTAACGGAGAAGATTTTCCAAGATTGGGCTCCAATGTTATTGAGAATTTTCCATCACGCTCAACGATTTTCGGTGATCAGATCCGATCCGCTACATTGCTTCCTTATGAAGCACGCAGTAGTGTCCAAGAATATATTATGATTAAGCAGAACCGTCCGTCTGGGTTTCATGCCGGTACAACTACCCCGATGGATGAAGATATCCCCGATGATGAGGCCACCGAAGAAGGAGAGGCGGGAGCACATGACACGCCCCTCCTGACTTACCCCTACTCCCATCAGCCCCACAGCGACACATTCAGTGATCTTAGGGCTTATTTTGATTCCAGCTTTGGCCAGTTTCAGCAGACCACTTCACAGCAGTTTGGGGACTTTAGCTCCTCCTGGAATCTGAACTTTGAGGAGTATAGGCAGCAGATAGGTCAACAATTCACAGATTTCAATCAATCAACGACCCAGGGTTTTGGAGAGTTCCGTGATGAGATGTATCAGCGTCTTGACACCCAATATCGCCAGTTCAACGACTTCAGTCAATCTTCACAGCAGGCGTTTGGGAATTTTTGTCAAGATGTTTACCGACGATTAGACACCCAAGAGCAGCATCTGGCTGACCTTCAGGCCCAGTGGGATGCCTGGTCCCTATCCCACACCGCATATCCACCGCCACCACCTCCGAACCAACAGTGATGCTTCACTGTTGGAGAGTATGTATATATTTCTTTATTTTATTTTCTCTCGTCCTTCTTTCGGTGGTTTGTTTCCTTTCCTATTATGGTGTGTTTTTCCTTTGCTTTTATGGTGTCTGCTGCAGACCTCATCTTGGGATACGATTTCTGAGAAACCCTCTTTCTGCCATCTTTTATCAGGGAAGTCTCATCCTCTATTGGCTTTATTTTGTTGTTAATGTTTAGATATTTGGGGACAACGCTCGACTATGTGTGGGGTGAGAGTTTTATGATTATATGTCGTGCTCTGTTTATGTGCATGATTGACAATATGGATCTGTGTTTATTTTTACCTCTTGGACTCAAGTTTTTGTCTATGTGAATAAGTTAGGATTGTGATTTGTGCACCTGAACTCTGTGGTATTGGTCAAACCTTGATGTATTCTCGTTTATCTTGATGTTATGTTATTGAAGTGCAACGTGAATTGACGAGATTGTGTGAATTAATCTTAAATCGGGGTTATTGATGTGATTTGTCGACTAATGCTGGGGTAGTGTTAACAAGTGTTGTTACCTATATACTTGTTTCAAAAAAATGAAAAGAAGAAGGAGAATGAAAAACTCCAATAAATTGTTGAGATTGTATAAATGGAGGATGGGATTATGCCCCTCTTTCTCGTAAATCGAAATATAGGCATGGGAAACCACGATAGGAGACTCGAGTTCATCGAGATTTCACCTTTCGAACATTGTTCCAAAATCTGTTAATACTTTCTTTGTGTTCTAGAAAGAAACTTGTTGCTAAAGGTGACCATTTTAGTTAATTCACCCCAAACGGAGAGTTGGGTCTGAGCAAAAATCACCTACTTGTTATTTAACATTCTCACAATCTTAGATTTGTTTCACATTAACTTTGATTATGTATTCATCATGTTTGGGGGAATTGCAAAAAGAGGTTTGATTGATTGGATTAAGAGTTAAGTTGCATGAGATATTTTTCTACTCTTATTAGTATAGACTTTGCTTGAGGACAAGCAAATGGATAAGTGTGGGGGAGTTGTTTGGTTTCATTTTGTGCTTATTCTTGATATTCTTTTACATGCCGTTTCCAGTGTTTCATCTTTTTTATACCGTTGTTTTGATTAGAATTCTTCGTTTAGGACTTATTTGGTTTGTCTCGATGTTTAATAGGAAAACGGTATTAAATATGATGAAATGGATCTACCAAGAATTATCATTAATTGAAGAGCATCTCGTTAGAAATCCATGGACATAAACGGATCGCAATTCAAAGTTCGGACGTGAGAGAACGGAGCGAAACAACAAAGTCGCGCACGTGCGTGCACAAATCGCTGCCGTCGCCGCGATCCGCCGCCAACGCCCGCACGTCCGCCGCCGCGACCAGCGTGCACGCTTCATTGTCGAGTGTCGGCTCGTGCGCTCGTGCATTCACCTCAGCGCCGCCAGCCGCTTCGCCACTCGCACGCCCACTTGCCAACGCGCAACCGAGCGCCGCGCTTCGGCCTCGGCGCTTCGCTGCGCGAGCTCATCCACCAACGCCATTGCCCGCCGCCGCCCATCCGACGCCAACGCGAGCGCCTGCAACACAACATCCGGCCGTGCTCCGACCGCCCGCCGCCCAATTTTCTCTCACGCTCACGCCACGCTCGCCCGCTCGCCGCTGCGCCACGCCCTGCTCGCCGCCGCCGCCACTGCTACTCGCCGCCGAGCCGCGTTAACGAGATAAAGCACTCTGTGAACGAGCGCTCGATCTAAGCCGGCGTTCACTTTGGGAACAGAACCCTCCGCGCTCTCTCATCCACAACTTGCGCTCACTCACTTGATATATATATATACGGGTTGGGTCATTATTCAAGTAGTTCTGATTTTTCTTCCGCGCAGCCGCTGCTTTAGTTTCAATTTTCGGGAGCTACTTTCGATCGACGACACAGATAAATCTTAGTTTAAATTCCTGCTTATTTCTTCGATTAAAACATTTGTTCATCGATTCATGTTGTTAAACTTATGCTATTGGATTTACATATTTATGCTATTTGATTTACCGATTATTACTATGAGATTTCTTGCTTTATGATTTATGTGGATTCAATTATTTAGTAGACTTTGGATTATTGGTCTTTACATTGATTCTATTTCTCCCGGCTTTTAGATACATTCACGTTCTATGCAATTGGTATTGAATTTTAGTAGTATGTTGAATTGTTCTCCGATGAATTTTATTGCTTCGTGTTTGATGATCTAGTTTAGTTTGTTTTATGCTTGGCTTCCTGCATTCGTGTTTTTCGTAGATTCTCAACTAGGGATTGACAACTCCTAGTTAGATTGCTTTCATTTATATTTGTTTTCAGCTATTTCAATTCCCGTTTGTTTCAAAACCCCCGTTGGTATTAGAGTGTTTAGGATTTATCGTTTTTATGTGCAACATGAACAATATGCCCTGTTAAGTTTTTCTTGAGAGACGACTTGAGTTAATTATCCATCTACAACACCTCATTCGATTATGAGTCAATTAAGAGAACACTTTTAGTTGAAACAATAGACAGGATTTAGCGCAATGGCAGCAGCACTCTTGTTGTCTCACCAAATGATTGGTTTGTGAGCGATCATCAGTCTAATTTCCCGTAGGAGAGATTGTATCCACACGACCTCAACTGCAGCGTCGGCCAAGGCACAATATTCTGATTCGGTGGAGCTGCGGGAAATGACCTTCTATTTCTTTGAGCTCCATGAAATGAGGTTTGATCCTAGGATGACACAAAAACCACCGGTGGATTTTCGATCATCAAGAAATCCTGCCCAGTCAGCATTGGAGAAGACTTTGAGGTGGAGATAATCGAATGGATGAAACGCCAGATGAAGGTTAATGGTTCCACGCAGATAGTGTAGGACTCGTCGACAAGCTTTCCAGTGAAGCTCAGTTGGATTATGTAGGAATTGGCTCAGTTTATTAACAATATAGGAGATATCCGGACGTGTGAGGGTTAGATACTGCAAAGCTCCAATGGTACTCCAAAATAGAGTGGGATCAGGGAATAATGGACTATCGTTTGAGTGAAGTTTGGTACTCAAATTGTATGGGAGGGCTGAGGTTTACACTCCATGAGTTTCTGTTTTGTGAGAATGTCGCGAAAGTATTTGGACTGATTCAAGAAAAATGAGTTGGAAGAAGTTTTGTGAACTTGAATGCCTAGAAAGTAGCTAACTGAGCCCAAACTTTTGAGAGCAAATGTAGTGGCAAGATTTTGAATGAGTTGTGACACAAGAGCAGGCTCCTCACCTGTGATGAGAATGTCATCTACATACACGAGAACAAGGAGGAGCTTGCCATTTTTACGCATATGAAAAAGAATGGTCTGATACAGAGTAGACAAAACCATAGTGAACAAGATGAGTTTTTAGTTTGTTGTACCATGCACGTGGAGCTTGCTTGAGACCATATAATGATTTTCTGAGTTTGCACACATGATTTGGGTAATCTAGATTTATGAAGCCCTCGGACTGCTCCATGAAAATAGGTTTGTCGAGGTCGCCATTGAGGAATGCATTGTTGATATCAATGTGTTGAATATCCCAATGATAAGTAGCTGCAAGAGAGAATATAAGACGTATAGATACCGGTTTGATAACCGGACTGAATGTTTCCGTGAAGTCGACTCCTTCTTGTTGTTGGAAACCTTTAGTTGCCAATCTTGCTTTGAGTCGATCTAGCGTACCATCAGCATTAGTTTTTACCCGAAAGATCCATTTGCACTGAATGAGATTCATGTTATCACTGTACGGTACCAGTTCCCATGTGGATTTTGACATAATGGCTTTGAACTCTTGCTTGATGGCTTTCTGCCAGTCATGTTGAGCTAGAGCTTCCGCAGTGGTAGTAGGTTCAATTACAGTAAAGGTAATAAATTCTGAGTTGTCAATATGTGTTAAAAACACTTTTGGTTAAAAATCCCATTTTTTTACCTAGTACACATGTGATGGGATGAGTTTCAGGTTGAGTGAGATGTATGAGGGCATGAACAGGTGGTGAGTGGCTTAAAGAGTGTGAACTGCTAGTGTTCTCATTCGTTCTACATGTAGTCACAGAATTTTGAGAAGACTGTGAGGCAGTGTGTGGGATAGATTCAATGGATGATTGTGACTGTGAAATATGTAGCATAGGAGATTGAGGGCCTGGACTTGGGTTTGAATTGTGAATGGAAGCCTGCAATCTATGGAATTTGACAATGGGAGAGGATAGGAAAGAGATACGGAGACCGTGAGGTATCTGCAGTGGAGTGTTTAAACAAGGTGGAGTAAGGAAACTCATGTTCATTGAACACAACTGTACGTGCGATGTAGACTCGACCCGAGGGATGTAGGCATCAATACCCTTTATTTTGAGAGCTATAACCTAGGAATAGACACTTGTCTGATCTGAACTGAAGTTTGGAGTTGTTATATGGACGTAGAAACGGGAAACAGTTATAGCCAAATGTGCGCAACATAGAGTATTCTGGGAGACGATTGTATAGACACTGGAATGGAGATGTATTGTTCAATGATGGAGTGGGTAGACGATTGATGGGGTGGATGGCTGTGGAAAAAACATCCCACCAGAATTTGTAGGTTAGTTATGCCGAGGCTAGAAGTGTGAGTCCCATTTCTGAGATATGTTGATGTTTACGTTCGGCACGACCATTTTGTTGGTGAGTGTGCGAACACGGGTGTTTAAATGTGATCCCAAGTTTTTCAAAGAGTGGTTTAAAGCTACGATATTTGCCACCCCAATCCGATTGAATACTACGTATTTTTGTGTTAAATTGCCTTTCGACATAGTTGTTGAAATTTACAACAACATTGTGCGTTTCGGCTTTGGTGTGGAGAGGAAAAAACCATGTAAAACGAGTGTAATCATCAACGAAGTGTATATAGTATTTGAAACCATCGGTAGATGAAACTGAACTAGGACCCCAAAGATCCGTATGAACAAGCTGAAAAGGTGCAGTAGTTTTAATAGAAACTGAGGGGAAAATTGAAACAATGTAGTTTGCCCATCGTACAAGCATCACAGAAGGGAACTCTAGGTACACTAAGACTCATTTGTTTGGCTTTGAGTGCAGTTTTTAAAACCTGCATACATGGATGTCCTAGTCTATTGTGCCATAGAGTAAACACTGAGTTTTGAAGACATGAATCACTGGAAGACGTACTTGAGGACTTGATGGCAGCAGCTGAAGAAGCTTTATAGCAGCGTGGACGAATTACAGACTTTGAATTTGGCATGGGAAGATGATACAGTCCATCTTTAAGAGTACCCTCCAGGAGGATTGAGTGGTTGGCTTTGTCCTTAACACAACAAAAAATTGGAGTGAAATTCAAGGTAAACTCGAGATACTCAGTAGACTTTTGGTTATGCTTGGAACAACCAGAATATCTTTCAGAATTAGAGATTTAGAAAGGTTAGTTTGTAGAGATGCTAATCCTACATGAGTGGTGGAGAGTTTGGAGCCATTACCTACGGTGAGAGTTTCTGACCCATTGTATGGAGAGTGAGCTTGGAGATGTTCCATATCGGCTGTGACATGCACCGATGCAACCGAGTCCAAATACCAGTCAGATTGACTTTCATTGTTGACAGTGTTGAGATTGTAGGCTAGAGTGGGGGTTTTATTGTGGTTTTGCTGTGGTGTGTGAGCGGAAGTGTTTGAGGTAGGAGTCATGGTTTGTGATGTAGTAGTATGGTTGGAATTTATGTAATTGGCTTGGTGTGATGAATTGGAGTCTGAACCATTGAAACTAACATCAAACCTTTTAAAAGATTTTAAAGCAACGTGATTTGATTTTCCAAATATTTGACAAATCATTTTACTTGAATTACTATATTGATACATGCCACCTCCACGGCCTCGAGGATTTGATCCACGGTAGCTTGACCTTCCACTATTGTAGACACTTTGATGATATGCAGCATGAGCTTGAGGTGTAGTTTGCTGAAAGACACCAGAAGATAGGTTTGATGCCTGATTAAGTAACCTTATTTCATGAGTTTGTAGAGCATATTGAGCTTGATCCAGATATAGTTCTTCGTTTTTGGATTGAAGAACTACATAAATACTCTCAAACTCAGGCCCTAATCCTCTGAGAACAAAGTTTACGAGATCGAAATCTGATATACTCTGACCAATGCTGAACAACTGGTCAGATATTCCTCGAAATTTCAATATGTATTCATCAATGGATAGATCTCCCTTCTTTAGCGTCTGTAGTTGGAACCCGAGTTGTGCAGATCTGGCTTTGGATTGCGATTGAAATAGATTTTCAAACGTGCTCCAAAGTTGTGCAGATGTCGAGCATCTACCAACATACCCGATCATGGATTGTGATAATGTTGCTAGAATCCACTAAAGTGGTGATCCTCGCAACTTGATCGAAATGTCTGTATTTTGTTGATTACATCAATGTCTTGTGGGCAGTCGGTTGAGTACATCTTCAAATCCATGCGCTCTTGCCATGGCGAAGATTTGAGTTTTCCAAAACATGTAGTTGGTTCTATCCAGTTTAGTGCTGATAGGATGGATGGAGGGTAGAACATATTGAGTGTTTGTTGTCATTGAGAATTTTAGAATGAAGGAGATGACAGATAGCTTGCTAAAAAAAATGAAGAAGAAAAGATCAATGAGTGAAGTTTGGAGATGCGATAGTTTCTGGCTCTGATTGTTGGATTTGTATACTGAAAGCAGTTTGGTTGAGCTTGTATACAATGTTTCCTGTTACCACTATTACAATATCCTATATGAATTGTTTACTTGATTGATTATGTATGTTCCTTTATCTCATATATAAGTTAGATCATACAGTGTGTTGTAGATCAAAGAAGTGCGTATGATTGGTCGAAGCTTAATGAGATATAAAAAGTATCACGGTGAGACAACTTGAGGGGCGAGTTGTCGGTATAAGGGCGGTGTAGATGAAGTGACTTGACTTGGTTGCTTGTCTATCTTGATGCGTCTCGGCGTATTGATGGATCACGATGAGATGAGTTCTTCTCTCGACCGTCGTGAAGAACCTAGATCTCGGAGACTTCGTTGATCTAAATCTCGATAAGGTATTAGGTGAGTATGAGTTCTTGACCATCACTTTGACTTGCTATGGGTGAGGGTTACATGAGATAACCAATTCTGCATCTTGGGTGGTGGCGATCTTGTATGTCATGCTAGTCACACGTGAGTCACCGTATCCGTTTAGGATGATGGCGTCCATAAGGAGCTCAAAGGTTTATTGTACTAAACCACTGCGGGGTTGAGTTATCTCAGTACAATAATGAGGTTGAGTGGTACTACTTAAGGAATTAAAGATATTAGTTATTTTAAGCGATCGAGCAGCGTAAATAATTAATGGATATACGATATCTTAAATACGAGGATTCGTAAAGTCTAGTGCAAGCCGACTCAGCCCGGTAATAAAGGGTAAGTCGGCATTTATTCTCTAGTGGCATAAATAAATGTTTATGAATTAATTTATATTACGAAATGAACATAAGATAATTAATTTATTTGAGGCCCATCTTTATTCCTGCATTTGATCCACAGGGCTGGCCCGTCCGGGCTGGAGCTTAGTGATATTCACCCTCCTTATAGAGTCCATCACGGGACTCAGCTTGATCTCTCTATCTTAAGTGATATGATTATATTTATTAGATATGCATAAATCCAATCTAGATAGGGGTTTGGGTTGCATTATAAATATAAGGTGAGAGAAAATCAAGGTTAATCCTTAAGCATATTTTAGAATTCTATTCCAAAATATAGGATTTTTGAAAACTTTGTAAGAAGGAAGAAGGAGAATTTCTAAAGCACTCTCATGGGTTGTCCTCGCTCGAGGCAAAGCGGGATAAAGTCCGGAAGATCAAAGCACAGTCTTGATCTATTCATCCACAACAGTTGCGGTGAACACGAGAAAACTCCTAAGTGTTGCAATTAATTATATAGGTGCATGCTAGGGATATAATCAATGTATGGTGAATTAAACATCCAAGATAGATCATCGGGAGAGGTTAAAATCAGATTTCCTACAATTGGTATCGAGCACAGGATCGGTATCTTGGCTACATTGGATTAATTCACGTTTGATTATAGCGTGCGCAATTAATTAATTGTGAATACATGGTTCATCGTGGCTCGTTTTATTTTGTCGGTTTTGTTTTCACCACGAGAAAATCCGTGGTTAGATTAGATTTTTCACGTAAATCTTATCGTAAAGAAGCGAAGATGAAAGCACGAAAGAGCGAGATGGCGGAAAAGCAAGCTAGAAAGCCGGGGCCTTGCGGTGCAAGGGCATGCGGGCGGCGGCACGCGAGCATGCTCGGCTCGTGCACGTCCCTCGGCTGCTGCGCGCGTTTCTCGGTAAGCGGCGAGCAGTGCGCGCAGGCGGCGCGGCGAGGCGGGGTGCAGCGGCTCGGCGACCCGAGAGGGTGCGAAGTGCGCGCCGCGCGGATGCCTCGGCACCGCTTCGGCTGGCGCTCGCTCGGCGGTGTTGAGCGGTCGCGAGCTCGGCGGCGCGCTTGCTTTCTTGTGGCGAAGTCGTGTGGCTAGGCATGCCCGCGCCTTGGGCCTTCGCGCCTGCAGGCTCTCGAGCCAGCGGTACCCTCGGCGCGCAGGCGTGCGTCGTCTTGGATTCCTGACAGCCTCGGTAGCGAGATTGCGATAAACCTCAAAAGTCGCCGTGTTTCTCGGCGGGGCTTCTTGTGTTGGTTGTATCTTTTGGCGGTTTGGTTGAGCTTGTATCAATGTTTCTGTTACCACTATTACAATCTCCTATCTGAAATGAATACTTGATTGCATATATCGTGTCCCTTATCTCATATATAAGTTAGATCATACGGTGTGTAGAAGATCACGAAGTGCATATGATTGGTCGAGCTAATGAGATATAAAAGTTTCACGGTTGAGGGCGACTTAAGGACGAGTTGTCGGTTTGAGGCTGCGGTATAGATGAAGTGACTTGACTTAGTTGCTTGTCTATCTTTGATGCGTCTACGGCGTATTGAAGGATCACGATGAGATGAGTTCTTCTTTCGGAGTCGTGAAGAACCAAGATCTCGGTGACTTCACGATAATCTAAACCTCGATAAGGTATTAGGTGAGTATGAGTTCTTGACCATCACTTTGACTTGTTATGAGTGAGGGTTATATGTTCTAACCAATTCTCCGCATCTTGGGTGGTGGCGATCTTGTATGTCACGCTAGTTATCATGTCAGTCGCGTGTCCGTTAAGGATGATGGCGTCCCTTAAGGAGCTCAAAAGGTTTATTGTACTAAACCTGCGAGTTGAGTTAGCTCAAGTACAATAATAAGGTTGAGTGGTACTACTTAAGAAATGAAGTTGTGTCGTTTTAAGCGGTCAGTTGCTATAAATGATTAATGGACGTTCGATATCTTAAATCTGAGGATTCGTAATGTCTAAGTGCAAGCCCGACTCAACTTAGGTAATAAAGGGTAAGTCGGCATTCTTTCTCTAGTGGCATGATCGAATGTTTATAAATTAATTTATGTTAAGGTTGAACATAAGATAATTAATTTATTTGAGGCCATCTTTATTCCTTGCATTTGATCCACAGGTGGCCCGTCCAGACCCATAGCTTAGCAAAAAATCGGTCCCTATATCTCTCTATGGCAAGATTTTATTCTCTTTATCCTGAGGATATAATTATATTTATGGTATGTCATAGATCCTTTCCATATAAGATTATGGTAATAATCTTGAGTATAAATAATCTGAAGTATGGAAATAATCTAAGATTATGGTAATATTCCATATAGGATTATGGTAATATTCCATATAGGATTATGGTAATATTCCATATAGGATTAGGTAGTGCATTATAAATATAAGGTATGAGATGAATCTTATTAATCCCACATAATTTGGAAATTCCATAGTTCTTGGGAGAGATTTTCGAAACCGTCTTAGAGCATTGGGTGATTTTCGAAGCATTCTCCATAGATCGTCCTCACTCGGCGTTGGAGATTGGGCAGCGGGATACGGTCGAGGAAGGTCAAAGCACGAGTCTCGGCCGTTCGATCCGTTCATCGTTCGATCCGCCTCGGCGGATCGAGGTAAACACGAGAAAAACCTCAGCGTGTTGCAATTAATTATATAGGCGCATGCTGGGTTTATAATCAATGTATGGTGAATTAAACACCCAAGATGGATCCTTGGGCGAGGGTTAACATCGTTTTCCTACAATTGGTATCGAGCGAGTTGAATCTTGGCTCTGTTGGATTAATTCACGTTTGATTATTCGTGCGTTATTATAATTGTGGTTTATCGTTCGCCGTGGCTCGTTTGTTTTGTTGGTTTTGTTTTTACACCACGAGAAAATCCGTGGTTAGATTAGATTTTATTATGTAAATCTTATGCGTAAAGAAGAGCGAAGGCGAAAAACGAAGAGCAAGCAGCGGAAAAACGGTAGCTTCGGCGGTCCACGGGCGGTATCTCGCGAGCAAGCTTGCGCTCGCGGCGATCGCGAGGCGCGGGCGGCGGGCGTGCGTTCGCGCGACGAGACCCCGGCGCCGCGGCGGCGAGCTAGCGGCGGCAGGCGGCGGCGTTCGGCGCGGCGACCAGCGACCAGCGCGCGAACTTCATGATCGCGATTTCGGCCGGCCGGCGGCGGCGTCTCGGCGGGCGTTCGGCGCTCGGGGAAATCGCGCAGCGTGCTCGATGGTCGCGGTCGCCTTAGCGACCGCGAGGCGACCAGCGGCGAGCGCAGCGGGCGGCGGCAGCGGTAGGGCGCGGCGGGCTTTGCCCTGGCGGCCCGGCGCTCTTTGGGCCGACCACAGCGGACCGTTTTCAGTTATCCGGTCCGTGCCCGTGCGCGAGGCCGTTTTAAGTTTAATTTACGTACTTTGTAAATCTATGTAATAGATTAGATTTAAATGTCTGAGTTTCACGATTGAGCGCGATGAGCGTTTTATTTTATTTTATCGTTCATATGCATGTCGTGGATGTTTAAATTATGCGGTAGCATGCTATGTATGTTTATATTACGTTGACAAACCTTTAAGTGTTTTACGTAATTGGATGCGCATAGTAAGCATGCTAGGTTTATCGCGTTTATCAAGCATATTTTAGAATTACTGCGAGCATGTTTTACGTGTTGAGTTCTATAGAAAAGCATGCTAGGATTACGTGATCTGCATGGACAAACCTTTTGAATAAAAAGACTAAGCAAGCAACCCGACAAATTAATTTTCAAATTAAAATGTCAAGACCTCCACTTTTGATCTCTAAACAAAGTGAGGCATGCTTTGTGAGTAGCGTCCACAGCGTGGCTTACTTTGCCTTTGTTTATCATAAGTTTGTTAGATGAGATTTCTAAATAAAACATTTTAAATCTATTGAGAAGTGGGAGTTTCATGTATGGCGATCACAGCGTTAGCTTGCATGTGCGATTTTCACAAGTTCTCTAGTGATAGATATAAAATGAGATAACAAAAGAATTTGAATTGGGCGGTATGGTCCGGTGAGTATACCAATTCTAAGAATTCATCTTCTGTTGTTAAAATTGTGGTCGATGTAGACATCACCTCAGTACAACTTCCATGAAGTCCCTTCTTGTGATAGTGATGTGGTCAATGAGGTCAATCATTAATTTCATTTGTCATAAGGATAAGTTGACATGGATTGAAATTAAGCGACTAAAAGGTATATTTTAGTGCAGTCGGGGGTTCGTATATAGCGTCCACAGCGTGGCTTGCATGTGGGATTCCTTGGGCGATTGGAGGTTTCAATTAATATTGTTTTATCAAGGTTACAATATTATTGTTACAAATTATTTGCGATCGTATGCTTATGTGTTTTACATTATCGTTTGAGATATGTCTCTTACGCGATTATCAATATGCTCGCACAAAATCCGTTATCGGTCCAAATTTTATCGGTGGAAGCGAAACATTGTGAATGTTCTCCTTTAGAAGAAAATTTATATATACTCACTACACCTAGTCCCAAACCTCTGGGCGATTTATCTTGATGAGGGCGCGGGAGCACGAGAAATGGGACAAATCGAATAGAGATGGCGAAGTGCTTCTTTTGGTCACCATGTGCGAGTCCTTGCACTCCGGCATCGAGATGGATGATGCGACCACGATATGGCTAAATCTCGTGAAATTGTATGAGTCGGACGAGATAAACTTCATAATTTGACAAAATTAATTATGTCGAGTTCTATGAAGGAAAGCGATTCGGTGCATGACCATGTAGAAGCGGATGATCAATCTCTTGGGAGGCTCGAATTGGTTGGAGGATATATTGATGGCGTGTCGAATCGATATGATCCTCAATTCTTTGCCCAATCTTTTGATGACTTTCGTTATGGAGTAGTCCTTTATGATAAGAGTTATACTCTAGATTCATTGCAAGAGGACTTAGTAGCGGAAGAAAGCAAAATGAGCAAAGGTCGATCTTGACAGCAGCCTCTAGGAAGACCAGCATTTTGTCGAAAGATGAAAGGGAAAGTGGAATTCTAGAGATGCTAAGGCTAAAGAAAAGAGTGGGAGTAATATAAAAGGCTCTACGGTGGTTTGAAAAAGCGAAGGAGAAGGCAAATGCTTGAGTGCGGTGAGGCGGGCGTTGGAAGGCCAGTGCCCTATGCTCGAGGCTCAGTGTATCCGTTTGCTTTAATGCGAAACATGTTTAGCGACTTGTTCTACCCATTCTTGGGTAGTAGATCTGGGTGGCAGCTGATCATGTTTGTTACACCTTGCGGGGGTTCTGCGGACAAGGGGCCCATTTGATGGCGAGATAACGATCTCCATGGGCAGCCTTGGTAAGTGGTTGTTGCGAGTTGGAGATGTTCTTTATGTTTTAGGACAACAGTTTTAGTTTTGAAAGGCGTTTATATGTGCGGATTTTAGTGGAACCTTGTTTCTATTTGAAATTATTTACTCATGGATATTACATTATTTTTGATAGTGGTGTTTCTATCATAAAAATAGCGAAGTTATACGTGTTGGCACTTTATATAATTAAGCTTTATCTATTTACGCAAAACATAATACCTATAACTATGTTGCATCTTCATCAAACCCTAAAAGAAAGTTTTCTTATAGATGACTCTACTTTTCTCGGCATCTTAGATTAGGTCACATCAATCTAAATAGGATCGAAGGCGGCTAAGAATGGGCGTTGGGTAATCTCACGGTTACTCGGTTCCCGGTCTGCGAATCTGTATAGAAGGTAAGATGTCGACCGGACCCAAGCGAAGGGTTATAGAGCCCGCGAAATGTTGGAGTTAGTCCATTCGGACTGTGGTCCGATGTCCACTGGCTCGTGGAGAATGCAGTATTTTGTCACTTTCATTGGCGATTACTCAAGTGCGGATCGTATACCTACGCGCAGAAGTCGAATGCTTTGAAATTGAAGAGTTTAAAGGCGGAAGTGGAGGCGAGCTAGGTAAAGTATCAAGTCACTGCGATTACGATCGCGGTGGCGAATACCTCGATAACGAGTTTATGGACTATCTAGTGAAGTGTGGGATTACATCCGGCGCACTTCAGCAGGCACACACTGACAAAATGGTGTGTCGGAGGCGAAGAAATAGGACTCTTTGGAAATGGTTAGATCTATGATGAGTTATGCTACATTGCCTATTTAGTTGCGGGGTATGCCTTGAGGCGGCATACTTGCTAAATCTAGTACAGTCCAAGTCGGTCGATAAGACCCTTCGAGTTGTGGTTGAGGCGGCGAAGCCGGTTTAAACCGCATAAGGATATGGGGCGGTCCGGCACGCGTCTTTGAACAAGAAGGTGACAAGTTGGAGGCTAGATCGATGCTGAGAATTTGTTTATTGGCTATCTAGAGGAGCGAAGGTGGTTTATTCTATAGTCCTAAGGATCGGAAGGTCATTATTAGCACTAATGCCCGATTAGAAGAGGATTATATGAAAAATCATAAGTCCAAAGTTGAAATCATTCTTGAGAATTAGAAGATGATCGTATTCCACCGATTAGGCGAAAGTGCGAGATGTCGGAG
The DNA here is from genome assembly GCA_036937905.1 of Salvia rosmarinus. Classification (NCBI taxonomy): domain Eukaryota; kingdom Viridiplantae; phylum Streptophyta; class Magnoliopsida; order Lamiales; family Lamiaceae; genus Salvia; species Salvia rosmarinus. The sequence continues at coordinate 511,196 of JAODLM010000411.1, forward strand.
TCTAGTGGGAGGATCGACACGGATACTTGAAATTGAAGTGGAGTGGAGTTCCAATGGAGATACCGACCGTACAAGTGGTACCTACGACCAAGTTGTGCAGATGAGAACCACAAATTCTTGCACCCCGTTGTCATTATGTCTATAGCACCTCGTCGTAGTGGGAGGGTTGTTCGTCGACCCGAAGCGATTTATGTTAAGTGGGTGAATCGTCGTTTAGTCGAGAAAAGCGAGCGAGCAATAATCGACCCATGGGCGTCGAATGCGATACAAGACAATGATGCAAGATCATGAAACTACGTTTGGGCGAGGTGGTAAAGTCCTATGGATTTACCGAGTTGCCTAGCGAGAGTTGTGTGTATCGGTTAGATGTCAGCGGTAATGTGGTATTTCTTGCACTTCGTAGATGACATTCTTCTATTGGCAACAATGTGAAGTTGTTATCGGGGCGTAAAGAGTTGTTTATCGATCGATTTCAAATGAAAGACTTGGAGATGAGCGTACATTCTTGGGATCAAGGTTTCCGAGATCGCAAGAGGAAAATATTGAGCTTATCTCGGGCGTCTTGTTAATCTTGTGATTACTCGTTTAAGTATGCGGACCGCGAAAAAGTTGCTACCTTTGGACATGGCGTTCCTTTATCTAAAGGCGATCTTATGAGCGCAAAGGAGATAGAGGAAATGAGACAAGTTCCTACGTTTCCGCGTAGGAAGTCTCATGTATGCAATCTACGCACGAGGCCGATATCTGCTGTGCGATAAGCATAGTAGCTGAATATCGGTCTAACCTGGACAAGCACATTGGACTACGATGGCATATACTCAAGTACGAAAGGACTCGAGATTATAGGCTGGTTACCATGAGATAGTCTAATGCCTTTGGGTTATCTGACTCGGATTTCCAAGGCGTGTGATAAGAATAAGTCTACCTCGGACTATGTGTTTACCTTGGGAGGTGGAACCGTATCTGGCGGTCTGGCGGCGATGCATTGCGGACTCTACCATGGAAGCCGAATATGTAGCCACTTGAGGCTGCTAAGGAGGTTGTATGGTTGAGAACTACCTCATGGATCTAGATGTGGTACTGGTTTGCCCATGAGTATCATGGTTTCTTGTGATAACTTTCGGTGCAATGGCAAACTCGAAGGAATCAGCGATCCACAAGGCAAGCAAACACATAGAGAGAAAGTACCATGTCATACGAGAAATCGTTAGGCGGGGGCGTCTTGATAGCAAAGATTGATCTGACGGATAACCTAGCGGATCCATTCACTAAAGCACTGCCGAAATAAGTCTACGTCGGGGCGTTAGAGGACTTAATTAAGCTAGATGGCACCCGCTAAATCCTGCGCATAATAAGTCTACGTCGAGGGACGTTAGAGGACTTAATTAGCTAGATGGCACCCACTTAGAAAACTTTTGTATAAGTGGGAGAAGCAAAAGTGATGGTTTTGTTTGTAATAGCTAGTAGAGACACATTGTATACTAAAAGTTTGCTTTAGTATAAGTGGGAGATTGTTGGATTTGTATCTTGAAAGCGGTTTGGTTGAGCTTGTATACATGTTTCTGATACCACTATTACAATCTCCTATACGAAATGAATACTTGATTGCATATATCATGTCCCCTTATCTCGTATATAAGTTAGATCATACGGTGTGTGAAGATCACGAAGTGCGTATGATTGGTCGAGCTTAATGAGATATAAAAGTTTCACGGTGAGACGACTTAAGGACGAGTTGTCGGTTTGGTGCAGATATAGATAAGTGACTTGACTTAGTTGCTTGTCTGTCTTTGATGCGTCTACGGCGTATTGAAGGATCACGATGAGATGAGTTCTTCTTTCGACCGTCGTGAAGAACCAAGATCTCGGTGACTTCGATAATCTAAACCTCGATAAGGTATTAGGTGGTATGAGTTCTTGACCATCACTTTGACTTGTTATGAGTGAGGTTATATGTTCTAACCAATTCTCGCATCTTGGGTGGTGGCGATCTTGTATGTCACGCTAGTTATCATGTCAGTCAAGTGTCGTTAAGGATGATGGCGTCATTAAGGAGCTCAAAGGTTTATTGTACTAAACCACTGCGAGGTTGAGTTAGCTCAGTACAATAATAAGGTTGAGTGGTACTACTTAAGAAATGAAGTTATGTCGTTTAAGCGATCGATTGCTATAAATGATTAATGGACGTTCGATATCTTAAATCTGAGGATTACGTAATGTCTAAGTGCAAGCCCGACTCAACCGGTAATAAAGGGTAAGTCGAGCATTCTTTCTCTAGTGGCATGATCGAATGTTTATAAATTAATTTATGTTACAGGTGAACATAAGATAATTAATTTATTTGAGGCCCATCTTTATTCCTTGCATTTGATCCACAATTTGGCCATCCAGAACCCGTAGCTTAACAAGAAAATGGGTCCTATATCTCTACATGGCAAGATTTTATTCTCTTTATCCCACAGGATATAATTATATTTATGGTATATCATAGATCCTTTCCATATAAGATTATGGTAATAATCTTGAGAGTATGGAAATAATCTGAAAGTATGGAAATAATCTAAGATTATGGTAATATTCCGTATAGGATTATGGTAATATTCCATATAGGATTATGGTAATATTCCATATAGGATTAAGGTAGTGCATTATAAATATAAGGTATGAGATGAATCTTATTAATCCCACATAATTTGAAATTCCCATAGTTCTTGGGAGAGATTTTAGAAACCATCTTAGAGCATTGGGTGATTTTCGAAGCATTCTCCATAGATCGTCCTCACTCGACGTTGGAGATTGGGCGGCGGGATACGATCGAGAAGGTGAAAGCCGCAGTCTCGACCGTTCGATCCGTTCATCCGTTCGATCCACCTCGGCGGATCGAAGGTAAACACGAGAAAAACCTCAGCGTGTTGCGATTAATTATATAGGCATGCTGGGTTTATAATCGATGTATGGTGAATTAAACACCAAGATGGATCCTTGGGGAGGTTAACATCGTTTTCCCTACATCTGCGGGCACGCGACGGCGGGTGGGCGGCGGTGGTGTCGGCCAGTGGTAGCGGCCCGGCCCGTCTTAGGCGACCGGTCCAAACCGGATTTTCGGTCGAACCGATTTTTCGACCGATTCAGATTTTGGCCCAATCGACCCGTTCAATGATCGGCCCGTTTTCAAATTTTGGCCCAAATCAGGGTTTGTGAATCTGGTCGTGCCCGTGCGTGAGGCGGTTTCAAGTTTGAAGATCATGTACTTTGCAAATTTATGTAATAAATTAGGCGGAAATCACGGGGTCCCGAATGGGCGCGATGAGCGATTTTATTTTATTTTTATCGTTCAAAGCATGTCGTTGATGTTTAAATTATGCACTAGCATGCTATGTATGTTTAAATTACGTAGACAAACATATTACATGTTTTCGTGATTGGATGCGCATAGTAAGCATGCTAGGTTTATCGCGTTTTTTCAAGCATATTTTAGAATTTTGCGAGCATGTTTTACATGTTGAGTTCTATAGAAAACATGCTTAGATTACGTGATCTGCATGGACAAACCTTTTGAAACAAAAGACTAAGCAAGTAACCCGACATTTAATTTTTAAATTAAAATGTCACGACCTCCACTTTTGATCTCTAAACAAAGTGATACATAGCTGTGATGGCGATCCACCGCGTGGCTTGCTTGCCTTGTTTGTCATAAGTTTGTTAGATGAGATTTCTAAATAAAATATTTTAATCTATTGAGAAGTGGGAGTTTCGTGTATAGCGTCCACAGCGTGGCTTGCATATCACGATTTTCATAAGTTCTCTAGAGATATATTTAAAATAAGATATGAAAGGAATTTGGATTGGGCGGTATGGTCTAGTGAGTATGCCAATTCTAAGAATTCATTTCTGCTTTGTTAAATTGTGGTCATTGCTAGACATCACCTCAGTACAACTTCCATGAAGTCCTTCTTGCGATAGTGATGTGGTCTAATAAGGTCGAATCATAATTTCATTTGTCATAAGGATAAGTTGACATGGATTGAAATTAAGCGACTAAAGGTTTATTTTAGTGCAGGTCGGGGGTTCGTGTGTGGCGTCCACACGCTTGGCTTGCATGTAGGATTCCTTGGGCGATTGGAGGTTTCGATTAATATTGTTTTATCAAAGGTTACTGATATTATTATTCACGAATTATGTGCGATCGTATGCTTATGTGTTTTCATTATCTTTTCGGATATGTCTCTTACACCGATGATGAGTTATGCAACATTGCCTATTTCGTTACGGGGTATGCCTTGGAAACGACAACATACTTGCTAAATCTAGTACCGTCAAGTCGATCGAAAAGACCGCTTCGAGTTGTGGTTTGGGCGTAAGCTAGTTTAAACCACATAAGGATATGGGACGATCCAACACATGTCTTTGAACAAGAAGGGCGACAAGTTGGAGGCTAGATCCGATGCAAGGTCATTTATTGGCTATCTAGAGGACGAAAGGTGGTTTATTCTATAGTCCTCGGGATCGGAAGGTCATTATTAGCACTAATGCCCGATTCTTAGAAGAGGATTATATGAAAAACCATAAATCTAAAGTTGAAATCATTCTTGAAATTAGAAGATGATCGTATTTCACCACGATTAAGCGAAAGGTGCGAGATATCGTGTCTAGTGGGAGGGATCGGCACGAGATACTTGAGAAATTGAAGTGGGTGGAGTTCACTTGAGATCTTAGGCCGTACAGTGGCTCTATCCAGCAAGGAGTGCAAGATAGAGAACCACAAGTTCTTGTACCCGCGTTGCCATTGTGCCGATGGCGCCTCATCGTGAGTGGGAGGGTTGTTCGTCGACCCAAGCGATTTATGTTAAGTGGGTGAATCTTCGGTTTTGTCGAGAAGCGAGCGGCAATAATCGACCCGTGGACATACGGTGAGGCGATCTGAGACATTGATGCAAGATCATGGCACACCGCTATGGACTTAGAAATTGAGTCCATAACGACTATGGATGTATCACGAAAAGACACCTCTACGGATGGCGAGGAAGCCATAGGTAGTAAGTGGGTATCTGAGGAAGAGATTCGAGATGGAGATGTTTCGGCTTTTAAAGCCGAGAACTTGTGGCGAAAGGTACACTCAGTTGAGGGCATCGATTTCGATGAGACCTTTTGACTGTAACAATGCTCAAGTCCATGAATTCTTGGCCATATGACCCTTAAACGCGAGGTTTGGCAAATGGATGTGGCCTTTTCTAGCGGTTACCTTGAAGAAGGTAGAGACATCTATATGCAACAACCCAAGGTTATGTGGTGAAGGGTGAAAAGCATCTAGTTTGGAAGCTTAAGAGTCCATTTATGGACTTAAGCAAGCTTCACGATCACAGGAACTTCGCTTTGGCGAGGTGGTAAGTCTATGGTTTACCCAGGTTGCCTAGCGTACATTCTTGGGATCAAGTTCAAATGAAAGACTTAGGAGATGCTGCGTACATTCTTGGGATCAAGGTTTGAGAGATCGCGAGAGGAAAATGTTGAGCTTATCTCGGCTATGTGTTTACCTTGGGAGGAGCCGTATCACGGTGGAGTGCAAAGCGGCGATGCATTGGGACTCCACCATGGAAGCGAATATGTACGCTTGGAGGCGCTAAAGAGGCTGTATGGTTCAAGAACTACCTCATGGATCTAGATGTGGTACTGGTTTGTCCAAGAGTATCACGGTTCTTGTGATAACTTTCGAGTGCGATGTAAACTCGAGAAGGAACCACGGACCCACAAGCAACGAAAGACATAGAGAGAAAGTACCATGTCATCACGAGAAATCGTTAGGCGGGGATGTCTTGATTGAGAAGATTGGTGCTGCGGATAACCTAGGTGATCCATTCACGAAGATCACTGCAAAAAGTCTGAAAGAGCATATTCGAGGACTTGGATTAGAAGATGGCACCCACTTAGAAAGGAAACTTTTGTATAAGTGGGAGAAGTAAAGTGATGGTGTTTTTGTAATAGCTAGTAGAGACACATTGTATACTAAAAGTTTTGCTTTAGTATAAGTGGAGATTGTTGGATTTATATCTTGAAAGCAGTTTGGTTGAGCTTGTATACAATGTTTCTGTTACCACTATTACAATCTCTATCTGAATTGTTTAATTGATTGCATATGTATGTCCATTTATCTCATATATAAGTTAGATCATACGGTGTGTTGTAGATCACGAGATGCGTATGATTGGTCGAAGCTTAATGAGATATAAAAGTATCACAGGTGAGACAACTTGAGGGCGAGTTGTCGGTATGAAGTTTACGGTGTAGATGAAGTGACTTGACTTGGTTGCTTCTACTATCTTTGAGTACATCTCGGCGTATTGATGGATCACGGTGAGATGAGTTCTTCTATCGACCGTCGTGAAGAACCTAGATCTCGGAGACTTACGTTGATCTAAATCTCGATAAGGTATTAGGTGAGTATGAGTTGTTGACCATCACTTTGACTTGCTATGGGTGAGGTTACATGATATAACCAGATTCTCTCCATCTAGGGTGGTGGCGGTGTTTGTATGTCGTACTAGTTACGTATCGAGTCACGTATCCGTTTAAGATGATGGCCCCGGCAAGGAGCTCAAAGGTTTATTGTACTAAACCCCGGGTTGAGTTATCTCAAGTATAATAATGAGGTTGAGTGGTACTACTTAAGGAATTAAAGATATTAATTATTTTAAGCGATCGAGCCTTGATAAATAATTAATGGACGTATGATATCTTAAATACGAGGATTCGTAAAGTCTAAGTGCAAGCCCGACTCGCCTTCGGTAATAAAGGGTAAGTCGGCATTTATTCTCTAGTGGCATGAATAAATATTTGTGAATTAATTTATGTTAGGCTGAACATAAGATAATTAATTGTTGAGGCCGTCTTTATTCCTTGCATTTGATCCTGAAATTTGAGCCGTCCGGGCCGGAGCTTAGTGATTTTCGCCCCCTCTTTATAGAATCCATACGGGACTGCTTGATCCTCTCTATCTTAAGTGATATGATTATATTTATTAGATATGCATAAATCTATCTTGATAGGGTTTATGGTTGCATATAAATATAAGGTGAGAGAAAAAATCAAGGTTAATCCTTAAGCATATTTTAGAATTCTATTCCAAAAATAGAGAATTTTGAAACTTTGTAAGAAGGAAGAAGGCGAATTTCTAAAGCATTCTCCATAGATTGTCCTCGCTCGGCATTGGAGTTTAAGCAAGCGGGATACGATCCGGAAGATCAAAGCACGAGTCTTGATCTATTCATCCCAAACAGATTAGCGGTGAACAGAGAAAACTCCTAAGTGTTGCAATTAATTATATAGGTGCATCTAGGGATATAATCAATGTATGGTGAATTAAACATCGAAGATAGATCCTTGGGAGAGGGTTAAATCAGATTTCCTACTGCGATACCATGTCGAAAATATAAAGATGGAGAGAGAGATTGCAGAACACAACAAAATGAAAGCGTGATAACTAACTTCATTGATCTTTGCTTCTTTCTTTTATAGAAGAAGATATACAAAGGAATTAAGTTACACCACAAAACAGAATAAGCAACGGCCTAGCAGTTCTATTAACAAACTAACTATCTTAGCTAACAAACTAACTAACATCTCCCTTAATACAAAGAACCTTTTCCATCTCTTTAAATTTTTCTGCGAGGAAGCTAGCGTAACCACCGTTGCCGCCTCCAGGGCATCGCCATCGACGACATACACCTGTCACCAATCCGCACGAGCCGTTGTCACCTCCATCAGCTTCTCCTCCACCTCCAAACTCTCTCTCGGATCCTTCATCGTCCCATTTCCAAAGACTATCACCCGCTTTCCATCGGCCCTTTCTCATTTCTTTGTGCAACTGCTCTGTCTCTAGGTTCACAACAATACATGAAAAAAATATGGTATTGTGGGTATTTTCACTTTGAATTAAAGATGATTAAATAATTATCACAAATTTGGGGTGATTAATTATCATCCAAATGCATGATAAAAATACGGGGGCCGGTTAATCAATCAAGGGCCGAATCATGTGACCCAAACAATTGATTAGGATTGATTATCTTATCAATCATCCATAATCATTCAAACCAAACACCTCTTAATAGTATCATAACTAATGGAATTAATGTATAAGAAGTTTTTTAACGATTATTAAAACTAGGGCCACAATTGTAATGTTTATCCAAGAGCATAAAGAAACTTGTGTATGAAGGCAATCTAAAGTAATGAATTTCCTCCAATAGAAGAAGGTGTATGAGCTTCAATAATTGTTCCACATTACTCATTAGAAAAACTGTGTGGACTTCGCGTGGGTCAAGAAACCAATATTCTAGTATATTTTTACAAATTAAATTCCGAACCTATGATTTGCACCAATTTAGACTTAATTTGAGATTTTTTCTGACTTAGGTGCTTCAGATTTTGTGAAATGTTTTGTCGACCCCCATAATTAAGAAATGTGTATATTTTATTAAGAAAATATGCTTCAATCATTTATTTTGAATTTGTTTGGTGCACCTCAAGTTCCTTATGATTTTTATTTATATTCAAAATGAATTAATAAAGTGAAACAAGCGTCACCAGAATTCACCTCTTGTGGGAATTTATTCATTTGAAGATATTAATAAGGCAGTCGGGTAAGTGTTTTTCATCGGTATTATCGGCTCATGATGGGATATGTGCCGCTCAAGCCTTGATAGGCCCAAGCAGTGGGCACGACATTGATAGTGAGCCCACAGCTAGTTAGCCCAGGCAAACCCTAATCAGCCCCAAAACCTGGCCCCGGAACTCGGAGGCAGGCGCCACCTCCACGTGGCGCATTGAGCGAAGGCGAAGCATCCCTACGAGCGGAGGAAGAGCCCCTACGCCGGGGAAGAGTCCCGCCAATGGAAGGAATGGGCACGCCTTTGGAGCCCTCGAGACATGTATAAATAGGAGTTAGATCGAAGGTAGAAGGTTGGCAACTTCTTGAATACTAAGAGCTTTTAGCTATACTCACGTAATCAAAACATAGTGAAAGTATTGAGGAATCACTCCTCCGTGGACGTAGATCTCATTAACGATCGAACCACGTAAAAGCCTTGGTGTTATTTACTGCTTTACGTAAATCTCGTATATCTGCATATACTAGATTTATCATTGGCGCCAGTCTGTGGGAACCACTTGAAAAAAGCTTCGTTTCTACAAAATTAATGGCAAGGACACAGCGCAACCGCCGATCTTGGCAACAACCGCTGGCCGAGGATGACCGGTGGTCACTCAACTGACCGCTGGAAGGAGATTAGCGGATGCCATGGCGGTCACACACAGGAAAACATGGAAAACGTTTCCATACACCTCGGGATCGCCGCCCCATGAAGGGAAGACACCAACCTCAGCGAGAATGACAGACAGTTCGTTCGTCACGAGCCCTTGGCCGAGCTATGACCATATTCCTTAACGCCAACCTTCGCGATTCCAAAGCTTCCTCCACCGAGGACAAATGAAGCGGCACCTCCCGCGCCGAATCGGCGAATCGGAGCGCGGTCGCTCACCCCACCGAGGCGGTCAACGCCACCTCGGCACACTAGCCGAGAACGCATACACCACTCCGCCGCCAAGTCAATCACCTCGCCAAGGGGTCGCAACCATTCACCACCTCGTCGGCAAGCCGCCCTCCACCTCGCACCGCCGTACGAGGCCGCGAGCACAGGAGAAGAAGGCGAGCGAACTCCTCCTCGGAGACGATGAGACGCCAGTTATCGGCCTCCACCCTCCAAGGAGAGATGACAACGATCTCCTGGGTTCGATCGAGCGGAAGAATCATCTCCTTTCTCCGAGAGATTCTCGACACGCACTTGCCCCAGTGGTATAGGGCACCTAACATCGCCGCCTACGATGGCCTCGGGGACCCCTCCGACTTCCTTTTCGCCTACACCACTAACATGGCGAATCAAGGAATGGAAGATTTCCATATGTGCAAGATCTTCCCGGGTTGTGATCTCCAATGCCCGACGGCTGGTTCACCTCGGCCCGCCAAAATAGTATACACCGCCTGTGGATCTCACGGATCGCTTTAAGTGGCGTTCTGTCGAAAATACCACCCCAGCCGTCCGACCTGCTCACACCGCCAAGGGCGGGACGAGACGAGGTCAAACTGCTTTGAGGTTCATCAAGAGTCTCAAAATCGATGAGAGCAACGATCTCTATATCATCAACAGCGTTCAAGAACGGGATCCGACCCGCCACGAACAAGGAGATCACCGTGAGAGTTTGAGACGGCTGGTCGCCTTTGGAACTCAGTGAACAACCACAAAGGAGACGAATCGGACCGAAGGAAGAGGAGACTGGGACGAGCAGTGACTGGAAAGGAAGAAGCCGGATGATGAGAGGTCGAGGCTAATGAACGTCAAGTGCCTTGAGAGAATCGGGAAGGGCCCTCCGAGTCCAAGCTCGGACTCGGCCAGCCCACAGCGGTAAAGCACCTCATCCGCTCAAATCGAGGCTGAGATATTCGAGCTCACATGAGCTCTTCCCAAGCCCTCCTATGAAAGGAGGATCCAAGAAGAGGTTAACGGAGGAATATTGTGACTATCACGGGGTATGGTCATGATACCGAGATTGTAGGAACTTAGGCTCAAGAAATTGATGAGCTCATCAAAGAAGGAGCTCTCAAGAAATACCCTCGGCCGAGCTCGGCTAGGGAACAAAAAGCACGGAGGAAGAACAACGGTGGCAACAATCATGGCTGACCTTGACGGCACTGCACCGAAGATGGCGAGGACAAAGGTCCCAACGCTATGGAGCGGTGTCTATGCCATTACGGGACTCCTGGCAAGGGCGAGAGGTCGTCGTTAAAGAACGAGGCTCGGAGGCCGACCCCAGGAGCCAAAGAACAAGCGACTCGGGATGGTGAGGACATCGTGTTCTCCAAAGATGACCCGATGCCCAAAATCATGCCCCACCAAGACGTCATCACAATACAAGCCATGGTGGGCAACAAGAACGCCCACGGGTCTACATCGACATCGGTGCCTCACAAGATTATCTTCCGTGAGTCAGTACGGATAAACTTGAGGTCGGAGGAATTGAGACATCCCACCCTCCCGGTTGCATGAGCTTCACTCGGGAGGCGGTTCAACCCGAGGTGTCATTACCCTTCCGGTTACGTGAGGACGAGCTCCCCGGTCGGTCACCAAGGCCATTCAATTTTTCTTCGTCCGAAACCTCCCCGCATAACATCATCACAGGAGAGGCCTGCCTATGCCACCAGGTCGTACGCTGGGTATACCACCTCACCATTAAGATACCCACCGTACGGAGTGCTAAGCATCCAGGGTGACCAAGCGGCAGCTAAAGAGTGCTACGAGTCTCAACCCAAGATGTAGCCTTGCCCCTGCATAGCAATTACAAAATCCTCGAGGCTGCCCACCGGGACGACCGATCAAGACCTCAGGCTATACGACGACGACCCTCCAAAGTTATCAAGGTCGGCGCCCGTGGCCCAACCCGATATTCGAGAGTGTCATGCATCTTACGAGGAATACAAGGCGACGTTCGCGTGGTCCTCCCTCGACATGATCGGAGTGTCACCCGAGCTCATAACTCATCGCCTCAACATCGACCCGGCTACAAAACCGGTTCGGCAAAGAAGAGGGTGTTGCGGCGCGTAACCAGTCTTAGAGAGAGGGTGACTCAACCCGTAGGCCAAGATCTTGTTCGAAGTCAGTACCCGACCGGATGGCTAATCCATCGTGGTTCGAAAAGCTGGAGGGGATGGGCGTAGTCACTACACCGACCTCAACAAACCTTTGCTCGAAAGATTGCTACCCTCCCGACATTGACAGAAGGTGGAAACGCGGTGGGCCATGAGACCTTCAACTTCCTAGATCTATACAAAGGGTACCACCAAGTCCTAATGAGCCCGGAGGACGCCCAAAGAACATTCATCACCGACGGTGTCGCTTCATGTACCGGAAGATGCCCTTCGCCCGAAAACGCTACACCTATCAAAGAATGGTGGACGCCATATTCAAGGATCACATCGAGCGCATCGTCGGGTTCACGCCGACGACATCGTGGTCAAGAGTCAAAAAAAGAGCCGCCACCGACGACCTCGTAACTATTCTCCGCCTCGTGTCGGCCAACCTCAAACTCAACCCCTAAGTGTACATTCATGGTGAAGACGGGAAAATTCCTAGGATCTTGGGTTTCTCGAGAAGGTCAAGGCAAATCCCACTAATATGAAAACAAGGCTTGACATGCAAGTGCGAAGACCATCCGGAGATCCATAAACCACCGGGTGTCTGGCCGCCCGCAGATGATTCTTATCTCGAACACCGGTAGAAGCGACTTCCACTTCTTCAAGATCTTGAGGAGAGCTCGGGACTTTGCTTGCGGTGAGAACACCAAGTCGCCTTTCACGAAGCCGAAAGAGTATCTCACGACCGCCCACCCCGACCGCCCCAAGAAGGCGAGCTCACTCTCTTTGTACTTGGCCGCCCGACGAGGCAATCAGCGCGTATGATGGTCCGGATGAGGTCGGACGGCAACTCCCCATCTACTTCATCGGCCGAGCTCTCAAAGGACCGGAGACAAGGTATACCACCTCGAAAAAGTATGGCCTTGGTGAATGCCAAGCGACGCCCAACTACTTCCAAGCCCATTCCGTCCAAGTACTAACCGACTTACCTTTGAGACAAGTCTTGTCAAAGCCGAATCATCCTGGACGTATAGCCAGTGAGCACTTTGGAGCTCGGCGAGCACGACATCTCATCTCCCCAGGCCGGCCATAAAGGGCAAGCTCTCACGACTACGGTGGAGGCCAAATTCACCGAGGTCGGCTCTACCAACGGAGGAATGCCCAACGCCCGCCTCACCACAATGGAGGAATCTATCCTCGCACCACGATATTTCTTGGCGAGATATCGTGGGCGGGTTTCATGCAAGACGGGCAGTGAGCGAGCATCCTCCTCCTCGGCCCAAACAAATGAAGTGACCTACGCCTCCCGGTTTACTTTCCCGACCACAAACAAGGTGGAGTGCGGGCGACCGATCTCCTGACTCATGCAAAGGAATTGAAAGTGGACAAGATCCGGATCTTCGGAGATTCCCGGGTAATGGTAAACGAGGTCCTAGGCGATCTGAGGCCAAGCGAGGATCGAATGAAGCAATACCTTGAAGAAGCAAAGAGATCTTGACCTCATTCGTGTACTTCAAGTGTTCATCGAATCCCACGAGGAAATACCGAGCCGACGCCGTGCCGCAAGTTAGCTTACGTCATCAACAAGTCCACCGGTGGAGGTTCATTCCGGAGCATCATGAGTCCCACATCGACATCATCACCGAGATAGAACCGAACCGGATGTCTCCCATAAAGGCCTCACGGAAGATGGCGGCCTTCAAGATCGGCTCGAAGCCAAAAAGATGGCGAAATCCCAAAAGTACCTCGTACATGAGGGCGCCTCTCTGGGAAGTCAACATTCAACCCCTCCGAGATGCCTCGGCCGTAAGAAACCACGTGCTCAATGAGATTCACCGGGGTCTTGTGGAAGCCACATCGGGTCATGAGCTCTCTCGAAAGAAGATGCAGAGGTCGGGATATTATCGGCCCACCGCCCAAGATCGAAGCCGAGCTCGTCAAAAATGTCGAAGTGCCACCTGCACCCACAACAAAAAGCTACCCTGACCGATCGAGCAGCCTCAGAGCCGTGGCCTTTCATGCGGTGGGGAATCGACATCGCTGGCCCGCTCGACCGAGCACCGTGTCGGCTTTGATACTTGTGTCGCCGCTGTAGATTACTTCACAAAATGGGTCGAGGTGAGCCACTTTCCGACCTCACGGCGGAAGATTCGAGACATTCGTGTGGAAGAACATAGTGCGCTTGACATACCGCACATTCCGATCTAGGACAACGGCACCCAGCCTAGTGGACGTAAATTTCAAGGAATGGTGTGAAGAGCTCCGGATCGAACAACGCTTCACCTCGATCGCACACCCGCAAAGCTTAATGGTCGGATCGAGGTGACGAACCTGCGATAGTACAAGGATTGAAGAGAGGCTAGACCGAGCTAAGGGTGATTGCAGTTAAAAATCTCCCCCAAGTCCTCCGGGTCCTATAGAACGACACCTCGGACTTGATGCATCGGAGAAACCCTTTCGGTTTGGTCTACGGGACCGAGGCCACATCACCGGCCGAGATCGGGCGCGCACCAAGCCTCGCACTTCCACTCGACCGTGCCGGGAGCAGGGGAGACTGCGTGCCAACCTTGATGCTCTCGAGGAGAACGCGAGCTCGCCCAAAACGAAGCCAGTAAAGGGCCAGTCGCACGCAGACCACAACAAAAGGCTCAAAGCCTCCGTTTCCCGAGTAGGCGACCTCGCCCTACGAAATAATGAAGCCGATGAGCCGAGCGCCTTAACAAGCTGGATCCGACATGGGAAGGCCCATACCGCTGTTCACGAGGACCTCGACAAAGGGGCTTAAGTTAGCTCACCTATCCGTGCAACTTATCCCGAACTCGGCATATCACTCATTTAGGCAAGTACTTTACATAGCTTCGATTTCGAGATCCGCATCATGTTAGTCCCTTATTGCTTTGCAAGTGCGATATTATTTATCTCTCAATAAAGCGCTTTGTTTTTCCTCGAATAATATTTCACTTGGCATGTCATCTTATACACATGTGAACATCTATTCGGATATACCATATTTAAACCTTCACAGGGACGCCTCATTAAGATTTAAAACCCACTAAGTAGGGTGCTCACTAAGCGCGGCACCGCACTCGCATGATTACTCATTAAATTGAACGCCTTAGTGCAAAGGCATCTGAGACTACTCATTAAATTGAACGCTCACATGCACGCATCTGATTACCCATTAAGTTGGAATATCTACATGCGAGAAGACATCCAGATCGGATCTCGTCAAATTATTGTTGGATTTGTATACCGAAAGCGCTTTAGTTGAGCTTGTATACAATGCTTCCTGTTACCACTATTCAATCTCCTATCCGAAATGAATACTTGATTGCATATATCGTGTCCCTTATCTCATATATAAGTTAGATCATACGGTGTGTAGAAGATCACGAAGTCCGTATGATTGGTCAAGCTTAATGAGATATAAAAGTTTCACACCGAGGGCGACTTAAGGGCGAGTTGTCGGTTTAGGGCTGCAGATAGATAAGAAGTGACTTGACTTAGTTGCTTGTCTATCTTTGGGTACGCCTCGACGTATTGAAGGATCACGATGAGATGAGTTTCTTTCGACCGTCGTGAAGAACCAAGATCTCGGTGACTTACGACGATCTAAACCTCGATGTAAGGTATTAGGTGAGTATGAGTTGTCGACCATCACTTGACTTGTTATGAGTGAGGTTATATTCAACCCAAGATTCTCCGTGATCTTGGGTGGTGGCGATCTCAGATGTCACGCTAGTTATCTCAGACGAGTCACCGTATCCGTTAAGGATGATGGCGTCCCTTAAGGAGCAAAGGTTTATTGTACTAAACCCCGCAGTTGAGTTAGCTCAAGTACAATAATAAGGTTGAGTGGTACTACTTAAGGAATGAAGTTATTAATCATTTTAGCGATCGATTGCTATAAATGATTAATGGACGCTCGATATCTTAAATCTGAGGGATTCAGTAATGTTCTAAGTGCAAGCCTGACTCAACTTGGTAATAAAGGGTAAGTCAACATTCTTTCTCTAGTGGCATGATCGAATGTTTATAAATTAATTTATGTTACAGGTGAACATAAGATAATTAATTTATTTGAGGCCCATCTTTATTCCTCGTGATTTGATCACTCAATTTGGCATCCAGACCCAGTAGTAATCGTGGAAATCGGGCCCTATAGCTCTCAAAGGCAAGATTTTATCCTCTTTATCCCACAAGGATATTATTATATTTATGGTATATGCATAGATCCTTTCCATATAAGATTATGGAAATAATCCTCGAGTATGGAAATAATCCAAGAGTATGGAAATAATCCTAAGATTATGGTAATATTCCGTATAGGATTATGGTATTATTCCATATAGGATTATGGTAACATTCCATATAGGATTAAGGTAGTGCATTATAAATATAAGGTATGAGATAAAGTCTAGATGAATACTCATGATTGCAACCTAATTTTCGGCCATCTCATAAGTGTGAGAGAAATATTTTCGTGAGTTTTGTGTGAGAGCTTGGGTGATTTTCAGTGTATTCTCCATAGCTCGTCCTCACTCGGCGCTGGAGTTTGGGTATCCGGGATACGATCCGGAAGGTCAAAGCACGGTCTCGGCCGCTCAATCCGCTCATCCTGCTCGATCCACCTCGACGGATCCAAAGGTAAACACGAAAACCCCAACGTGTTGCTTTTAATTATATAGACGCATGCCAGGATTATAATCAATGTATGGTGAATTAAACACCCAAGATGGATCCTCGGGCGAGGGTTAACATACGCTTCCTACACTGGTATCGAGCCCGGGATCGAGAATCTTGGCTCGCTGGATTAATTCACGTTTGATTATTACGTTATTATAATTGTGGATTTAATCGCTCAGTCGTGGCTCGCTTGTTTTGTTGGTTTTGTTTTTACACCACGAGAAAATCCGTGGTTAGATTAGATTTTATTATGTAAATCTTGTGCGTAAAGAAGAATCAGAGAGAGCGAACGAAGTGTTGGTTTGTATCTTGAAAGCGGTTTGGTTGAGCTTGTATACAATGTTTCTACTACCCTATTACAATCTCCTATCGATTTGAATACTTGATTGCATATATCATGTCCCCTTATCTCATATATAAGTTAGATCATACATTGTGTAGAAGATCACGTAAGTCTCGTATGATTGGTCCAAGCTTAATGAGATATAAAAAGTTTCACAGTGAGGGCGACTTAAGGACGAGTTGTCGGTTTAGCCGCGATAGATAAAGAAGTGACTCGACTTAGTTGCTTGTCTATGTCTGGATACGTCTACGACGTATTGAAGGATCACAGGTGAGATGAGTTCTTCTTCCTCGACTCGTGGTGGAAGAACCAAGATCTCGGTGACTTTACGATAATCTAAACCTCGATAAGGTATTAGGTGAGTATGAGTTGGCTGACCATCACTTTGACTTGTTATGAGTGAGGTTATATGTTCTAACCCAAGATTCTCCGTATCTTGGGTGGTGGCGATCTTGTATGTCACGCTAGTTATCTCAGACGAAGTAAACCGTATCCGTTTAGGACGATGGCGTCCCAACAAGGAGCTCAAAAGGTTTATTGTACTAAACCCCGAGCAGTTGAGTTAGCTCAAGTACAATAATAAGGTTGAGTGGTACTACTTAAGGAAATAAGGATATGTGTCGTTTAAGCGGTCGATTGCTAGAAATGATTAATGGACGTTCGATATCTTAATCTGAGGATTCGTAATGTCTAAGTCTGGCTTGACTCAACCCGGTAATAAAGGGTAAGTCGACATTCTTTCTCAGTGGCATGATCGAATGTTTATAAATTAATTTATGTTACGGGTGAACATAAGATAATTAATTTATTTGAGGCCCATCTTTATTCCTTGCATTTGATCCACAAATTTGGCCGTCGAGGCCCATGTAACGTGTAAGAATTGGTACGCCTATAGCTCTCGAAGGCAAGATTTTATTCTCTTTATCCATGAGGATATAATTATATTTATGGAATATGCATAGATCCTTTCCATATAAGATTATGGTAATAATCTTGAGAGTATGGAATAATCCTAAGAGTATGGAAATAATCCTAAAAGTATGGAAATAATCCCAAGTGTATGGTAATATTCCATATAGGATTATGGTAATATTCCATATAGGATTATGGTAACATTCCATATAGGATTAAGGTAGTGCATTATAAATATAAGGTATGAGATAATGTCTAGCACTCACTCACACAAATCAAAGCAAAATTTTCGCCACTCATAGTCTTGAGAGTTTTCGAAAATTGTGAGGCTCGGGTGATTTTCGGTGTATTCTCCATAGCTCGTCCTCAGCTGCAGCGTTGGGTTTGGGTATCAGGATCACGATCCGAAGGTCAGCAGTGTCTCGACGTTCAATCGATTCATCCAGTTCGTTCCACCTCGGCGGATCCAAAAGGTAAACATGTAACCCCCAGCGTGTTGCGATTTAATTATATAGGCATGCTAGGTTTATAATCGATGTATGGTGAATTAAACACCGAAGATGGATCCTCGAGGCGAGGTTAACATCGTTTTCCTACATTGGTATCGAGCACAGGATCGAGAATCTTGGCTCATTGGATTAATTCGTTTGATTATTAATGCTGCTATTATTATTGTGGTTTGTCGTTCATACGTGGCTCGTTGTTTTGTTGGTTTTGTTTTACACCACGAGAAAAACCGTGGTTGAATTATATTTTATGTAAATCTTGTGCGTAAAGAAGAGCGAGGCGAGCGAAGAAAGCAACGACGGGAAAAAACAGTCACTTACAATTGCGCTTGGTTGGTTTCATGGCGTCTCATGATCGCTAGGGCGATCGCGAGGGCTGGGGCGAGGCTGGCGTTCTCGCGCGAGATCCACTGGGCGCTTAGCGGCGGGCTTCGCGGTCGCGAGATTACCAGCGAGGCTACTTGTGGCCGTCTTGAGCTAGCGGGCACGGCGCGTCGTTGTAGAAGCAGCGGCTTGAGGCGGGACTCCATGGATCGCGGTATAGCGGTGGCGGCGATGTCTACTGGCGGGCGTTCGCGCTTTGGGCGTGGCAGCGCAGCTTTCGGAAGGGTCGTGTCGCGTTAGCGACCGCGAGGCAGCCAGGAGAGCAGGCGGCAGCGGCTTGAGCTGGCCTGGTGGGCTTTCGCCCTCAGCGGCCCCAGTATTTTAGCGACCGGCCCAGACCCGCTTCAAATTTCCGGTCCGTGCCACGCACGAAGGCCCATTGTTGAATCGGTCCGTGCGGGTGCACGCGGAGGCCTTTGAAGTTTATTTACGTACTTTGTAAATCTATGTAATAGATTAGATTTAATTGTCGCAGGTTTCACGATTGGGCGCGATGAGCGTTTTATTTTATTTTATCGTTCATATGCATATGGTGGATGTTTAAATTATGCGATAGCACTATGTATGTTTATATTACGTTGACAAACCTTTAAGTGTTTTACGTAATTGGATGCGCATAGTAAGCATGCTGAGTTTATCGCGTTTATCAAGCATATTTTAGAATTCTGCGAGCATGTTTTACATGTTGAGTTCTATAGAAAAGCATGCTAGGATTACGTGATGCGTATGGACAAACCTTTTGAATAAAAGACTAAGCAAGCAACCCGACAAATTAATTTTTCAAATTAAAATGTCGAGAGACCGCCATTTTGATCTCTAAACAAAGTGAGGCGCCTGCGTGAGTGGCGATCACAGCAGCATTGGCTTGCTTGCATTTATCATAAGTTTGTTAGATGAGATTTCTAAATAAAACATTTTAAATCTATTGAGAAGTGGGAGTTTCGTATGTAGCGTCCGCGCAGCGTGAACTGCATAATGCGATTTTCATAAGTTCTCTAGAGATAGATATAAAATGAGATAACAAAAGAATTTGAATTGGAGCGGTATGGTCCGGTGAGTATACCAATTCTAAAATTCATCTACGCTGTTAAAAATTGGTCATTGTAGACATCACCTCAATCTGGCAACTGAAAGTCGCCTTGCTTGCGATAGTGATGTGTAGTGCTATGTAGGTCGATCATTAATTTCATTTGTCATAAGGATAAGTTGACATTGATTGAAATTAAGCGACTAAAAGTATATTTTAGTGATGCAGTCGGGGGGTTCATGTGGGCGTCCGCAGCGTGGCTGTGCATGTGGAATTCCTTGGGCGATTGGAGGTTTCAATTAATATTGTTTTATCAAGGTTTGATATTATTATTCTGAATTATATCGATCGTATGCTTATGTGTTTACATTATCGTTTCAGATATGTCGCTTTGTGGAATTATCAATATGCTAGCACAAAATCCGTTATCGGTCCAAATTTTATCCAGTGGAAGCGAAACATGGAATATGTTCTTATCATTGAAGAACACGTATTTGTTCTCTACTCTAAACCCGATGCCACTAACGTCGCGTCGACTAATGGTACGAAGTGCGGACTTTGGAATAAGTCGAACAATATGGCTAATGCTATGTGATGACTCGATGTCGAGGCTTGCAGCTCGCGACATCGGTCGATGGTAGCCCAGCGAATATTTGAGTCATCTCAGAGTAAGTTTGGGCGGTCGGATGGACGATCAACGCTTCCACACAATGAGAGAAATCTTGG